>PYXC01001845.1:247500-635000 GCA_015244755.2 Tenualosa ilisha | reverse complement strand
ATATATATTACTATATAATATATATTACTTTACACACACAGACACACAGAGAGAGAAAGAGAGAGAGAGATAATGCATAGATATGTCAGTGATGACTAAGTAGACTCATTCTAACTTGGAGGAGCTGGAACTAAAAAAAGGGAAAAGCAGCACAAAAGCCTTGATAACAATTCAATTCAATTTGATTCATACAGCACCTTTAACAATAGTATTGTCTCATGGCGCTTCACAGAAGGAGCACCCAAGAGCAACAGGGGCAAAGAAGAAAACCTTGGGCAGATCCACAACTCAAGGGACTAACCCAAATTCCAGGGGTCACAGCTGAGTATTAGCACTATAAGTTGATATCATCACACATACAGTAATTTGTCATTTAGTTATTGACTTGAGAATATGAAATCAATATTTACAGTTTTTCACAACTGTTAAAACACATTTCCCGAAATCTCCCATCATTTTCTGAAAACTGTAAACACAAATCCAAATTTTCAAACTAGATTCACGAAACCCTACTTTCTTCTTGCAAACTTGAAATTACCCCAAAACAGCTGTAACTGTGCTCAAAAGTAAACTCTCTATAACACACAGCAGTCATTAGACACTACATTGAAAAATAAAAAACACTGCACTCAGAATAATGTAGCTCCAGAAAGGGAATGTTTATTATTTGCAACAGAGTAAATGTAAAATTGGAAGTTGAAATATTTAAAACCAAACCTTGATTCAAACCTATAGATTACTTTCCATAAAGTAATTCATTAAATAAATATTGAACACCACCTCATGACAACTTGGTCACAATCCCAATTGCTTGAATTTCATTGTGCCTTTACTCTGCTCAAATTCTACACACACTTCTCCTATTCTGCCTTCCATCTTCTATTTATTTTCATCTGTGGCTGGGATCAGCCCTCACCTCACTGCTGCCAATGCCCTCTAATCATGTTTATGTAGCTGTTATATCATAATTTGCAACAATTGTGAGGAATTTTGCAAATCATGATAACTATGCTATAACTGTGTTAATCCTCTGCCTATGATTACCATTAGGCATCAGAACGCAAAACTATGGTAAATGGGTTTTGAAAAACCATGTCAAAATGGGTCATGGTTTTGAGAAAAGAGTGATCCATTCAGTAAATGTCTTTGTCACTGAGCATTTGATTCAGAGAATGGAGTTTAGTGTTTTAGCATTTGTGATACACTGTAAATGTAGATTATTGTGCCAACCTCTAAATGAATGACCGATTGCTGATAGACTCATGTATGATTGGATAAATTGTTATCTGGCTCCCCAACCATTTCAGGGAAGACGATTGCGCAATGTAATGACCCGGTCCAGTGTCTAAACTCAACTCTAACAATTTGGGGCGTTACCTCACGGAGCACTCCCTCTAATTTCAACTTGTAAGTGGTCAGGGCGGCTGTCAGTCAGTAGGAAGGGGTGCCTCGTTTTCTACCCCTGTACTGTCAACTTGGGTTTCAGATTCCATCCCCATGTCTCACAGATAGCCTCACGCGGCGATATCAACACGGGGCTCCGCAGTCTCCACTCTTTTCCAGTTACTCTGTAGACTATTAGATACCTACTGGACACTGATACACAAAAACAGAGGAAACATTTTAAGGAGCATCGTAAGGAAAATTCTTCACTTTTGTCCTTCTCTAAGGAATTTTACGGATTTTTCTGTGTCCAGGGGAGTTTGTATGTTTTTAGTGCTGAGACTGTGCACTTTTGGCACACGGGATTTCTTTAGAAGTTTGGGGGTGGCATCATTTCTAGGTTTGGCTTGGGGGTTTCATGTGACATTTGTAGAGGGTCCAACGCAGCCAACAGACACAAGACAGACTTCCCCCTGGAAAAAGGACAACGCGGTCGCAAACAGCTCAGAATGTATCCGAAGTGCTTGTTCTTTTTCCTCAACATCTCACTATTAGCGCGTGTGCTGATAGCTTATGAATGCACGCCATGTGATCTCCGGACATGCCCGTTCAAAGTACCGCGTGCCTGCGAGAGCGGTCGGACTCCGGCCAGAGATCCTTGCGGATGCTGCGATCAGTGCACCCGGCTGGAATGGGAACTCTGTGGCGGCCAAGACTGGGCACTGGGTTACTGCTCTTTGGGACTGACCTGCGTGTCTGTCAACCAGACGGGGCTAGCAAATACCCGCGACCCCGATGCCGAAGTGGGAGTTTGTAAAGGTTGGTGAACAAATAAAAGTGAAAATGCAGTCTGGGTACTTTTAGACTTCCAGTTAAATTAAGTTACACGAGATTTTGTAAATATGTTTGGCCACAGACATAATATTTTTATTAGGCCAATTTTCAAACTGAAGTATTCATGGTGTAGGTAGCAGAACTGGAGCTGTTATAGTGAGAAAAGAATCGTTTCTCTTACAGCAGTGCAGGATGTCATTTCCAAATTGGCATGCACGCAAAGCCCCGCGCCAGCTGAGCTCATGGTTCCATTGAGTGTGTATGAGTGTGTGTTGTGTTACCGTTGTTGAAGGAGGGGTTCGAGGTGAGCAGCTACGGGTTGAAGTGCTGCTTGACTGCCAAGTGAGAACCTCATGTCAGGCTGTTTCCCCCGCCGCCTGCCTCCTGTCCTAAGCCCCCAAGCGCCAGCGTACAATGAGCCGGGCAATGTGCCAAACCTCATTTCTTCTCTCATCCTCATCCATCATTATTCTGAGACAAAAAATCTGTCGGAATAACATTTTCTCTTAATGCATAAGGTTATCTTGTTCATTGTCGTAGAGCTTGTAGGTGAATATGATGCTTTTTCGCATGTAGCGCAGAGTCGCCGTTATGTTTTGCTATTATGTGATTAGAAGGTAATAATGCCCCCCTCAAACTCCACGATCATAGAAACTTATTTGAATTATTATATTATATTATAGAAACTGCCATGTTTTCACGGTTTTTCTCCGGTTGTTGAGTTGTTCCAGTCTGGGCAGATTATCCTTGGAGAGAACTGCCTCCCGTCCTCTTCTGAACCCCTCAAGTGAAATACCAGCAATCCTTTCACTCTTGGACACATGCTTACGACGCGCGTTGACTTTACAATTATTTACGCATGCACAAGGCTTTCAGTATACCCTCAACAAAGTGGGTTCGAATCCTGGCTTCCACCATTGTGCCCATGAGAAAGGCACTTAGCCCTAAAGTTGCTCTAAGGGAGACTGGCCCAGATGTAATTGGTAGTTGACAAATGTATGTTGCTTTGGATAAAAACGTCTGCTAAATGCATACGTAATGCATACGTAAACGTAAAAGGTCATCGAATTTAATGAATGACTACATAGATGTTTGAGGCTTGTTTAGTTTTGGCGAATCTTTATTTTTTTTATCAGAGTGAATTTGAGCCTCTGACTTTCCAGCAAAGTCTCCCACCAAATGGCTAGTGTTGACCTGGACTTTCTCTTTGTCCAAACATGCTGATTGGCGGAGACTGGAGTCAACAGAGGTGAGAAAAAACAGAGGTGGGCCTCTCAGGAGGTTCCGGATCGAAAATTGTCTGGCCTTTTGCCTGCATGTGGGGTCCAGAGGGATAACACCCAAACTGTTCTGCCAACTGTTGCATGCACCATCCTTCATCTTTCTCACACACAAGCACTCCCTTTCTCTCTCTCTCGCTCTCACACACACACACACACACACACAGACGCGCACACACACACACAATTTCGACCCCCATCCATTTATTCTTGTCATGAGAGCTGTGACTCCTTGTTTTAAGCAGTGTGTACCAGTGCAGACTCGGTTGTCCAATCATGCAGTCTCCACCACAAATCCCCTACCACCCTCTGTGTCAGGAGAGCAGACAGCTTTGATAGGGCTCCCTCCATGGAGTTAATGGCTTCCATGATTGAGCCATGCCCTGACTGGTGAGGCCCCAGAGGGCCTGAGCAAGAGTTGGGGGGGGGGGTCCCCTTCCAGGACCAGCAGTGGGTCTAAATCAACATCTCATTGCGTAGGTAGGGACGTGTCCAGGTGTGTGTGTGTGTGTGTTTGTTCATTTGGGGTGTCCAAAGACCAAATATGATGCTGAATTTGCTGCATGAGCCAGAACTAGAGCTTTTAAGTGACTGATTTGCAATCAAGAGTTTTGTGTGTTGTGTAGGAAGGAGGGATTGGCATAGGGCTGTAGGGCTGCCTTGGCGGGAATGTGAATGCTGACTGTTGACTCTTGTTCTTTAATGTCTTTAGCTTTCCTTCTCTCTGTTCTCTCTCTGTCCTTCCCTCTGCCCCCCCCCCCCCCCCCCTTCATCATGTGCTCAAGAGCTCATTATTTGCCCGTTCTTTGCCTCAGATTGCTTGGATAGAAAATTACTGCTGAATGAGTGAGTGAGAAAGCTGGGTACATTGCCTAAGGAGAGTCACCATCCTCATGGTTGGGTGTTGGCTTGGGAATGTATTTAAAATGCATTTAACGTCATCATCATCAGCATCATCATCATCATCACCATCAGGGCCCAGGATGTCACACAGGGTCATTACCTAGCACATCAGGAAGTTCGTTAGAAAAATGAAGTCATTTATATTCAGCTTCCATCTGGATGGGACTTGGAGTAATAGGGTTTTCATAATGAGCCTGATTTAAAGTCCTCTTTCTATTAATATGCCAATCTTTCTTGCCTCAAGCAGCTTTTGGATAGCTCTGTTTTTTGTGCTTTCCCATTTACTTCTGAAGACCTGAGATCAGGAAATAATCCTGATTGGGGGAGAAAAAATAGACCATTACTGATTTGCTGTAATTTGTCACCAGGCCTCTATTATGTTCAGAGTGATTATGGGCAGAAATAGAACAGTGCATAATAGCAGATGGGCCTGATATGCAGTTGCAAAATGAACAGTAGTCAAAAAGCAGCTGTTTGTGTGAATGTGAATGATGATCAGAATGCAGCCATTTGCCTGCCAGTAGGGCTGTGATGGGATTCGAGAGTGATTCATTAGAGGTCTGAGGAGACCAAAGTTTGACGCTAACACATAATGGAAAAAAAGTTGATTATGATCGCAATCAATGAATATATGCATTGTCTTTTACAAGTCATTCAGGCTGACACATAAGACAAACTGTGAGACTATTAGAAGAGAGGGAATATGGTCAAATACATCCATAAATAAATCTGTCAGAGGGGAAAAACAGCCTCCCAGAACAGTGTTGGTGTAATCCATTAGCTCCAGACTTCTAAGAGCAAACTGATTAGATTGCAGTTATGGTCATAAGGCCTCTGTCTACTCAGCCTTATCAGATTCAGGAAGGAACCGCTCAGTCCATGGAACAACACACAGTGTAATTCCTTAGTCAAGGAAGAAAAGAGTCATTCTTCCCCTGCACACTACTTTGCAACAGGTGCCTGTTAGTTGGTTGTATTAAACAACAGTTGAAGCTGTTGAAGTCTATGACATTATGAAGTGTCAGATTGGATATACAACTATTGTACGTAGACATTTAAATTGTGAGCTATTATAATGAGGGAGTAATGCAGTTGTAGGCACCCAATGCATGAATTAAATCCTTCTCTGAAACCTGAGTCTGTCATATCTCGTAAACATCTTTATACACATTAGGCAAAAATGTTTTGACCTCCTCAGTCTGTTGTTATTTGGAGCTGTCTTTCACCCTGACACATCCTCATGCTTCTCTGTGAAGCTGCCTGCTCCCCTTTACTGAAACACTTCACATACCAGGTCCTTCCTTTCCATGCTGCTGATTTAAATGGATAACACAATGGTTGTCTGTCCACCTCAACCTGAGGGCTAGCTGAACAACATTATCTAGTGTTTCAAAGACTTCTGTTTTAGTGTCATTATCAGTCATGGGTCACAGTCCCGGGGTCAGTTTTCTCATCTGTGACCTAAATGCCAAGACAGACTGACTCCTGGGTTGAGTGAGCAAGCGTGTCAAAGCACACCTCTGGGAACAGCCACCACCACTGCCCATGTCAGGCCTGGGACCCAGACCACCACTGCCATCCAACAAGCCAACTACGCCTGCGATCACAAGCAATTCACTAATCATCTGCTAATTACAAGCCTGACAGTCGCCCCCCCCCCCCACCCCCACCCCCTCTTCCAGTCCAAATAGGCTTTTGTGTGGCCTAGCTGAAGCTCTAGTTCCAGTGCCAGGCCCTGAAGCTTGTTTTAGGCCCATTGGCTCCTGTCCTTTCTGGGGCAGAGTAAAAATATCCCCCCAAGAAAGAGTTTTTTTTCCAGATGGAAAAACTCTGGAGGTGCGGATCATTTGGAGGTGACAGGAAATAAGCGGGAGGTTCTTGGCAAGGTGTGAGGTGGAGGCTCTAAAGGCTTTGGGGGCTCTGAAAAGCCCACTTGTGCTCTGGGAGCCACTTGCCCGCCTGCTAGCCTAAAGCCGTCTCTCTCCGCGGTCACTGTATCACTGACAGTAACCGTTTTCCACCAGGGAAAATTTCAGGACTAAATGAATTAATTTCTCCCCATACCCAATCCCGCCCCACCCTACCTCTCTCTTCACCTTTCCATCTCCATCTCCCTCTCTCTCTCTCTTTCTCTTTTTCTGTTTCCATCATAGGCAAGCTGAGTCTGCTGCAGGCAACAGATAGTAAGGTCTTAAAAGTAGTTCGTTTACTGTTGTAAATTACCATAAATTAGTGGAGTCACTGGCAGTTTTAAAGGCTCCCGAGATACCTAACCTTCTCACCCCAGATGAACATCAAGGCAAAACATCACCTCTTAGACAGGGGCGTTTAAGGCAAACATACGAAATCATGTTTTGACACCTGTGTGTGTGTGTCTGTGTTGCTTTTATCCCTTTGGCTGTCTCTCTGAATGTGTAAAGAATTGATTTTTGCGGCTGATAATGTGACCAACCTCACACTTTGCTGCAGGGATCTGAGTAAACGTCTCTACTCTACCAAAGCTTCTAAAGGCTATGCTCTCATAGGCCCATTTCTGCCTATTTATTTTGTTTTCAACCTTCCCCCTCACTACGTTTGCTCCAACCTATTGTCCATTCTCCAAGAAGGTAGTTAAGGAGGCCAAGGTTGTTCCATTCACAGTTAGTTTTCCAAGTTTTCCAATTACATTCTTTTTGTCTTTTTATCTGACCTTAGACCCACACAAACATCTCAAGATGTTGCCTCCAGTAATGCTCTTCTTGGCTGCCACAGGAATAATGATGAACAGAAAAGATGACCCTACAGAGAGAGAGAGAAAGAGAAAGAGAGAGAGAGAGAGACCGGGCATGTCACAGCTCAGAGGCAACATTTTCAACAACCCAGAAAAGTGTGGACCAACCAGTAGTTTGGACCAAACATTTGCAAACATCAAAACTGCAACCATGCAGCAAATCTAAATACACTGTTTCCTGAGGTTTATTAAAGCTGTCGAAGGTTAGGCAAAGCTTTGTTTGGAATCCCAGATCAATGAGGTTGGCTATGCTGGAGCAGTGATTTCAGAGTTAATGCATAGTTAAGCTTCATTGTGATGCAGTATACATTGTGATGATCTTTCCCAATGGAAAGTAGCCAGACTAGTGAAAGTGAAACTAAGTGTGTGACTCAGACTAGTACCCAGAGGGGGGAAATGCTCCTTACAGCTGTCTTACAGAAACAAATCACATTGTAAATTGAGCTCAATTGTGTCTCCTTTCTCTCTCTCTCTCTCTCTTTCTCTCTCTGTCTGTTTCTCTGTGGTTTAGCTTTGCCAGAATTCCCTGATGCTGGCTTGGAAGATGAGCGCTGTCCATTGGTGAGTGGCTGTGACCGGACAGGAGGGAAGTGTGTGTGTGACTCCAGACGCTCATGCCTTGCCTCCTTCACCTACCCAGACAAAGAGGCCTGTGGCCGAGCCGCCAAGGCAGGTAAGACAGGGGGAGCCCAGGAAGAGGAGTGGGACCAATTCACATGAGTGCTAGTGGCCAGTATATGACTGTGTAGCTACGTGTGTGTAACCTACCAACTTTAAGCCCAACCCATGAGCATGGCCTCTTCATTCAGTTTCAGAGGCCCACCATCAGGCAGTTTATCCTTCTGTGTGGATCTGTTCACCAAATGTGCTGTCTGTGTGTCTGTGTGTCTGTGTGCTGCTGTAGAGGGGAGGCGGCACGAGCGTGAGCACAGGGAGAGGCACCGCGACAAGTTTGTGGGACTGACCAACCCAGCCTGCTCCTTCTCTGGCTGCAACCTGACAGCAGATGGCTGTGTGTGCCAATCCCAGAGCTGCCACGACCACTTCACCTACCCCGACCGCAGCCACTGCCAACAGGCCGCAGGTATATTACTCCTCTCTTCTCTTCTCACTCCCTGTTCAGTCTTTTCTTCTCTTCTCCTCTTTTCCTCTCCTTTTCTCTTTTCTTCTCCTCCTTTCAATTCTCTCTCACTCGTGTCTGATTTCCTAATCCTCCAGTCCTCCCTATTCTGTACCGACGACCAAGCCCGTGGCCAATCACCTGTGGTCACTACAGAAACAAACCAGCAGCCATGGCACTAACCGCTAGACTCTAACCTCATCTGACTCACAGAGGGTGGCTCCCTTTTACACACACACACACACACACATTGTACAGTAACACTGGCGGACTCTGCTAAAAAGCGGTCTGCTGAAAAGAGCCTGCACATAAAAATAAGAGTGCTTTGAGGGAATCAAAGGATGGATGTGTTGTCCTAAGTGTTTCCGCAGATGGCAGGAGTGTATCCCAAACTGCCCTTTGGAATATCTTATTGTGAATGTGTGTGTGTGTGTGTGTGTGGAGGGGGGTTGGGGTATGCTGTGTATCTGTCTGCCCCCCACTCCCAAAAGACACAGTTAGATGACTCTCTGAGTGTTTTAACAGAAGTGGTATATCATGTGAGACTGGACCTGTGTGTTTGTGTGTGTGTATGTGTGTGTGTGTGTGTGTGTGTGTGTGGTACTGTTGATGGATGGATGCTTCTCACGTTGGCCTCAGTGGAGTGAGTGGTCACGAGGAGCCCAGAGTCAAGCCACAGCCCATCACTCGCAGCTTTCTTTTCTTTCTTGTGTGTGTATGTGTGGTGTGTGTGTGTGTGTGTGTGTGTGTGTGTGTGTGTGTGTGTATGCGCGCGCGTTTCTCTCTCTTTCTTTTTCTTTCTCTCCATGTTTCCCATCTTTCTCCCTGTTCATTGCTGCTTTTAGACAGCCTGGCTCAGAGGAGGGGAAAAAGTGTCCCCTTGAGGAGGTGGGGGGTAGGGGGTGGTGGGAGATGGCGAGCAGGGGAGGGGGGAGTGGGCTGGGAGGACACGTGAGAGTCCTGGAGCCAAGGGCAGAGGCAGCTGGGAGAGACGCAACAGCCACAGGGCCAGCACTTCCAGGAGCACTCCTAGCACAGACAGAGAGTGGGAGAGAGTGGGGTGTCTCAGCGCAGTGTGTGTGTGTGTGTGTGTGTGTTTGTGTTTGTGTGTGTATGTGTGCTTTCTTAGCTCTTTGTGTGTACGATAGAGTTTACAAAACAGAGAAAAAGAACAGCTGGAGAGATGTTGATGTAACAGCACTTTATTCAGCCATCAGGGACAGAAGGAGAAAGGTATTGGTAAGACATTTGGATGAACAGAAATAGAAATAGAGAGAGAGAGAGAGAGAGAGAAAGAGAATGAGTCTAAGTCTGAAAGGAAGCAGAGCTGTTGAAATGGCGCAACAAGATGAGTCTCTCGGAAGCGAGCCACTCCGGTGATGCTGGGGTTCAAACGGAGGCCGTCTGTGTGATGGATGCCTCTGTCTGGCCCTATGCTTGAGCACAGGTACAGTCCACTCATTCCTCTCTCCTCTCCCTTCGCCCCCAACACAGAAGGCCCTGCAAAAAGCAGATGTTCCCCTCTTATGTAAGGACTTAATGGGAGAATAGGGAAAGTCCTTGAGGACTGCTTGGGTAAATGTGCACAAGAATATGGGACCTGCTTTGGTTAGATACCCTATGTCTGACGATAGTCTGTATTCTCTGCCAAAATTCTGACCTCACATCAGTGTCTGCGCTTGAGTTTGGGAAATGTATTTAGGATTCTATAGCATCATCTGTTTTGTTAACTAGAAGGTGTTTGTATTATATTCTCAGCACCTAATTATTTTCCCTTTCCCCCGAGCGCTCAGGTTTTTCATTTGGCTCCTAAGGGCTAATTGTCAGAGGACTTGCTGTCTATACCGGCTCGTGTGTGTGTGTGTATATGTGTGTGTGTGTGTTTGTGTGTGTGTGTGTCAGATGGCTGTAAGCCACCAATAGCATGTTTGGATTATCAGGATCTCGAGTGTGGGTGTTAGGACAGAACGTTTATAGTGACTTGGCCGTGTTGATGCTTTTATATTTTTTGTGTCTAAGATCTTGTAAATCCCTTTTGAGCAGTGGAAACAGTGCTAGCATTGTTTGCTGTGCACAGCCTCTCTGACAGCGCTGCTGTGGACAAAGCTGGCGCTGGTCATGTGTTGTTTTGTCTTCTCTTCTCTCTCATGCCTCACCTCTCTCATCTATCTATCTCATTTATGCATTTTGCAGATGCTTTTATCCAAAGCGACTTACATTTGTTTTACAACTATCAATTAGTTCAGGGTCAGTCTCCCCAAGTGCAACTAAGTGTTTAGTACCCACAATTTTCAGGTTACTAACACATTAGCCAGGTTCCTTAACTGCTACGCTACCATCACTCTTCTCCTCTCCTCTCCCCTCCTCTCTTCTCCCCTCCCCCAAATAACTAACAGACTGGCTGATACCTCTGTCCCTGCAGTGGCCTATCTCTAATTAGGGGGCTGATAGCTTGGAACGTGTGTGTACTTGTGTGTGTGTGCTTGTGTGTTTTATGTGTGGGGGGAGTAGAAATATGTAACCACCTGTGTGTTATTAGTGTCCAGCTGAGATGAATGTATCTTTATGTATTGTATGTGTGAGCTTTTGTGTCTGTGTATGTCTGTTTGCAGTTAGCTAGGGGTAATAGAATAACAAAAACAACAATACTTAACTGTGTGTATGTGTGTGTGTGTGTGTGTGTGTGTGCACTTTCAAGCATAACAACATGAGTATCACCAGGCTTGAGTTTGAGCCTGTTGAGTGTGCCTTGCTGCATGAGATGGCCAGCCGTCTGTGCCTGTTTCCCACAATGAGATTTACAGTGCTGGAGCAGAGTGGCTCTTCACACGCAGGCGTGCGTGAAAGCAGACCTTGTTGCCCAGCCTTGCAAGTGCTTTCCCAGCCACCCCTGTCAACATAGCACACTCTGTGTGTCGGACACACTGATTCTAGTGTGTGTTAGAGAGAGGGCTTACATTTGTATCTATATGTAGGTATGTGCGTGTGTGTGTGTATGTATGTGTGTGTGTGTGTGTGTGAGAGAGAGAGAGAGAGAGAGAGACTATGAGTATCTGGATCTGTGTGTGTGTGTGTGTGTGTTTTGTCACTCACACATGGAAATGGTTTGGCTGGGGTCTTGTTTCAGTTTGTCTGACTAATCTACACCAATTCAATAATGCAGCCTTGTTCCTTTGTGTTTTTGCTCAATTCCCCATGGTGTCGCACTGTAATTCTGAGCGTGCCATATCCCATCTCCTGAGGACTGATCCCTGAACAGTGTAGGATCCACATTGGTGGCCCCTTGCCAGACGCAGGAGGTGAGGTGTGGTGTCAGTAGACCTGCTGTTTTGAGCAAAGCCAGGAAAAGGCATTAAGACAACAGAGATGATGTGGTGACGCAGGTCAGACAAGAGTCCTGGAGAGCGGGAGGTGGTTTGTGTGTGTGTGTGTGTGTGTGTGTGTGTGTGTGTGTGTGTTTGTGTGTGTGTGAGAGAGAGAGAAAAAGAGACAGAGAGAAGGCAGGAAAGAGAGAGAGGTGAGTGTGTGTGTCCACATCATCATAGTGTGTTGATTAGTCCTCTGCTCAGCAGGCCCTCTGCATCACGCAGGATTGTCACCCATGGTGTCACCCTCTGCTTGGCCTTTTTCATCGCCCTTGATGAGAAAAATCAGAAGCCGCAGATGGGTGTTACAGAAGTGTAGTCAACACTTGATTGAGGGCTAAGGGCTGTGAGTGCGTGAGGTAATTTTGCTATGGTGACACCTCCTCCTCCATCTCCACCACACTACACCGTACCACACACGGCACACAACACACACCACACACAGCACCCAACACACACCACGCTGGTACACAACACACACCACACACAGCACACAACACACACCACGCTGGCACACAACACACACACCACGCTGGCACTTGCCAAGGAGCCTGGCTGGAAAGCCCAAAGTGAGTCCATGTTGTAAACTAGAAGCAGCCAGCCATCACCACAGAGTTGGCACGCTGGTTATATCAGCCTTTCTCTCTGTCTCTCTCTCTCTCACACACACACTTGCATGAGGTCTTTCTGTTTCTTGCAGACTCTCTCATCTCTTCCACCTCTCTCTTCTCTCTTACCCTCTGTCCATCTCTCTTACCCTCTGTCCATCTCCCTTACCCTCTCTCCCTATCTCTCTCTCTCTCTCTCCCTCTCCTTCGCTCATTCACACTGTTGTGCAGGCCGCTCATTAGTTCTGCCACACTGCCTGCTCTTTGTGGCATCGCTGGAACTCTCCGCTCCAGACCGCCCATAGTTGGCAACCGCCACGGTGTGGTGTTACCCACTGTTTATGTGTTGTCTGCCGAGAGCATGGCCTCTGAGCGTGTGTGTGCATAAGTGTGTTTGTGTGTGTGTGTGTGTATGTGTGTGTGTGAGTGTGTCTGGGCTAAGATTTCACTCCAGAACAAAACACAGCTTGTACGAAGGTCTAAAACAAGAAAGACCTTTTTCCTACTGGTCTTAAGTTAGGTCAGATCACAGATGGATTACTGTCTCTTTTCCATCCCCCTCACCCCCAATACACACACACACACACACACACACACACACCTCAGAGCATGGAGTTGAGAAGCAGAGAGGCCAAGTGGCCCAGTGGAATCTGGTCCAGGTCCATGGCAGCAGTGCTGACTGGGGTTTGCCCTGTCTGCTGTGGGGGGGCTGCACTGGCTGCCCTCTTTCTCCTCCTCTCCCTTCCTCTCTCTGTGCAGATGAAAAGGGGAGATCGTTCATTTGCAGATGGCCCAGACAAACTTACGTAATCTGCATGCCTTTTTCAGTGCTTAGCACTGCCCCCCCCCCATACTCACACATTCACTCACTCACACACACACACACACACACACACACACACACAGCGCACTGCCACCCGCTGACTATGTGCTTCTGTATCAAAGAGAGCAGTCCCGCCCAGCTCCTACTTAATGCTATTGAACACCTCTGGCACAGGGGCTTGGGCTGCTGCTCCCCCTGATTCTGGAACACGGCCCCAGGGTGAAACTTGCAATCAGATATGTCAATAGAAACACAGGAGGGTCCACACTGCAGTGTGTACTTACAGTTACAGAATAGTCGCTCAATCAGAATAGAAATGACCCATGTAAACAACAATTCCAAAATATTGTCCTACAACATTATATGGTAGTCAAGCCATAGGTGGTTGTCAAAAGTTATTGTAGGACAGAGTAGTAGCAGCCATACATAATGTTAAAGTCAAGGAGGTAACATTGGGAAGGTCCATTTTGCCATTGTGAGGAGGGGTCAGTTGTGGGGCCTGTGGAAGGGGATTCAGTCCTGGAATGGGTGTCTTGGAAGGGCCTCAAGGAAGGAGAGTCAGTCCTGGCATGGGGCTCTTGTGAAGTTGGTCGCAGTCCTCTCTAGGGGAGTTGTGGGTGGGCAGGGGATTATTCCACAAGAGAGGCGCACTGTAGCAAAAAACTCTTCCTCCTATCATAAATTTTGATGTTCTCAGGATTGCAAGGAGACCAGCATTCTGGAATCTTAGGCGTCTAGCAGAGTCAGTTAAATCTTTAATGTATGTTGGAGCAAGGCCATTGATGGCCTTATGGGTTAGGATGGGTTAGGATATGGGTTAGGATGGGTTAGGATATGGGTTAGGAGTATTTTAAAATTTGATTAGACTTTCAATAAGTGTAAGGAAGCAAGAATAAGAGAAATAGGTTCATATTTTCTAGTCCTAGTGAGTGTTTGTGTCGTGGCATTTTGTATTAGCTGTAGGTTTTTAATACAGGTATTACTACACCCAGAGAACAAAGCGTTACAATAATCACCTGAAGCTAACAAATGCATGTATTCATTTTTCAAGGATAGGAACTTTTTAACTTTAGCAATATTTTATAGGTGAAAAATAAATGTTTTTGAAATATGCTTTACATGAACATTTAGAGAGAGGTGCTGCTCAATAATTACCCCAAGGTTGTGTTAAATGAGAGTGAATTTTTGGTGGTAGGGTAAAATGTTGTTTAGGGTCTATCATCCTAACTTCAGTTTTATCAGAGTTTAAACCATAAGAAATATTATTCATCCAGATTATAATGTCTTGGATGCCCGCATTAAGTTTAGTGAGTTCATGAGAAGGTATAGCTGGGTGTCGTCCGCATAGGAGTAATGCCATGTTCCCTTCTAACAGATCCCAAAGGCAGCATGTGGAGGGAGAATAACAGGGCCCCTGGCACTGAGCCTTGGGGTACACCATACTTTACTTTAGTGTGGTATGATGATTCATTATGTACGTGTAAAAACTGCTAGTGACCGGAGAGGTACGATTTGAACCAGGCTAATGCAGAATCTTTGATGCCTATCATGTGTTCAAACCTACTACAGATTGTGTACTTACAGGTAGATATTACAATGGGTCTACAGCTGGATGCATACAACAGGTAACTATTAGACTGGAAATTGAATGCATATTGCATAACTAGGTCAGCCAGAAATGCATCCAGTCTTAGCTTTGTGGCTGGCTAGTTCTCGTGATTATACAGCACATGCAGTAATGCACAAGTGTGTTTAGACAAGCATTTCTCATAAGTGTGAGAGAGTAATGCTTTACGCAGGCTTGAATGAGACAGACCTCTCATAAACATCCACTTCTGCATCATCTCAAACAATGGGCCAGGACTCCAGGCCTTCTTCAGCTAACCTCTCCTCTCCTCTCCTCCCCTCTCCTCCCCTCCCCTGCCCTGCTCTTGTCTGGGCTCAGGGTATTGTTTAGTCTCCTCAGCATGATAAAGGCCTGTGCCTCTCTCCCTCACTTTCGCTGGCCCTCAGCTAATCTCATTGGAGATCTGACAAGGGAGGGGAAGGGTGTGTGTCTGCAGCTAAATCACACAGACACTTTCGATGTGTGTGCGTGCACACACACACACACACACATTGTTTCATTGTTCTTTTCCTTTGCTGCTTTTTCTTCACACACACTCACACAGATATGCACGCACATACACATATACATACACACATTCACACACACACACACACACACACTTACACATACACACATACGCACATGCCCACACACATCACACACTCACAATTGTAGCAGAAGCCCTGACTGACTATGAGTGTCACTTTTCTCATTCTCAAATATTTACCATGATGGCAAGTAGGCGTGAATTTTGTCTATGGGTGTAGACTGCATGCTCTGTATCTCTTGCTCTCTGTCTTGGATGTTTGTGTGTGTATGAGATAGTGTGTGTGTGTGTGTGGCGGGGGGTGGGGGTGGGGTGGGGGGTTGTGCAAGTGTCTGAGGCTGTTTCTTTCAGACACCTGAGACTGATGCCTATTAACTCAAGACACTGCTGTCATTCTGACCTTAAGGGTTGTCAGTGGTCTAGCTGTGCTGCTGCCTCATGGCTATGTCTCTCTCCATCACACACACACACACACACCACACACACACACACACACCACACACACACTCTCACACTCTCCAACCAGACCCACCCCACCTCGCCTCCACCCATATTACCCCACCCAGACACCCGCCAGCAGGCGAGGAGCCAGTGCTGCACAGCTTACATGAGAACCAGCTCAGGCGTCTAATTCACAACACACACTGACTCATACACATTCATAGTGCACATTCATAGTGCACATTCCCCCACACACAGAGTCAAATAAATAAATAAATAAATAAATAAGCACTGTTGCTGTCAGAGCACAGCAGTTGTAAGACAGCTTTGTTCTGCGCTGAGCAGCTTCCAGAGACGGCGGGTTGAACAGGACTCACATTGTGCTCTTTTTTCCATGAGCCCAACCGACACTGGGGCCACGAACAGCACAGAGCAGAGCAGCTCCCAGCACAGCACAGCACAGCACAGCACAGGAGAGGAGGGGAGAGGATAAGGGAGGAGAGGAGAGAGAAGAGAGAGGAGAGGAAAGGGAGGAAAGAGGGGAGCAGAGGAGAGGAGAAGGGAGAAAAGAGGAGAACAGAGGAGCCGAGAGGTGAAGGGAGGAGAGGACCAAGAGACCAACACTGCCTGGGAGGGCTGCCACCACCATCATCACCACCACCCCCTGAGAAGACTGACAGCCTTGTGCAAGAGATAGAGAGAGAAAGATAGAAAGAGAATGAGTTGAATGAGTTTCAAAGGGGCCATCTGTATGCATTGTTTACAGTAGTCTGTTCAGAAGTAGTAAAACCATTTCCTCACCCACCTCTCCTTGTAAACTGCCTCCTCACACACACACACACATACACATACACACTCACACACTCACGCATGCGCACAGACACACACACACACACACACAAATACACAGCTGATGGTTCTCATCTACTGATGCATTTCTGTGTGTTCTTGGAATGCCAATTCTGTCTTTATGATGTAAACATGTTTTTGTGTGTCACTGTTTGTGTGTATATCAGAAAGTATGTGTATCTATGTGTGTGTGTGTATGTAAGAGAGTGAAAACAAGGGTGACCCTGTATTTAATAGATCCTGTGCGTGTCTGTTGCCAGGAGCTGTGTGGTGTTTAACCATTCCAGCAGGAGCCCATTTTGAGCTTGTCTCCCATACTCTTTCTCTCTCTCTCTCTTTGTCTCTCTCTCTCTCTCTCTCCCTCTCTCTTTTGGCCAGGCAGAATGGATTGATCAGGCATGCCAAATGAGGCCTTTGTGTTATTGTTTGTGCAGCCTGGAGAACAGTCACTATTGTGATGCAGAGGTTGCTCCTGTGACCACCGACCGGCTAATTACTCCCATTCCAGCCCCCCGATAATGTACACAAACACACACAAACAGACACACACACACACACACACACACACACACACACACACACACACACACACACACACACACACACACAAAACATAAACAGGCATACAGGCTCAGTGCATACAAACATATCATGTACACACACGCACACACACACACACACACTCTGAGCATGGTGGCAGTGGTCAAACACATCTGTTGTTCAGCGCAGTCCAGCCCCCTCCTGATCCTTTGTGCTGGCTTGCCATGTCCTTAACTGTCTCCCCTGCAACAATTACTATAATTGGACCACCGTGGTTTGTATGGATTGCTCAAATTACACTCATCTGAATGACAATGGCTAGTCTTCCAGCTAGCTCTTTGTTTGTGTGTGTGTGTGGGTGTGTGTGAGAGAGAGAGAGCTGGTGGGGGGTGTCTCTCTCTCTCTCTCTCTTCCTCGAATACCCCACCGAGGTCCTGTGAGAGAGCGTGTTCGTGATGATCCAACACTGGGATTCTTATGTTTAATGGAAACGTTACATAACAGTTATGCCCTTGCCATTGTTCCCTCAGTCTAGTGCTTCATTAAAGCTCCACTGGGCCTGTTTGTACACAGAACTGTATAGCTCATCTGCAATGGTCAGCCAAACAGACTGGGGTTTGTTTGTGTGTGTGTGTCTGTGTGTGTGTGTGTGTGTGTGTGTGTGTGTTTTGTCTGTGTGTGTTTTGTCTGTGGTGTGTGTATGTGTATGTGTGAGAGCAAAAGATGTGGTGAAGGGCAGGCAGCAACACATTAGGTGACTAAGGATTTCAAAAGACAGGGTTTGAAACCATTGGATACGGTTGTTACATGCAAGTGGGTGTGTTTGTGTGAGGGGCTGTTTTTCAAAAATACTCCTTTACTTACTCTCTCTCTCTCTCTCTCTCTGTCTGTTTCTCTCTCTCGCTCTCTCCGTCTCCCCTCCCTGTCTCTCCATGTCTATGACACTATTCAGGGTTATCAATGCGGGCTTTGTGCCTGGCCCACTCCTTTCCCAGGTCTCCCATGTAAACATGGTGGAGGTGCAGATCCCTCAGCCTGCTGCCTTGTTTATTCAGCACAGACTCCTTCATCCTCAACCTCATCTGTCATATTTCTTACCCAAATATGAACCCCCCCTCCCCCCTCCTCTCCTCTCTCCTCTCCTCTCCTGTCCTCTCTCTCTCTCCTCCTCCCCTCCCTTATCCAGGTTTACCTGTTTCCTTTTAACTCTTAGCGCTGACACACAAACACACACACACACACACATACACGTATACACACACACATACAGTAAACACACACACACACCCATACAGTACACACACTCTCTCACACACACACATACACACACACATACTGTCCACACACACACACACACACATACACACATACACACACACACACATATAGTAAACAAACACACACACTCATACAGTATACACACTCTCACACACACACACACACACACACTTCACAAACTTGCTGTCTCTCACATGTACGTTCACTCCTCAGGCGCTGACTTTCCCAGACGCCTCCTGTAGCCTCACACTGGCATGAAAGCGCTGCTGCCGCTGCTGGCTGTAGAGTGGCAGCACTAACATGCCACAGGTGTGTGCAGGACCGCACCACTACGCCAAAAGAGCCCCGCTCACGCGCACCTACTCCTCTCGCTCCCGTGTCTCAGAGCTTGCAGGGACCTGAGAGATGGTTGAGGCGGATGTCCCCTCTTGGCCGACACCTTAGTCAAGGGGTCAAGGGGCTTTTTATTCAATTTACCATCTGGTGGGAAAGACCAGGGAGATCCATTTACAGACTCTGAAATGTCAGCCTACTAGGTACATCCTCTGAGTGGGTCAAGTTGCAGAGCCTGCCATGCCATAGGAAGCAGCTCATAGAAAGAGGGAGAGAGAGAGAGAGAGAGAGAGAGAAATATGGATAGAGAGAGAGAGAGATGAGCAGGGAAACTTATCATTGTTTTGCTCGTCACCATGCTGGAAAAAGCACACATGTTGTGAGGAGGAAAAGGAAAGCTTAAGAGAGGAACAGCAGAGAGCAGAGGGAGAGAGAGAGAGAGAGAGAGAGAGAGAGAAAGAGAAAGACCATGAATGGAAGCCACCAGCCTCAAGAAGCCAATGGCATCCATCCCATCCCCTCTTGACGCAATATTTGTTTCTTCCGGATTCTTTCACCACTGTGAAGCAGGCAGACCAGATTCTGCGGCCCAGCCATCCTCCAGCTCCCCACCCCCATCTAACCATGAAGGTTTCATTTGCCCTCTTACGAGCCAATTAGTTATTTATTAGTACTGAGGCATTTCTCTTCCTAGAGATCTGCTGGAGAGGCACAACAGAGGTTTGCGCTATAATTACTGCTCCCCCTTCCCCCTTACACACACACACACACACACACTCACACACACACACTCTTCAAGCCCCAACTCATGTTGGATCCCAGTCACAAATCCCATCAGTCAAACTGACAAGGGCCCCAACACTGCTCTCCACTCCAGACCAGACACCAGACACACACTAGTCCCACTAAATAGCCATGTACCTACACTGTGTTTAAGAGGAGCAGACAAGGTGTGTATATGTGTATGTACAGTGGGTGAGTGTGTGTGTGTGTGTGTGTGTGTGTGTGTGTGCTTGAAGGGGGTTGGAAGGGGTGTGTGATCTGTGAAACAACTTAGCCGCTGACAATTATAGGACAGGAGGTCTGTGTGTGTGTGTGTCAGCGCGGTGTGTTCCCCTCTGCTGTGGGGCGCCATGCATACATTATTCGGGCACAGTAGACCCAAAATAAACAGCAGCCAAGACCGGCGTAACCCAAGCTTTGTGAGGTCGCTACTGTTCCCCCACAATGGCGGCATAGAAGGGGAGCCGCCGCACTTTTCTTTTCCTGAACGCCTTCCAAAGTACACCCAGGAGCCCCCCCCCATACAAATGCACACACACACACACACATACACACACACCACACACACACACACACACACACCCCTCTAACAAGGGTATCAGGACGATTGTTTTGGCCTTGGTGAGCAAGCAGGAGCGTGATTCCCAGGATGCAGAGGGGTGATTAAAATAGGCCTGTTAGGCACACAGACACATACACACACAGCACAGACAGATAGATACAAAGCACACACACACACACAGAGAGAGAGAGAGAGAGAGAGGAAAAAAGGATAAAAGGAGAGCGAGTGTGTGAAAGGTAGAAAAAGATAGTGTTAGGGAGAGAGCGAGAGAGAGAATGACAAAGGGAAAAGAGAGGAAGGAGTGAAGGGAGAGACAACAAAGAAAAGATTTGTTGTGCGTGAGTGATATGATTATCACACTAATGTAGAGAGTGAGGAAAAAGTCTAGGAAACTACTGGAGAGGAGTCAGATGCGAGGTTAAAAAAGAGCAGCAGTGAGAGTGAGAGAGAGAGACAGAGAGAGAGAGAGAGAGAGAGGGATGTATATGTTTGGTATTTAAACAGCAGCCACTGAGTGGGGATGAGGATCAGGAAGTGGCGAAATCCCCGGGCCGCTGTGTGTGCCTGTGGGATCTCCTGCTCAGGATGCTCTAAAGCTGCCAGAGTCACGCCAGCGCCACATCACATCCCCTCACCAATGTGGACTAGAAGTTTCTTTACGCCATCACCATTCCAGCCTCAGTGGCCTCTCTTCTTCACCTCAACTACCACTCCCTCTCTCTCACACAGTCTCTCGCTCTCCCCCCCTCTCTCTCTTCCCCTCCTCCTCTCTCCTAGCCCAGAGTGAACAGTGTGGCTACTGTGTCTAGCTGGGTGAAGTGGAAAGAGCTGTTAGTGAATGGATGGGGTCAAAGACTGTTATTGGATGTGTTTCTGAATGAGCGTGTGTGTGTGTGTGTGTGTGTGTGTGTATGTGTGCGTGCCTGCATTTGCGTTCAAATTGATGGATATGCTTTGATCTAGTTGTGTTTTGGTGTGACAGAGTTCTGATTCTCATGGATGTGTGTATGTGAACACATACACAATAAGTGGGATTATATTTCTATGTTTGTGTCTGTGTGTGTTTATGTGACTCATTCTCTTCTTCTCTTTCCATCCCACTCTCTTCTCCTTTATTTCTACCTCACTTCCTCTCTACATCCCTCATTTCTTCCTCTCTTTTTCTCTCACTCTCCTACCTCCTTCACTCTCTCCTGTCTCTGTTGCTACGCCTTTTCCACCTCACTCCTTCCTCCTTTCTCTCTCCTCCCTTCCTTCCATTTCTCTGTCCCCCACCCTCTCTCTCTCTCTCTCCATCCCTCAGAGGAGCTGAGGTGTTTGGGTGTCACGTGTGCACCCCTGCCCGTGCCCGAGTGCCCTGGTGACTCGGTGCTGACGCTGGGCTACACACCCCCGGACGCCTGCTGCCCCACTCTGCCCCCCCGCTGCACCTGTGCCACGTGCCCCCCACCCCCCCTCTGTCCAGCCGGCCAGAAGGCCGTACCCCTCCACCAGGCCACAGGCGCACCCGGCGACTGTTGCCACGGCTACGAGTGCCAGAGAGGTAGGGTGTTACTGCTCAGCCAACCAACACATGGAACATTCTGGACAGCACACTCTCACATAAGCACTCATGCAGTTTAACTGCCATCAATGTATCCACTTACAATATGCATTCATAGTAACATGTTTCTACATAGATACCATCATGGTTATTAAATCTCTCTCTCTCACACACACACACACATATATATATATATATATATATATATATATATGTTTTACATTCCCTTTGCTATTTTATTGAGTGAACTTTTACTCAGTCTAGACTGAAAGTCAACACTCCCATGTGTACTGCCTTGAGCATAAATTTCAAGTGTGTTTGTTAAGGTGGCTAATGTATGCACAGAGAGTGTGTTATATAGTGGAGTGTACTTTAGATCCATCTGGATACACTAGACAGAAACACATGCTCTGAATACACTGCATACTCTGTGCCACTCACCAATGCTATGAATGCATACCATTATATATTTACAACCTTGGATGGCTAGGCATTGGTTCAAAACACTGTGGTATCAAGAATCTTCTCTGCTGCTTTGGAACTTCTTCTACACATGCAGGCACACACACACACACACACACACACACACACATACACACTCACATAACTTTTGCATGTGGTGTGTAGTGTGTGTTTGTGTGTGTGTGTGTAATGTATAAAGATTACCACTGCTTCCACTCTCCTGTCCTCTGAACACTCTCCCTCCCTCACTGATTGTGTGCTGTGAAGGCCAGGTCGCCTCCAGCATGTTTGCACAGGGCTGGTTTCACACACTGGAGGTCATGCTGACCATGAGCGAGGCTGCGCTAGAACTGGAGCAGAAGCAGGCCGGACTCAAAGGCAGACCTGTGGATACAGTGTTTACAGCCGAGCCGGCACACCCAAACAGTCACACACTCAGTTTGTCACGCTCCTGTGGCCAGTGAAAAAGCTGTGGTTGTGTGTGTGTGTGCATGTGTATGTGTGTGTATGTGTGTGCGTGTGTGTTTTTGAAAACAAATAAATAAACTGACCCGGGGTCAGGGAGGGCGGAGAGCTGGAGAGCTAGATGTGCAGTGACTGGGTGGAGTCCACCCCCACACCATACTACCCTTTTAAAGGGAATGGAGAGATAGGGGGAGAGAGAGAGAGGGAATAAAGGAGGGATGAAATCAAGAGAGAAAATAAAGAGAGAAAAAGTAGGACAGAGAGAAACAGAAAGCTTCCACAGAAAGGGACAATGAGAAGACGTAAGCAGAGAGCAGGACAGTGTCAGACAGAATGGTAATATTCAGAGTGCAGTGTACCATTGAGTGAGACAAACACAAACAGGGTGAATGGAGTGACAGGAGAGAGGAAAGGAAGAAAAGAAGAGCAAGGAAAGTGAAGAGAAGAGAAGGAGGAGAGAGGTTGCAGAGAGAGATAGAGAAAGATGCGTCCAGCGGAAGGAAATCTAGCGAGAGATACATGAGACTGGGGGGGGGGGGCTCTCCTGGGGGGCCTCTCCTGTTGCTGTGACGTGTGGGGGCACTGTGCTCCAGTGGTAGGGCATTGAGCGGGACTCCAGGCCTGTTTACTCTGTGCTAACTGCAAATATTCACTGTTTTACCAACAGAACAAATTCCCATTCTGGCCCCCGCGCCTTCCTCTAAATGTGTGCCGTGTCCTGGAATTAATGGACTTAACGAGCGCAGTGACCAGAAAAGTGCTTAGGCTACCAGTCCTGCTCTCCCCTACAGAAGTGCAGTGTCAAAGAGTTCCTGTCTGCTGAGAGAGAGAGAGAGAGAGAGGGAGATAGAAAGAGAGGAGGAGAGAAGGAACAAACAGATGGAAGAAGAGAGAAAGAGAGACAGTGAGTGAGAGACAGGGAGTTAGGATGGATGAGAGGAGGGTTCAGCAGTTCATGTATGGGAATGCTTTTTGTCTGTGTTTGTCTGGGGAACAGGCAGTCAGTCGGCAGGGGCAGGGGCAGGGGCAGGGGCAGGGGCAGGCGCAGGCTGAGGCTGGCGGGGCCCTGAATGGCTGGCCTGTAGGGTCTGGTGGGGGCCACAGGGGGCCGCGGGGGGCCGAGAGGGATCATTGTTTGGATAAGCAGTGTCTGCCACTCCTGGGGCTCCAGCTTCATGCCTTTTGTTGCCCCTCGGCGCTGGCGTTTAGCACCCGCGTGACTGCGCCCCAACACCAGCGCCAACACATGATCACACACACACACACCACACAGATAGATAGATAGTTTCGGGCCAGTCAGGTAACTCTTTCTTTTTGTATTTATCTGTGTTTGTCTTTCTGTGTGTGTGTGAGTGTGGCAGAGGCGCATCAACTGTTTGGCTTGTTCTGTCATGTAGTCTTCAGCAAAGCCCTTTCTGCTGTCCTCCTGCAGCGTTGTGTTAGCATTAGCATAACATTTGGATTTAGTTCCCAAAATGGCAGGAAACAGGCCTCTTGATGGGGCGTGTGTTTGCATGGTGAGGGGTTGCCCTTTTCTAGCCACTGTTGGCGCTCATGTTGGAGATGAGTTGGATACCAGACTGTTTTCTAAAGCAAAATGCATTATACTGCAGACTCATTATAGTCATTTTTCTCCAAGAAGAAACTGTTGTGCTGCTAGCTAGCCTCTCTAACAGCTACAGAATGTTTACAGTGGAGACTTAGGAGTGTAGCAGGAAACAAAACATCCTTTGTTAGCATTGAGCATTTGAATGGCTGCCTGTGGGAAATGATAAACACACTTGCCTGCAGTTGCTTTTTTCTGTCTCTCTTGTAATAAATGATTTGGGGCGGCTCTGGCTAACTAGCCATCAAATTTAAGCACTTTGCATTGCATTGCGTGCAGTCCTGTCTACGCTCATTTAAATGTGGTGGAATAAGTCAGAAAGCATGCCTGGAATCCCATTAGTGGTGTGAGCTTTTTTTTCTTTTTGCAGGGGGTGAGGATTAGTGCTCACAAACACTGCGGAAATCACATAAGTGTGCATCCTGTCAACTGACTTCCTGTTGTTTTGTGGAGCGTTAAACATTGTTACCATGCCTTTTGAGGCCTGGGCAAAAAAAAAGGCTTATTGAATTTTTTCTTGTGTTTTGCCTTGTAGCACATAGAAAGTGAGTCCTAGGAACAGATCATAGGCAGGGCTTTGGCCTTGGTGAAATGCTGTTTGGTACATGGGGCATGATTGGTTTTGGATGATTGGCTGGGATGGTGTGTGTGTGTATGTGTGTGTGTGTGTGTGTGTGTGTGTGTGTGTGTGTGTGTGTGTGTGGAAGGGGGGGGGGGGGGGGGTAGAGGAATATGAAGTGGGTTGTTGGGAGGGGGAATGGGGGGCTAGGCAAACCCCTCACTTTACTTTCAACTCAGTGAGTCCACCTGCTTTGTGTTAGAGATCACAAACTGGTCCAGGCAAGTTGAAGGGGTCAGAGGCGTGCTTTGGATCTACAGTTGGTGTGTATGGTCCACAGATGCTCAAATCACAGACATTGTCTGCTATCAGTGAGCGAGAGAGAGAGAGAGAGAGAGAGGGAGAATCAGTGAGAGAATGAAGCAGTGAGTAAAAGAAAGGGAAAGAAGAAAAGAAGACAGACAGAAAAAGAAAGCAGAGACTGCACACATTTATCTGTCACTCAAACTGCACTTCCCTCTATTCTGACATATATTAAAGCCCCCCCTTCCTGTTACATAACACATCCATGACTGACCGTCATTGTGTGTACCCATGGACCCGCACCCATTGTGTGTTACCAGAGGAGTGGAGCTGCTTCATGTTGTGTCCATCATGTCCTGTCCATCCCACAAGACCCTTCATGCTGTCATTTCATCAGAGCTCATCACAGAAAAGCAAGAAGGCTACACTTTGCGCCGTGAGAATATCTGCTGCACAGACACGTTTTCTGTTTTCTATTCATTCAAGGTTCAGCCGTTATTGTTAGTCCTGAGTTTGGCCTTGTACTCTAGAAAGAGGCCTGCACCCGTTCCCTGTGTCTGTCTGGGAGTTTGCCTCCATCACAGGGAGCAAGTGAAGAGGTTTTTAGAGAGCCCAGGGCCATTCTCTGCTGTGCGGTGTTGCTTGGTTGGTAGGATCCCATGATGATGATAAAACTTTACTGACTTTTCAAACACAGTGAGGCTGAGAAATGAAAGGTATTGTGTGTGTGTGTGTGTGTGTGTGTGTGTGTGTGTGTGTATGAAAGTGTGTGCATTAGTTTGTATTTTTATGTATGTGCTTCATGTAGGTGTCTGCATTTTGTGGAGAATGCATGTCTGGAGAGTGTTTGCATGCGTGTGTACATGTGTATGTTTATGATATATGTGTACATGTGTACATACAGCATGTGTTGGGTACAGTATATAGGGACAATGTTTACATGTCACTGAATGTGTATATGTGGTGTGTGTGTGTGTGTGTGTGTATGTGTGTGTGAGAGAGCGATATATATATATATATATAGAGAGAGAGATACGGAGAGGTGAAGAGGGGGACACGGCCGGGGCCCAGGCGCAGGCGGGAACATTGCGTGCGTTTGCTCGCTGCTTACTCGCCGCCCGTTGTTATCGGTCTCCAGTGATGCGTGCGGCAGCCATTGTTCGGCAGGCCCTGAGCCCCTGAGACAGCGGAGGTTTCCGGTGCTTAGCGCTGGGCCGCCTGCCGCCTGCAACACAGCCCTCCAGACCGACCGCTCGGTCGCCCTGGCCCCTGCTCCTGTTTTCTTTAACCCAGTGTCTCGGCTACAAGACTTCACATAGCTCTGCCACATTCCCGCAAACCAGGCCTGACTTCATTGTTTGGAGCCTGTAAGCCCCCTGCTCCTCCCCAACCCCTCCTCTTGCCTCTTAAGCTTCACAAAACTGCTGACCCCACAGAAAAAAACGGGCGGTGAAAAAAAGCCGAGAGAAAGCGAAGCACGAAAGGACACTAAATCACTGGTAAATGGTAGGGGCTGCTTAATGTGGACCCAGTGCCATTAGCTCCCTGATACTTAAGAGTCTAGACATGTACAGATAATGTCTGATGAGAGAGGAAATAAAAATCAATGTGGTTGAGGTGCGGAGATAGACTCGGCTCAGCTCAATAAGTCTCTCATCACTGATAGGACCCTTAGTCATGGCCCACAGGCCCCTCCCTCGTACTGTCTGTCTTTAGCCACAGGCCCCTCCCTCATACTGTCTGTCTTTAGCCACAGGCCCCTCCCTCATACTGTCTGTCTTTAGCCACAGGCCCCTCCCTCGTACTGTCTGTCTTTAGCCACAGCACCGGCTAATTCGTTTGAGATTGACGGGCGACCGTCTGAGTTGCCAAGGCGTCAAGCAGTGGCATCTTGGAATTCTTTGCCCAGGGCGGGGGTGCTTTGGCAAGCATGCACAGCCAATGACAACATTTGCTACACTTAATGTGGAATGTTACGGTTGGCACTGCTCCACCTCCCACTCCATCAGAGCCAATGAGGAACAGCGAAAAGGCCAAAAGGCCTTGTGGCACTTTCCTCGTAATATTGGAGAGTTGGCGCTAGCTCTGGACTGTGATACAAACACTTCAGTGATGCTACTCCATTGTAATTGGTTAGCATCAGTGAAGAAGAAAGCAGCCAAAAGCCCCTGTCTCACCAGGTCTTCCTATTGCATACAGTGCATACCTAAATCTCACCTGAGCATCTTAGACTGGACTGACCAATGTATTTTAGGACCCTGTCCTAAAATATGTTGTGTGATGTTATATCACGTATTTGTATTGCAAGTTGTGCTATTATGAAAGTGTCTGTAGTTTCTTGCATATTCTTTGTGTTGTAATTAGGGGGTTTCTAAGTGGTGCAGCAACAATGAAGCCTTAAGGACAATACTCAATTGTTTTGTGTGGCGCGTGGCAGATGCTCCAGATGTGGTGTGCAGGATCTATCAAAGCCAACATGTGGTCCAGCATGTGCTGTCACAGAGGGCATTTTCACGGTCCAACATGTGCTGTCACAGAGGCATTGTCACAGACACTTTCTGAGCTCCTAAACACTTCTTTTTCTCTTCTCCCTGTTGTTTTGTGCAGTCTCCCCTAAGTGTGCCCACAATGGCAAGGAGCACCTGGAGGGCGAGGTGTACCGCATGGATGCCTGTTGGCTGTGTCAGTGCCGCGGTGGCATCTCCTTCTGCTCCAAGGCAGAATGCGCCAAACTTGACTGCGAGAACTTCTACATCCCAGAGGGAGAGTGCTGCCCTGTGTGTATAGGTATGTTCATGATGATACATGATGACACACCATATTGTACATACTTGACAACTACAGCTTCTACACACCCTACGAGGAGAGGGCCGTGTGTGTAGGTATGCATAGGTATGTGTAGGTACGTATATGTGTGTATATGGGCTGTCCCCTGTTCCTGAAGCACTAGACCACTCCCAACATAGTGGTCCTGGTTTACAACAATGCTAACGGAAGCAATGATTGGGTATCATCATTGCACTTTAAAAACACTGGCTAGCCCTAGCATGCTGCACAATACAGTCCACATCAGTGAAGGATAGACCTCCACACACCTGACTTCACACAGGGATGGTCCAAGGCTTGCATGACTGGCGCTTGCGTGCTGGACTTGGTTCTCAGCTCATAACAAACCACAGATAACATCACTTTCATGTGCTCCCCTATAGAGCAGAGGATTCATATGTGACAGCAAATTGTTGGTCACTTAGGCCCAGAGGATGATTTCCTGTGAGCTGTACTGGGATGCCTTCTAACTGTGGACATATGGACAGACAATAACAACCGGCTGCTGTAGACTATACATTATTAGCTGTACGTTTAGGGCCTGCTATTGTTATGATGTGATATTAGCTACAGACACTGGCTTAACTCATTCGTTCTGCATTCCTACTGAAGAAGAGGGTGCATGTCAGGGGAATAAAGAGGATTTTGATTGGAGGACCTTTGAAAGGAGTCTTTTGATTGGATGAGTGGTGAAAGTTTGCTGGTTGCCAATTGTTAAAGTTTTGGCATGTGAGCATTTAAATGTTGATACACCACCACTTACACACAAACTCTGACATATAACTCTGCTACTCTGTCTCTCTCTCTCTCTCAGACAGACAGACACACTCTCTCTTACACACACACACAAACACACAAATTCATACAACAAATTTCCCTTCAGATTGTTGAAGTGAGTCCCTCCAGGGTTGAGATATGTGTCCACATCCACACAAACAGACTTCTCTACCTCTCTTCTCCACCAGCTTCGTCGCTGCCTGTCATTCTTTCACCCCCTCTGGGCTCCTTAGTCATCACACACACACACACACACACACACACACACACACGCACACACACACACATACACACACACACTTTGCTTTCACCTTACTGCTGTGTTTCAAGCCAGCTGTGTGCCCCAGTCATAAACATGTCTCAGACTCAAGGGCCAGCAAATGAGTGAACCAGAGCAGGCCCTGTGGTGGAACGCCTGGCCATATAAACCTCCAGACCCGGGGGGGGGGGGGGGGGGCTGGAGCAGCAGGAGCAGTACGGGGGGCTGAAGGGACAGCCCTACCTCCTGCCTGCCTGACACACACACACACACACACACACACACACACACACACACGTGCGTACACACAGGTAAGGTCATGGAGAAGCAATATGTCTTCTTTTACTCTCATGTCCTTCCATATTCTCGTCTCACCATTCTCACCCACAGTGCTGTAGGTCGGCGCCTGAGTTCTTGCTTGTTGACTTCCAGACACACAGTAGATGAAAGAGCATTTAATTGTGGAGGCCCATGTGCTCACCAGCCCACCTCGAGCTCTAGCACCTTTCCACCTGTGACAAAGAAAAGAAAGAAGGAAATAAAGAACAAAAGAAAGAAAGAAAGAAAACTTGTGTGCAACTACACATGTTTGTCTATGTGTTTATGTGCATGACTATGTGACCCATGTATGTGTGTGAGTGTATGTGTGTGTGTGTGTGTATCTTATTAATCCATCTGTAGCAGCCAGGTCGGGCTAAGTGTGTGTGTGTGAGCTGGGGGTTGCTGAAGGTCAGAATCTGTCTTGCACCTGGAGTGTGCGCCACCTCACTCTCCACCACGCTCACCGTGACGACTGAGAATGCTTTCATCTTCACACACTCACACACTCAGCCCTCTGGCTCAGACACCCACACGCGCTACAAACAATCCAGCACTCATGAGCTGTGCATTCTGGGCCATGTGGCTGGCTCAGCCACTGTGTGGGGAGGATCTTTGCAGGTCTATCTGCATTGTTTACCAAAATCTCATGTCATTATGGGACATTGAAGCAAACTGCAGAATGCTACGATGCTAATAAAGTTGTCAGTGTTGCAGGTTGTCATCTAACTCTGGTTGTGTCATTTCCCATTGACACTTGTCATAAGAGAAAAGACCAGCCAGCAACTCCAAATTAGGTCTATTTGTTTTGGTGTTCTCACAGAATGTAATTTCATATTGAGAGCATTGCTAGCCCTGAGAATCATTTGAATAACTCAACAAAATAACTAAAAATAAACGTGCTGAACTAATGCCTGCACTGACACGAGCAGACTGGGCTGAGTTGAAGTAAGGTGAACAGGAACCATGAATTCCGTAAAGCTAAATAAAACTTTGGTTAAAGAATAAATTTCCATACTCTCACAATGCCCCAGCTGCCTGCCAAAGGGGGTGAAATAGCTGTCGGTCAAACTTAAGGCCTTTTAATGCTAAACTCATGTCTGCCTGGCTTTGCCAAGTTTGTGCGGTGTCCTTATCGAGCATGGCCTTAAGGGTCAAACGTACAGAGGCAGGCCTGCTACTGGGGTCAGACTGCATCAGGCAGAGTGATGTAGTGCTCAGTGTTTTTAGTCCTTTCCCACTGAGATGTAATCACTGCCAGTGTCTACTGGGTGTCTTTGAGAGCAATGGGCCGTGTGCTGAGAAACGGATGGTTGAGAACGAGAGCTGGAAAATGAGGAACGAGGACCACTGGGGACAAGGGATAGAGAAGAGGAAAAAAAAAAAACGATAGAGAGATAGAGAGAGTGAGAGAGAGATAAAGAGAAGTAAAGACACTTCATTCTGAGGGTAATTGCACCCAGATGGAAAGAGACACACAGCAGCCAAATCTCTGCTGGAATCAGGCAAACAATCCTACCCCAAGGAGACTTACACACACACACACACACATGTGCGTGCACACACACACACATGCATACAAGCACACACACTCACTCACAGAGAGGGATATGCACATACTTCAGCTTACATACTCTGATGTATGTATCATAGCATACAAGCACCAGATATTCCCATGCATTCCCACTCCAAACGTATTTATAGATGTACATATTTATCAGCCTCGTGAGCATAGAGTCAAGAACAAGCACACATATGCCCTGATTCAGTGACTCAGTCAGGTAGTTACACATATACATATGTGGTTGCATCCAGAAACCATAAACATGCATCCAGAAACCATAAACATTGACTGAAACAAACACTGGCCGCACACACAGAGACATACACACACCCACACACCTGATACAGTAATTATAAACTCACACACCCACTCTCCTTGTCTTGTTGTATAATATGGGAAGACAAAGTTTACTCACATACTCTACAACCAGTAGCAAACACACACACACACACACACACACACAGACACACACACAACCTCTCTAACAAAAGGCCTCAGTGATATCTGGATAACAGTCCGCCTATGTTGTCAACAAAATAGCCCCAATTATGCCCATTCATGGGAAACACTGACACATTACACACACATTTCCCAGCCCTCTGTGGCCCAGGCCAGGCTAGCGCAGCTACATGGCACCGTGGCTCCCCACGTCCCCATTACACATTTGGCTTCACTTAACTGCTGTCCAGCACTTCAAACGCTCATGTTGGGACGCTAATAATTCCTCATGCGTCTGCAGTTACTCCACACAGAGTGAAAAAAGAAAAAGGCGACTGTCCAGGCTAAGGATATGAACTTGTGACCTGTACACTCTCTTCAGAATCTTCTATTCCAGGACTTTGATCAGACAGTTCAATATATACCTCTCTCTGAATGTCTCTAAGATACAGTGCCAAAAAGCTTGGGGACCCCTGATAATAATCATATCACTTCATAATTTACTGTTTTTTTGAAGCGCCAGCTTCATTTCAAAATCATTTCTTAACCTTATTTAGTATGGAATAGTGGAATTGCAGTTGTGAAATTGCATTTCTTGAATCAGCAGAAATAATAGTCAAGTGTAAAAGTTGTCTATATATACATCTTATAGTCCTGATAAGTCCCTCGACTGGCTGTGGGTTCTTTTGGACCAGCCTTCTTTACAAAAGGTCTCAATTTGTCAGGTTTGCTGGCTGTTGAGCTTGGACTGTGTGTCTAATCGTTTCATACGTTTTCAGTGATGATGAAGTCATCCTTTATTCCTGGGCATTAATTCCTTTATAGGTTTTGGAAAATGTTGAAACAACAAATTCTGGCTTTTTTGAGTGATTCTTCAACATTGTTATCAAGAATCTGCTGATACTGAATGGAATCCATGCAACCCTGAACTTTGACAAAGTTTCCAATATCCGACCTGTGTTAGCCAAATAAGCCTGTTGTGTGATGAACCCACCACCAGATGTTGACTTACAGCAGCAAATTCTTCAGTTTGTAAATTGACATGTACACATTAGCAATACAATTACAGCATAAGAGAGATGATAAAATGGATAGAAGATGGAAGAATAAAGGCTATGTTCAGACTGCCAGCCCAAATTTGAACACATCCAATTATGAATCTAGCTTGCACAGTAAAGTAAAGCTAAGCAGTCCTACATCTGTTGACTGTAGCCCTGTAGCTTTACCTAACCATCTGAAAACAACCATCATCAAAGAAAATTGTTTTTTATCATTTCTTTGCATGATGCATTGGGCTACCATAGCAACCAATGTGGACTGGAAGATGGAATAGACACACAGGTTGGATCTGAACACTTTCAATATTCAGTGTTGAATAGTCAGTCAGTCAGTTAGATCAGATATGCCAAACAATTGGATTTGAACTGCCGTCTGAACATAGCCTCAGAAGCATGTTTTCATTTTTTCAGAAAGCACTCATACGGTAGCATCATGTAACAGCCATATGATGTGCCACTATGCAGTACATCCACTTTAATGTAGGTGAACTGGTTTCATAAATGAAGCCTGCTTAGCTTCTAGTCCAGTCCATGTCAGGGAAATTGACCTACAGTATTATGTCTGCATCTGTAATGTAACTGGTCTGTTCTATGAACTGTATGTCAGTGTGGAATGTGAAATATAGTGCTGTGTGGCTTCCCTCTGTCCTGTAGATGTGGAGCTGTTGTCTCGTGAGAGCACCAAGGCTAGCTGCTGGGTGAACCATAAGCTGCGGCAGCATGAGGAGCAGTGGAAGGAGGATGACTGTACCTTCTGCCAGTGTGTGGATGGAGACCCCCACTGTACCGCCATGGCCTGCAAGCAGAGCTGCCAGAACCCTGTCAAAATACCTGGAGAGTGCTGCCCCTTTTGTGAAGGTACAGACGCCCACCCGCACACAGACACACACACACACACACACACACACACACACACACATACACACACGCTCACTCATACACATGCTTGTGTTCTAGTGCTAGAACTTGTGTGCATACATTGTGCAATGAACTATATTGGCTACTGTATACATTTTAAGGATTTATGGTTTGTTTGTTTTCGTGTTTGAATGATATACTGCACACATTCCCAAAACACACTCTTTTGGTGTGGATGAGAAGCTGGAAATGACAGCAATCAGGGACGCTTACTCAAACACACATGCACTAAAGCACATACTCCTGCACACACCTACTCATGCACATACGCACATGTAAACACTCATTCTTAAAACATTCCTCAACTCTCCTCAACACAGGAAGCATGCCTCACACACACACACACACACACACACCACACACACACACACACACTCACACACACTATGACCAAGGGGAACTCAACACCTCATCATTAAACTCTCCAAACTATTCCAAGTATTCAAACAGAGTGGCTGGACGGTGAGCTCAAGGTCCTTACTTGCAGGGAGGGAGGTTCATCTTGCCGTGTGGCAAAGACTCCAGGATCTTAGATCCTTATTGGAAAAACAGCATCATCACCCCTGGAATGTGAGGACATTGGTCATGCCCAAGTAAAGACTTCTTTCTTGCCCCGATAATGTCTCTCTTTCTCTTTTTCTTTCTTGCTCTCTCACACACACACACACACACAAAATGCTACCTCTTTGAATGGCAGTGTGGGGGTCAAACAGACTACATGTAGACTCTGTCCATCAGTGCATTCCTGCACTTTAGAGTCTAGGTGGAAGTAATGTAGGGCAGTTAAGCATGCCATATTCTAACTGCCGGTCAGAACTGAACAACAGAGTTTTTCTCTACAACCAAACATGCACAAAGAGATACACTGCAGACCTAGCGTACTGCACAGTACAATACTGGTGTACACAAGTAAACAAGTGCAATCATGGTGTAACATAATTTGTTGAAGCATAGAAATATATTTCACTATACTTACTATCTCTAATTCACTGTTTGATTAGCCCCAGTAGTGTTTCTAAGTAACATACTGACTGCAGAGCTAAATACATCCCATGCACTCTTGATGAAAACACATACACACACACAGACACACACTTGTTATACTCTTGTTACATTTACTGCCAACCAAACACCTGCTAGTGTTGTGTGATCTTCCTGATTCCATTTGAACTGGCTGGATTGTGAAGGCTGCCAGGCGTGCTGTGATATGTGGCCTGGTGGCTGCACTCCCAGTGAGGCGTGCAGGTGTGTGGCTCAGTGTGGCCTGCACTGCACTGGACTGCACTGAACTGGACTGAACTGGAGTGGACTGGACTCGACTGGAGTGGATTGAGTGGACGTGCTGCTTGTTAAGGGAGGCCGCTCTACATTCTTTAGCCCACGGAAGCTTTGTTCTACTGTTTTATAGCCTCCTCAACCCTCTCTGAAATGGGACCCACCTGCTGAGACGACCGTGCGCTTGCAAGGCTACTTAATTGAGGGTATATTATTTTTCAAGGGGCACAATTAGGCAGAGCAGAATCTGTACCTCCTGTGGGCTCGCTTGAATAATGAGAGAAGGCGTGTAAAGTGTAAGTGTGTGTGTGCGTGTGTGTGTGTGTGTGTGATTTGGGGTGGGGTGGGGGGTGCTACCTCTGCCTGTTGTTCTCTTTCCCCCTATTCCCCTTCCAACACACCTCCCTGAAGATGAGGGCCTTTCCTACCTACCTCACTGGATCCAAACATCCTAAATGTGTGACTCAGAGTTTGTTTTATGTCCATGAGTAGGCTTCCACTCTGTGGCTGATCATTTAAACAGCAAGAGGCTCTCATCTGTCAGGACTGTCAAAGAAAGGAAGAGAGAGAGAGAGAGAGAGGGAGAGAGAGAGAAGGGGAAAGAGGAGACTCCAGTAGAGTTAATCACTCCCTGTGTTTACCCCAAACAGAGCAGAGTTTGGGGGGTTTGATTGCTACCGCTGTGTGCAGGATATTTAGGTTGGGCTGCTACTGGCATGGTTCACAGGAAACAGAAGCTCAGACGGGCTGGGCGGTGTGTGTGTGTGCGTGTGCGTGTGCGTGTGTGTGTGTGTGGGGGGGGGGGTGTTGAATGGGAATCTGGCTGGCTGACATACCACCACTGAAAGAAGCTGACTAGTGGCCCCAGCAAGGCGCATCACTGTTTCGTTCTGGACACTCGAGAGAGAGAACAACAACATAATCTTGTAATAAAACCACTTCTGCTCCAAGGTATGGAGTTCACATATGTCACAGAGAGGAAAAAATGTCTGTCTTTTGTCTCAGCATCTCTGGACAGTGGACATAGTACAGAAACACAGAATCACATCAGATGATTGCCTAATGTAGCTCCTATTGATGAGACTTCCATAATAACATGATTGTTCCAACTGGTTTCCATGGATAATGCTAGAACCATAGATTTCTATGTGAAGAATCCAGTTTTATTTTAGAGTGCAGCTTGAGGCCCTTGCATGCTCCCTGTGAGAAATAACCAAGCTTAGTGCTTGCTGGAGAGAGAGTTCTTGAGCTCCTGGGGCCAGCAGGCATTTGCTGATTCCGTTTCTGCAAAAGCCCTGATGAAGGTGTTCCCAAGCCAATCACTTTGTCTTAATTGGCCAATTACGTGCCGAGGTTTAAACAAAAACCCCTGCTGTTCCTCCAGCCCACTCTAGTAGGCAACAGTGGACCACCCTCGACAGCAGGGCTTCCACAGTGGGAGGCTGATGATGTGGCTTGACGATGTGCTCCAGTAATGGCCTCTATTACACAGGAATAGTAGTGGCAGGGTGCTGGGGAAGTGAGTCACAGGTCTCCAGCTGAGGCAGCTTCCAGCTAGCTGCAGGTAAGCCCATAGTGTTGGATAAGAAAGGATGATGGTCTTATATCTGCCCTTGATTTCTGTTTTCCAGAGCCTTCCTATGAAACTGTGAGTCCGCTCCTGTGCCCGCCACTGGAGAACTGCACCCTCTCTGGCGTGGACTGTCCCTATGGCTTCCAACAGGACAAGAATGGATGCCTACTGTGCCAATGTCTCAGCAGTGAGTCTAAACAAACCAGTGATACATTGCCTGATGACTTTCCAGTAACCATTGCTAAATGATTATAATTATGAATACTTTCTCAATTACTTGGTACCAATACAAGATTGCAGCTGCTGCATGACTAGAGCAGTACCAGAATTAGTTATTTATCCATTATCATAATTAATCAATTGATTGATCCTTTCAGCATTAAGCTACCTCTAGATTTATATGGAAAAAGATAGACACAAAGACCTTCACATGTGTTGGCACCCCAGGGAAAAATGCATCTTTTGGCAATTCATCTTAATTTCACAATGAAAAAATGAGAAAAAAATAACCTTGAAGGGGAGACATATGTGTGTTGCATTGTGCACTGATTGTTGGACTTTATCTTAATTTTACATTATGAAACAAATAAATCTGATGGGTTCTGTAGATAAAATACTTTACAGAGCCCTAAGGACAAATCAAATGTAGGCCTGTTGTAGCGTACAATATTCTAGCTCACATATTATCATTATTGTTTCAGACGACTCGTGTCCAGATGTAGCCAACTATTGCTCACTGGAGTGCCCCATGGGATACGAGAAGGACGACTTTGGTTGTGAAGTGTGTGAGTGCAGCCCACCTGTGCCCAGGTGTCGCCCTCTCACCTGCAGCAAGACCTGCCCTTATGGATATGTGTAAGTCTCGTGGACGGCTGGGGGCTTTGTGCTTTGCCTCTAATACTCTGTGGTGAGGGAGGCCAGCCAGCGAGCTATCCAAGCCTAGTGAAGGACACAGAGAGAGAGAGAAAGAGAGAGAGAGAGAGGGAGAGAAAGAGAGAGAGGGAGAGAAAGAGAGAAATATTTCTCTTAGCTTTAAAGAGAGAGATAGAGGCTCAGAAGACGTGGCTCCTACCCAGATGACCCACAGGCACCAATCCCTAGTCCAGCTATTCCACCTCCACCTCCACCCAGTGAGCCCCCAGATCAAACAGCGCTGAAGCAGAGCCCCCTAATCCTGCTCTGTGGAGTGACCGTCTCAGGCCCAGCGCTGGTCTCCGTCCCTCTCCTAATCCCCCCTTAACTCAATCAAACATCTGGAAGCTTTCTTCACTTGCTCTCTTTCTCTCTATTGCTCCATCCATCTCCCCCTCTCTCTTCAACTCATCCTTCATCCTACCCTAAATGACCCAGTCTTCTCTTCTCCCTTTTTGCTTTCCTTTCATAAAGCGTCTCTATATTTCAAAACAATGATCAAACGTGCATCGGCAAAGAAAGCAGCCTTTATGAGGTGTGTCTGTGTGTATGTATGTGTGTGTGTGTATGTGTGTGATCAGATTCCTCTGGTATTTCAACCACGTTCCCTCAGTACCTCCGGAGCTGGCCCTTGGGGATGGAGGGCTGATGAGTCTGTTCCGGAAGCCTCAGCAAAGGATGGCCCAGAGGGGTCCCAGAGTGCAGGCAGGAAGCCCTGGCTTCAGCCCTCATATACATAAGCCCCAGTTTAAGGCAGGAGCTGCTGGTGAGCCAAAGGGCATCACTCCCTCTGCTTCTCTCCTCACAGAAAGAGAGAGAGAGAATAAGGAATACTGATAGGGAGAGAAAGCTGGCTCTTGTTTTTCATGGCTCACGAAAAGACGCTTGTGAGGGGAACTTTGAATACCACACAGTTTTGTTTGTTTGTTCCCTTGTTTTCTATAATTATGAAGGGGTCTGAATGGTGTTTATGTAGCAAGTGCCTCAAAGACAAAATCACACCAGCCTCATTACAAGCCAGCACCAGCCGCATTACAAACAAGCTTGAACTAACAGCTCTGGAGACTTTTTTCTTGTACTTCCTTGTGCAGGCCCTGGTCTTTTCTCAAAGTCAGCCAAAGGAATAAGTGAAGCACAGAGAGGGGAAAAGTACAAGCCCAGGCTGTGTGAGCGTGTGTGCTCTGTGCCCAGCAGGCCATTTGGCACAGTCCAGCGCCTCGGCCTCAGCACACAAAAGGGGAGGTCTTAGCGCGCTTCCCTTCCTCAATGGCCCTAAAACATCACAGAAAGCCCGCGGGACATAGCAGCGGCCTCTGGGACCGCTGGAATTTTGTGCCGAGCCAGCAGTAGTCCCCAAGTGAAATTCCACAGGCCACCTTTTAAACAAAAAGTCCTCGCTCCAAGGGCACGGGACACGCCGTCTCTGGGGCTCTGCACGCAACACGAGTCCTCACGAGTTCATGAATCCCTCACTACACACACACACACACACGCACACACACACACACACACACACACACATACACACACACCTGAATGGGATCGACTGCATTGCTCTTTTTCATTCATTCCGCTGCCCCCAAGGCAGGGGGAGTTGCATGAGGTGGTTGTATTTACCAGGGACAGAGAGTAATTGGATCATTACCAGAGTCTAATGTAGTTTATGAATCATGTAATAAGGTCTCATAGATGATTGATTTCTTTTGTCTGCTTCCCCCAGTAACAGCTATAATGAGAGCAGTGCAGTGCAAGAGAAAAAAACTTCTGTTCCCTTTACTTCCTTCTGTGAAGATTTATAATGTACATTACGTTTCTCAGACGGTTGATATTGGTGGATATTGTGGATATTGGTTAGTTAGACCAGTAAGTAAGTAGCACAGGCCCAGGGATCCTTATCACATGTCCAGCACCTTACCTCCTCAATGTGTGGTCCACCGCTCAGCCTCAGCTGGTGTATTTATCTATTTAGCTTATAGGTTTTATATAAAGTGTATAAAGTATAGAGCAAATCAGTGTAAAGTGCCTTGCTCAGGGGCACAATAGTGGCAGGGAACAGCAATCAAACCCACAACTACGGCTAGCTAGCCCAGTTCCATAGACACTAGACCACCACCACCCCACAAACTGCCTCTACCTTCACCTGCAGGCTTACGTACAGCTTTTCTCCCAGAGCCCAGTGTGACACGTTTTTTGTTGTCCCATTCGGTTCTTTTCAGCACATAACCAAATTGAACATCTTGCTGGCATGAGCCCTAAATTGGGAGATTACTTCCCCCCAAAAAGCCCCCCAGCTGCCTAGCTGTGCGATTATTTACAAATCAACGATGAGCTCATACTTAACGAGAACCAGCGGGCCTCCATCACCCAGTTAATCCCCTGCTGGTACTCATTTGAGCTACTCATGGCTGGTGCAGTTGGACGTACTTGACACATAGCCTAGCTGTTGCACATTTGCTGATTTCTGCTCTGGCCTAAGGTTGGAGATTTAATACGGGTTCAGTTGGCCCGTTAAATAATCTCTGTTGTGCTGACCATTTCACAGTGGAAAAGTAGCCCTCACTGATTGTTAGGAGTTGTTTGTTAGGCTGGAGGAGACTCAGAGAATAGGAAGCTAGCTTTGGATGCTTCAAGCCTTGTGCATGACAGGTCTTTCTTGGGATCTTCTCTTACTGGGTCTGGCTATGTGTTGCAGAAGGGGTGATCTGGCACTGTGGGAATTCCCATACTAGAAAGTTCTTCTTTTTATCTTGGCTGCTCAAAGGCAGCTAATTGACAGCATTAGCATTAACAGGAGGGTGATTCTCATGACCTTTGTGTGAAAATTGTCAAAAGTAATTTCAACAGAAATGTCCTTTTGATAATAAAAGTCTTAGGTTACCAATAATAGTAATTTCACCACAGTTATAGAAATTGTTGGTATATTTATTCATGGTTTAATAGAATAAGATGCTCAGTCTTTCATTACCCTTATGTGATTTCACTGCTGCTGTTGAGGAGGACAGAGTAGGTGACATATGCTACTAGTCTCTGTGCTGGCTTTGGGTTTTCACAATGACAAAAAAGTAGACCAACTTGTAGCTATTTTTGACATTCTTTTCCTAGTGATGCATGACAGGAAATTTAACATTAATTCCAAAATTCCTACTAGTGTTTATTGCATTGTAAAACACATTTTGTTAATGATAATGACCTTGACTGGACACCAATGTTTTTGTTAAATAATGAATGTCTTAATTTTAATATTCTAGAAATATACATTTGACCAACTCTTAGACATACACAGTAAGCTCCAAGTGCCAAATTTGAGAGAAAATTAAATCTTTTTAAAAAGTTTAAAAAGCTTTTTACTCCTTCAAAAGGCAGAAAATTGGTCTTGACATGTTACGGTAATGAGAATTTACTCAGTACAAGCATAAAAATATTTAAAAAATGAAAAAAATACCTTTTGTGCCAGTGTGCATTAAACCATTAAGGGAATTGTATTGTATGTAGGATTTTTGATACATATGACCATCAGAATTTATGAGCCATAGAATTTGTTGGTTTTGTGAAAATCACCCAGGAAAGAAAAACAGAACATTATGCCAGAATTGTACCGTCTGGCTTCCTGCTCAGCCTAATAAATCCTTTTGTACATTAGCTTATATACTTCTGAATAACTGCAGCTACAGTAGTCTATTAACTGTCTTAATCTTCTGATTGACGTATTTTTTATTTTCTGTTTTTTTTCCTTGTTCCAGGAGGAACAAGCATGGATGTGAGATGTGTCGCTGTGTTAAGTGCCCCCCCTTCACCTGTGATAAACACTGCAGTGAGGGCTACCAGCAGAACAGAAAGGGCTGCAATGTGTGTCTGTGCAAAGGTACTGCTTCTCTTATTTACATGTAAAATGAATGGTCTTGATTTGACCTAACCCCAAGCCTTTGACCAAACCCTAAGCAGATACACTATAAAGGAAATAAAGGTGAAGTCACTGAGAATAGGAAATTAAGGAAATACATCCATAGTGCCAGAATGAGGCAAACCCTAACCCTAAATTAATGGCTTACTTTCCAACACCCATACTAATCCCTCCAGAAACTATTTTGTGGGAAGCCAATATTAGTTGTATGGGTATGCTTTGGTCAGTGATGCTAACTGCTAAGGCTCATGTATAGAGGGAGCAATCTCCCTAATGTCAGGATCATATAACTACAGTTTGATTGTTTCCCTTTTTTCGTTCCCACGACAATGTTGCCAGTTTTAGTTAAGCTGATGTACTTTGACTTCCAGACTCTTCTTGGGGAAGGCCTGGTATGAATTGGAACTGTGTCTGTTTTGCTTAATTTAACGCTCTTTGTAAAGGGGTGCATGCTGTATGCCTCATGAAAAACCCCACAGAAATGTTCAGGAAAGTTTGTGGGCAGTTTATTTTTACTGTGCCAGTCGCATTTGATGTGTTTATTTTCTTTTTTTCATTAATAGTTTAAATAATGTATCTTGGGACGTATTTTGGCCCCTTACTTAGCAAGATGTTATTTTGGGACAAAGTCTTTCAATCACAAACACAGATGCACATAAACACACAAACACTCACAAAGTCTCTCACACACAAGGAGCCTTCTATTTTAGAACTGTCAGCGTTATTTTGAATTTTGGGATCAGTTTCTTGGCCAACTGTTAAAATATTTAAGATGATGGGGGGTGTTTTATAAGTTGTAAATAATATATAGAAAGAGGGAGAGAGAGAGAGAGTTGTGTTGTGAGAAAAACAAATAAACATCTCCTCTGGCAGAGAAATGTAGAACAGTGCATTTCATTGAGCAAGTAGCCTTTTCAAAGTAGGTGTCCAGGCTGTCACATGGAGTTGAACTCTGTCTGTGGTTCTGTTCCAGGCACCACAGGCTTTATATACATTAGAGCTAATCTCCCTAGTAGAAAAATAGAGGCCATGTTTTTAGTTTTGCTGCCAGACATAAGAAGGAAGTCATTTAACTTTTCATCTGTTGTGGTGTGGCTATAAAATGCAGTGGAAATAAAGGAGCTTAAAGAGGCAAACAATATATTTGTGCAGAGTGGGACTGGAGCACAATGAAAGTGGGCAAAGACATCCCCCTTTGTCAGCCTTCAATCTAATTTGCAGGGGAGAAATAACTGTGTTTGTTTTGTATACAGTGTCAGTTTTAATGGCTTTGTTATAAAGAAGGCCCCTCACTGAGATTTACTGCAGAACCCTTTGGCTGTAAGACAAGACTACAGTGCTGTGTGTGAGCTGATGTTTTTCCCTGTGCCCCACTGTAAGTAGTGTATTGTGTTTTCCAACCTTCTCAGAGAGCTCCCATATACCCAGCACCTCCCCCACCACCCCCTCATCCTCTGCAGCCCTCCCCCTGCCCAGCTACTGCCTCACTGCAAATGGCCGACGTTACGAGGAGGGCGAGAGCTGGCACGATGGATGTCGGGACTGTTACTGTCACGATGGCAGAGAGATGTGTGTCCTCATCTCCTGTCCTGCTCCCACCTGCTCAAGTCCCGTGGTCCGGCCAAACCAGTGCTGCCCCAGCTGTGAAGGTACAACCACACACGTGCAACTTCAGATAACACCACACCTAACACTAGACAGCTGCTCCTGGAGATAGACACCCCATATGCTTCATCCGCTAGGACGAGATGTGGTGTAGACCACACTGGACTGGATCCTTCAGTTAAGACCACAGGCTTTGCCAAAGATCACATAGTTTACCAAACTTTGTACATTTTATTTTTTGTAAATAAAATTTTTGTACAAGTGCTGTCGGTAGGAGGAAAAAAGAGAAAGTTTGGTGCAATGTAGACCAAATAGTGAAATGGCAGCTAAGACAAGGAATCTTTCATTTTCATTTTCTTACAGTTAGCGGTAGCTGGCAGTTCGCAAAAAAGTTCTTGATCCTACCAACCACACTAAAAAAAAGAGGGTATTGGGCGATTTACCCTGGACCTTACCTTAAATGACTGTGAAATAAACGTACTATAGCTGTATGGGGGCAATGGTGGTGCAGGTGCCTTTCAGCAACCAGAGGGTTGCAGGTTTGAACCCCGCTCCGCCTGACCCTATCAAAGTGTCTTTGAGCAAGACACTGAACCCCAAATTGCTCCTTGTGGCAGGTTGCCACTTTGCATGGCAGGCTCCGCCACCGGTGTGTGAATGGACCCAGTCCATGCACTCCATTTATGATGATATCACCCATGAAGCCATCAAATCATGGCTTCACTGTTCAGTGTTATAATAGTGCTGTTACCACTTCTGTTAACTGTTGTCTTGACAGTTCTCTGGATTCCTACCATGTAATTTAGGCTACAGTGTATTAATGTGCTAGAGCCTCAAACGGTCTATTCAGTAATAGTAAGATGAAGTGATAATTGATATGAGACATATCAACCAAAGTGTTGCCATTCTTGCCAAAAGGTTTGGGGGAGCACTCTAATCATTGTACTATGTTAGCCTACACCAATAAATACCACACTTAGTCCTGTAAAGATCTTAGATTCACTCCAAGACTTCACAGCTTGAGTGTAAAACACCCTCATATACCTCATGAGTCAGGGGTCAAAGGAATGCCTAGTTTTATGAGAGAAAGAACATACTGTATCACTCAGAAGATACAAACTGTGCATGCACACTTTGGAAAAGTCCCGTCAGAATTGGTAGGTGGGCTGGTGTGCTTTAAAAACACACTAAAGATCAAGGAAATATCAACCACATTGATATTTCAACTACAATCAACTAGACTGAATTTAAAGTGGACTAATGTAATGTGTCTGTGGCTTTGCCCCACAGATGAATCAGGTAGCGGGCAGCCAGAGGGCATGGATCTGGTGGTGTGCCGTGCCCCTGGAGGGGAACTCTATGTAGAGGGAGAGACGTGGAACCTGGATGAGTGCACGCGCTGCACCTGCAGGAAGGGCCGGGTGCTGTGCGACACTGAAGTCTGTCCCCCGGCCCTGTGCCAGTCGCCCACCAGGAACAAAGACACCTGTTGCCATGTCTGCCCAGGTCAGCAGCACACCCACATACACACACACACAGAGACACTCCAAAAACACACTATAATCTTACTGTATCACCCCTCATCATTTTATTTTCCACTTCACTTACTAGCTATTTCCTCTCCGATTATGTTTAATTCCTACTGGCAGCAGAGGAGGTCATTTTCCCCTAAAAGTGAGACATGCTAGACATGTCTGAACGGTTAGTTGTGTGATGATGCTGGGGCCCTAGCAATGTGGGGAGGGGTGGGGTGGGATGGGTGTCTGGGGGAGGGGGCCTTTTTATTAGTGTGTTTGTGTGGGGAATGGACCCTGGGTGTGCGTCCAAGCCTCCGCAGGCTACTTTCATGTCTGACCCAGACCAATAAAGAGACCAGTCAAAACCGGCTGGCAGGCTTTAACATTGGTGGCCCCAGGCTAGAAAACACATGTGGCCAGAAGCCCTGACTTTTCATGCATATCTCCCAGCTGACCCCCCCACACCACTCCTAGCCCCCCCACTCCAGCCCCCCAGAAAAAAGATGTAGAAGGGACAGAGAAGTCCATGCCACCACCTCACTGCCCTGCCATCCAGACCCCCCTCTGACCCAATTCCACCTCTCCACTCCATTCCACAGCCTTAGCCCCCCCAAATCAGAAATGCATGACTGACCCGCAAGGCTCCTATGTAGCTCTCCTCTGAGTCAGGAAACGTTGCCCTCATCTCGCCCTTGTTGAAAGTATAGACTAGAAATATGCTGCGACTCCGTGGCCGTAGAAGAATGTGGGAATAACATTAACGTTTGAAATAACTTCCAGCATCAATGCATACAGTTACCATGATGAAGAGGTTTGGCCCCTAACGCTGAGCCTTTTTTGGCTGTTTTATGGCCGTCAGTGGCAAGGGGGTGGTAGCTGTGATGTTAGGAGTGGGATTTGTGTGCAGGTGTGTCTATGTGATGGGATCATGTGAGGTTTAGGACGAGTGTTACAGTGTGCCCTGAGGGGGCATCAGTGTCTTGTCTGGGTCTAATTGTAAGCTGCCTTTAACCTGTAACCTGCTGTGTAAGTGCATGTGGGGCAGGATGGTATAGACATGCATGTAGAGAAGCTGCCTGAAAAGGGCATAAATCCTGACACTCTTTTTCTTGTTTTCTACGACTTGCTCTTCTCTCACTTTCCCCTCCTGTCAAATGTCTCTTTGACCACGCAAAACAGAGGACAAACTCAAGCCCCTCCTCCCAGTCAATGGCAGCCAACAGGAGTACTGCATCTCCAGTGATGGAGACGTGCTATTGGCCGGTGATTCGTGGAAGGCCAACGCCTGCACCAGCTGCACCTGCAGGAACGGCAGCATTCAGTGCTTCTCCCAGCGCTGCCCACCTGCCAACTGCCGGGTGCCTGTCCTTCGCAAGGGACAGTGTTGCCCACACTGCCTGGGTGAGTACCAACGTTGGTCATAAAAACACATACACACACACACACACACACACACACACAATAGTACATTTTTTTATTTACGTGGCAAGCCTGGATGAGCGCCAGTGTCAAGCTCAGGCCTGATGTTTACAATGTCTTAAGGTGCAAAGGCCCTGTGAAAAAAATCACACACTCAGTGGTCCAACTCCTTACTTACTTTAGTAGCACATTCATGCAGTAGACAGATGGGTTTGGGGCCTAGAGCATCGTGAGTGCCAGTGCCTGAACCAGTGGTGACTCGTGCCATTCGGCCCAGGCTGCCTGCATGGCCAAGGTTTTTTGCAAGGAGTGTTTGCACACATGGAGGCCTAATGTCAACAGTGTCTGCCCAGGTGGCAACAGTGCCTGCTTTTGCACTTTACCATCATTCCATTTCTTTTCCCAGGTGCCAGGATAGGCCGCACTACTCCACACAGAAAACACATCAGCTCTCACACTTAGATTTCTTCATGTGGACTGTACTGTTCTCTAGGATCTGGGCCCATATTTTCTTTGCACAGTCAGGCCTAGTTAAACAAAGGCGTAAGCTTAAGATATTACCGTTGGTCAACTTAATCTGTCAGTGTTGAGTGAACCAGTGTGAATGGTCTCTATATACTGGCTATTCATGTTCTGCTGGACAGAGATGCTGCAAACAAAACTGTATCTGTGTAACTGAGCAGCTGATACATTCTAAAGGTCTTGTGCTCATTTCTAACACTCACACGAAGACGACAGGGATTAAATAAAAATTGATTTCATACTTCAGGTGGAAGTGAAAACCAAAGGCTTGTAAGTGTGTGTGTGTGTGTGTGTGTGAAAGAGAGAGAGTACTTGAGGGCATGTGAGTCTTTATGGCACACATACTCATACTAAACACATACTCTCACTTTTTTCTTGCAACATCTTTCCACATGCCACAAGACTGATACAAGGAGAACATCTACTTGCTTCTCCAACAGTCCAACCTGTTTCCTCTCTCTTCTCTTTGACCTTGCTACTCTCAGCCTGGCTTTGTCGCTCTCATTTTAGTCTCTTGATAGTTGCTTTTGAGCAACTTTCTGGTGAAAGAGCACCAGTTCATTTTGCCAGAAAAAGCTGAGGGAATGAGATGGTGCAACCAGCACAATCAGTTTTGGATGCTTGGCAACAACAAGAGCCATTGATTCTGAGAAATGTGTTTTTCTAGGTATTGTTAATATTGCACACTTGTATTGCCAAGTGTACCAGCCAGCCATAGTAGAGAGTTTCTAGAGTCACAGTTTTTGCTGCTTTCACAGTTTTCTGTAATCCTGTGGGTGACCTTGAGCAAGACCCTGAGTCTATAACCTGAGTGTTATGGAAATGCAGTCCACCATCTATTTACTCATCTATTTACCCATCTATTTACTCATCTATTTACCCACCTATTTACTCATCTATTTACCCACCTATTTACTCATCTATTTACCCATCTATTTACTATTTGCTCCGCTCAGGCCTGCATTGTTTCCCTGTCATTTGTGGTCGTTTCCTCTCAGTTGTTTTGGCACTGGATCTTGCAGCTAAACAATCTTCTGCCCAAACTTTTAACCTAACATTCTCACAATAGAAAGTGCCGGAAGCACACTATCACCATAAGATAGTGCTGATTAATTGTGCTCTGTTAGGATTAATGTCTTGTGGTCTTGTGTGTTAACATAATCTGATGTTGTCCATGTAGAGGCTACAACCACCTCAGTGCCATTCTTCTCTCCACCACGACAACCATGCCCCAGACACCCATCAGCTCCACCACCCAAAGCAGTGTGGCTTGGATCACCACTGGGACTGTGCCTCCTGTTATTATTGCGTCAACAGGTAGGACAAATAGCTGTGCTTGTGAACTCAGTAAATCTCAGTCCTCAGTGTTTTATTTGACTTGACTGATACATTTTAATAGTCAGTTGATTCCATTTGCTCTCTCTGCCTCTCTTTCTCTATTTGTCGTTTATTGTAAGAATAGTGTTATGGGTGGAAGAAATGCTGACAGTTTGACAAATGAACTAACTCGATAGTTCCACTTGGTGAATGAGACGGTGGGGCTGTGCTAGCGGTGATAAATGGCAGGCTACAATGAGATTAAGATAAAGCCATAACAATCCGGAGACACAGCACATTAATTTGGAAACAATATCCGCACAGCCAGCCAAAGAAAACAGCCAGCAAGCTGGAGGAGAGCAACGAGTATGTTTTCGTTTAAATTGATTAGAGTCAAATAATGTAATGGAAATATTGGCATGCAGCGAGACACGTGTATACATCTGTGTGTGTGTGTGTGTGTGTGTGTGTGTGTGTGTGTGTGTGTGTGTGTGTGTGTGTGAGTGTGTGTGTGAGTGTAGTCAGTGAGAGACTGAGAGACATGACCTTGACACTGAATGGATTTGCTCTCCCCCTCATTGTTTCCATAGATGGTAAGGGCTTGAGTGAAGGATCTCCAACTCAGACCGAGATGGCCCTGATCTACCAATCAGCAGCATGGATCTTGGCTGGCCTTCTCTTTGCCATTGTCATCTTCCTGGTTGTGGCGCTCCTCGTCAACAAGAAGAAGAAATGGGTGCAGATGTCCTGCTACAGTGCCCCCAAAAAGGTCAGCTGCTTAAGAAAAAAGCATTAGGGAAACTTTCCATCTTGGTTCCACAGTGGCCAGCAGCACAACACAAACACAACGTCCCTGCAGGGTTGCCCAGCTGCCCAGGCTGAAATAACAAGATTATAAACACCATCTGAGTTCCACAACTTACCTCAGAGCCAGATCACAACATGTTCCATTGACAACAACTTCTAATTGTTAAAACATTGTCAATGCAGGATTTTCAGCTAAGTGTTTTATAAACTGACTATCCCTTGCAGTTTAGCCTTTGTACCACTCTAAGACCATTTTAAACCAATATTCTACTAATTGGACCTTTTTCTGACCGTGTGTGGACTAGTATTACAAGTGGTCTGCCACTGTGCAAATGCCCAGACCTTGACCTTTCACAGCTATAGTAAATGGCATGACAGAATTGATGTCATAGTCAAGTGTAGTTGGGACAAATTGATTAACTGCATTAATCATATCTATTTAGACCTTGTAACATGGTGTTTCTGTTGTTATGCCTTTAACTGTCACTTAACAGACTTAATCATATGAACGGGTTTCTATTATTTGGTGATTCAGAACAATGTGCAGAGGCCCTACTGTATCATAGCAAAGTCCTCTCCATGAATGTGGATTTTCATTTGCTCCACTGAGATATTGATATTTGCCTACACCCTGACACTGATGTAGGTCTATTTTCATATCTGGTTGTACCACTGTTGTCTCAGGTGTACAGTAATCCCATGATGCATTGTTCACTGTCACTAGCTATTTATAGTACTTATGACAAGAGCCGTCATGTGTGTCACTGCTAGAAAGGCTTATTTGATTCTGTGGTTATGATGTCAAGTTGCCAGTGCACCCGTGGGTTATAGTTAAATGTATATCCTTAGGGCCCTTTAGAGGGGATTAATGTGCTTTTCTGGCACTTAATCCTGAAAGGGAACTCTGAGAAGAAACGTTTTGAGGCTTTTTTCATAAAACAGGATATTCTCATAAGGCCCACATGAAAAAGAAAATGGCAGTTGAAAAAATGCCCTTAATCTCACATTTCATGAGATCCGTTGAGCAGGGCAAACTAGCACAGAGAGAGTGAGAGAGAGAGGGGGCCCAGGGGGGGGTTCTTAAGGTGTGACTCAATAGAACACAGACCCATTGATTTCTTACGTAAAAAGAAATGTATACAGAGCTCTGTTCACTGAATGAATATCTTTGGACCTTGTCCCGTTCTCTCCCTCAATCCCCCCCTCCAACCCCTACCTCCAGACGGTGATTCTTAAGAAGCATGTCAACAAGAACTCAGTGGTCTATATGGAACCGTCCAAGGAGAACAAGTTCCAGAACGTGAAGAACGACTGTGGGATCAACTTCTCCTCAGACATGGGATCTCCGTGCGGGGACAGAGGGATGAGCATACCTCGAGCCAAACTCTGCAATGGCCACAGCAAAGTCCAGCGCTAGAACACAGACAAACTGGACACATACATCACATATATCTGTACACACTCACACATACTCCTCACATACACACTGTCACAGTGCACAGCAACATGACTAAACTGTGGGCTTTTACTTTGTCACAGACACACTCACACACACACATACACACACACACACACACCTACAGAGGTCTTTCAGCATCAAACATTCTGATCCTTGTATGGATACTTTCTGTTTTCACTGGAGATAAGGAACTCCAGTTGCGAGATGAAAGGAGATGCCTTTGACTACCTTGTTACCTTTCCCCACATTTGGAACTTTAACTTGCATCCCAGATCCCTGAGAGAAACATGGCAGAGCAGCGCTCAGCAGCATGGAGATGGCAAGCTGCTGAGGGTCAAACAGCAGAGAAAGTCACCGAAGGCAAAGTGTTAATGAACCACACAGTGGCTTTGACTGAACACACTTGCCCTCAGAGACAACTGTAAAACTTTAGGAGTCTATACAAAAACATGTCCTGTGGGAGAAGAAGCTTTTGAGCGGGTTTGGATTCTGTCAGGGCTTAGAGATCTGCACCTGGTTTGTGAGGCGGTGTGACCTTCTGGGATCAGACATCCCACAGCTACCTGGCTAACACAGCTAGCAGCATAGCAGACTCAAAGACTGCTAATGGAGAAGCAACATTCCTGAAGGTTCAACAACATGAAACCCTGAAAAGCCCTCAAGAATGGATTCCTTAAATAGCCTCACTTCTCTTAGAGGAGTGGAGTCCTCCTTACCATTTTTATATTCATATATCTCCATTTGTATTACTCAAACATTATTATTCCTAGTCACTTGCCTTTGTTTTGGCTATCTCCTTAGCAGTGATGGAAAACAAGTGAAACTTTAGACAAAGTAATCTCCACAAGTAAGATTTATGAGAGGTAATCTGCCTCAATGGAAAACCAAAGCCTGGCTTCTTCAAGGGGGGTTGAATTGATATGTTTAGAAACTGATCCGTCTTGATTTCTGCCCACGCTCTGACAGCAAATGTATTGGCTAACATAACTATGTCATGTCTTTGCTGATGCCATATGTTCTCTTGACATTATCAAACTCTAGACAGATTATTTAATTCCTAAATTCCTACATGGCCTGACAATGCAATAGTTACATCAGTCAGATGACAGTGGGTTCATGTAAATTTTCCAACTTGGATGACCACGTACACGAAGTATATATTGGACTCGGTGGTCTGCAATTATTGGTTCTTTCAACACTAAAGGTGCCTAGTGATACAATGTTGTGATGTTAGTAGGTGGTGTTGGCTTACCATTTGTCCGTTTTCAATTCATGCTCAAGATCATACTGCCCAGTGTGGATGAGAGGCTGCTAAACGCTTCATTTGTAGACTTGTATTAGGATGAACGTGACTGGGGGAAAAAGAAGCCCAGAGTTCATCTTGCATTAACATAGTGACAAACTACTTCAGCAATCACACTTTTACAACAACTGAGCTCCACTGAAGTCTAAGAAGCCCTCAGAAAGCTCTCACTGTTACACAACCACCTCTGGTAAGAAGAGTAAAGCTCTGGAAGTGATTTCTTGGTTGCATCACTTACGTCTCAGTACAAAGTGTGTATCAATGCCAAAATAGGGGGATGGGGGGGTGCTTATGGTAGATATACATAAGTCAGATGGATTGGAAAAATATGCAGTTCGTGTATGTGTGTATGTGTCTCACACACACGCTTAGCATGCTGTTTGTCTCAGTTCAACAGCAGTTTGTGTGTTTTGAGAAGTAAAGAGGGAATTTGTATAACCTTCTGAAGTTTGTACTTCCTACATGTAAAAAAGATAGATAAACAAAGTAGATGAGAGGATATTTATTTTTTTCACATAGCTTTATTTATTAATACTAAACTATAGTTTGAATTAAAAGGTGTTTTTTGTATTTGGTTAAGGATCCTGGTAGCCAAAGCTGCTGTACATTTTAGATATTGTAACCCATTTCCACCATTCTCTTTTTCTTCAATATTCCATATTATTTATTTTACTTCTCTGGACAAGAAAATCTGTAAATATGTATTTCTTAGATGTTGAACTGTAACATTTACACTTATTTTGGAAAAATAAAGATGTGAGAACAAAAATGCTTTTGTGGGAGCTCATTTTCAAATTCTTGTTACAGTGAATTGGTATTTGTATGTAGTGCTGATCATTTTTCTTTTTCTTACATTTTGCTAGTGCTGGGCTTGCTTAATGCTTACGGGGGGCTTTTGGAACTATTGCCTTGTTTTGTTTCCCAAGATTTTCATAGAAGACCTTACACCCTCTTTTCTTGGCTGTTTCGCTCTAGACCCCCTGCACAGCCTGACTGAATATAATCACTGTAGCATTTTATTTATTTGTGTGCTTACCAGCATGTACCAGCTTGAGTTATTTAGAGCAAGGACGCAGGACATTTGCCACAACATGTCAGCATCAATCACTACTGGTCAGATGTCTGCAGGAATCCCAACAAGTCAAGCCCATGTACCCATGGTAACCAACATTCCTGCCTGTTCAAAGAGGTTAGCTCTTCTTCACCACTGCTTGACAGCAAGACCAGAGTTTTGTCTTACCGTCCACCATCCACCCTTTCCCTGGCCCAAAGACTGAGGGTTAATCCTCAGGCACCTCTGGAAGCTACAACATTAAGTGGTTGTTATGTAAGTAATCATGGACTCAGTGATTCTGTATGGCATGTGTGGTGTTACAACATACAGCATAATGTTAAAACTTCAGCTTTTGTAAAAATGTTAAAATGTTAACTAGAGAAATGTTTTTACTCTCTGCTCTTGTAGCTCTTCTACCCAATCTTGCAATATTCCCTCTATGCACGCACACGCAAACATGTACGCAAACATGTACGCAAACATGTACACACACACACACACACACACACACACACACACACACACACACACACACACACACACACACACACACGGGTGAAAAAGTGCTGAGCCAGAGGCAAAGGAACTTGAAAGAGCTCTGAAGCCACGGCGGACGTGCCCAGCTTCTCGGCCTCACGACTCTTGTCACGACATGCTCGTTCCATTTGAAGGTTTCATGCTCGTAAAGCCGGGAGCAATGGGTTCAGACACTTAAGAATTCCAAAAGCTTAAAACACAGCAGTTTTTCCAGGCAAATTATTAGCCAATTATACATGGTGGCCATTTCAAGGCTTGCATACAGTATATAAGTTCATGGGAAAATCACTGATGTGGCCACATAAACAAATTAGACAGGAATGCACTGAGGAACAGCGGCAAGACTCAATGCCACAGCACTGCTTAGCATTGGTTCAATAATGACAAATGCAATAAAGGAAAATATGACATTTAATAAAGTTTTTTCTGCTCACATCATAATTACCTTTTGTCTGTATATAATACATTGTCAAGTACAGTACAGAGCCACTTCCTGGAAGCACTCCACTCCTCAGGGTGGTAGACTTGTTTTGGTAAGGCAATAGCCTGGTTTTGGTGTAACCCCACCAGTGCCACTGAGTGAGTTGTCAATAAATAACAGAGGCCTGTGAAATTGTAACCAGTCGTTTGCTCCTCAACACTCTTTTCTTGTCCGGCGTCTTTGGCATGAGGCCTCTTCATGTGACAGATTAAATACTTGTGTACTTGTGCTGTTGTGTCTTTCAGTCAAACTCTGTAGCAAAAATACACCTCCACAAAGAGGACTAAATGCTAATGGGAAAGAGAGAAGTTGAAAGTGGAAATCAAAAAGCTCAGTCCAGTCCAGGCTAGTGAGTCCATGGGAGAAGCTGGCTCAGAGGAGGACCTTGTGGTAGTCATCTCTGTAGCTGTACAACACAACTACTGTGACCCTGCAGAAGACACAAAGGAGAGAGAACATAGTCAGAGATGCTCTCCTCACCTCCCCACTAGTACTGATAAAGTGCTTTGGTGAACATGATCAAACCTGCCTATACTGATCTAGAGGAAGTAAAAGTTGTAAGAGGGTGTAATACTGTAAATGTGCTACAAGTTTAGCAATATGGATCTAATTCCCCATGTATTAACTGTCTCTCCCACAGTGACTGAAGGAGAAACTTTGGGTGTCACCATCACCGCAGTCTCCTCCCTCTCTCTGCTCAGTCTACAGCTCCAGTATCTTCTCTAGGTTTGCAAAGCCTTGTGGTGTGTTTACTTCATCAGAGCCCCTCCAAAAGCCCTCCATCATGGGTTTACAAGGCCTGATGAGAGAAAGAGTGGAGGCCTTCCAGACATTACAAGGAGACTAGGTGGGCAAATAAAACAGGAGTCGGTTGGCAAGGCACCTCCGTCAAGGCAAACCACAATAAACTACTCAAATGTAGACTCAATTCTAAAAAGTGCCTTGAAACATATTAAAAAAACATTACAGCCAAATGATGAAAAAGTTTTAATCAATTATGTGATGTGTCCTGCAAAAGACCTCATATTCCTTTTAAAAACCATAAGTAAAATATGAATTTGGGATTTGACGAGTGTAGTACTAAACGTTTCCAAAATGGAAAAATCATGATTTACGTGGCTGACTGGCAGATTAAATCCATCTCTCACTTCCGACCTGCCCATTACATCAGACACAAAGACTGCCTTTGTCAATCAGTCAGCCCAGTGCATGGGAGGTAGCATGACAAAGGCGTGGAGAATGTCTGAAGTATGCTCACATATGTAGCGCATAGCACCAACCAGCACACATATCCTATTCTGGCTTATCTTCATGCCCACTTTCCTGTTATTTTCCTCAGTGTGTGTATGTGTGTGTGTGAACATTTGTGTGTGTGTGTGGGGGGGGGGGTACTACTGGGGCCTTGGGCCTGTGCAGGGGGTAAATGAAAGGGTAGAAGTGGCAGGAAAACTGATGGGGAACCAAGGGGGGTATGATTGAGTGTGTGTGTGTGTGTGTGTGTGTGTGTGTGTGTGTGTGTGTGAGTGTGTGTCTGTGAAGGAGGGGGAGCTGAGAGTGAGTGAGAAAAACAGAAAGAGAAAGTGGGAAAGAAAAGGATTAAGGTAAAAGAAAAATGGAGAATCCAATAGTGAGAGAAAGATAAAAGAAGACTAGAGTGTGTGTATGTGTGTGTGTGTGTGTGTGCATATGCGTGTAAGTAGAGAGAAATGAAGTACACTAACTGGTTTCCAGAGGGAAAGCCCTGTTGAGTGGTTGAGTAGGGGGGTGTCTCAGTGTACTAAATACAGTAGTATACTGGTGCGGTCAGAAGCAATGGCCTTCCAACAGCACTCCATACTCACTGCCACAACCTCAATATCCCCATTGTTAGTAGTCAAAAGTACACTAATTGAAGTGTAAACACTGGAGCCCTGACACCAAATCAGTCACTCATGCACAACAGAAATGAGAAACAACTGGTCTACCAAAGGCCATGAGGATTCAGAGAGAGACCAAGTGAGGGTAAGGGTGGAGGTGCAGGAGTGTGTGTGAGTGTGTGTGTGTGTGTGTGTGTGTGTGTGTGTGTGTGTGTGTGTGTGTGTACGTGCTGAGCAAGTAATTGTATCATTTTGTAGTGCGTGATTGTATTGATTGAAGAGAGAGGGCTCAGTTATCCCCTGCTGGCTCAAGCCATTCATTTGCGTAAGCTCAGGCCATAAAGCCCAACACAGTCTGCCCAGGATTTTCCCTGCTATTCCAAAGAGAACAACTTGGCAACCAGGTTGATATTGACTCCTACGCAGACGTAAATCACTCAGCATTCTGCTGCCAAAGAGCATCATGGGTAAATGGAAGCCCTGTGCCATCAGCCCTCTGAATAAAGGGGCTGAAATGACAACTTGCGTCGCAGTGCTTTTTCGACCAGTGGGGAGAGGGTTTGGAGAGCGTCAGCAGGACGTGAGACAGTTGTGGTGCAGGTGGGGCATTTCTCTGTAAAGCAGTTTCAGCACCTGGTGAGCGGGTCGGGTTTTTCATGAAGTCTGCCGGCAGTAAAGCAGCGGGCTGGGAGATGCTGGCCTTTGAAATGGCATTTAATGCGTTTGGGGAGGTTTGCCTCCAGTTTCATGATTTTTAATAAAACTCTGAGTAGGGAGAGGAGTGATGGAGAGAGAGACCCTGGGATCACACACAGCACACACATGCAGGGCCCACTACTGCCATATGGCAGGGAACTGGTTAAAGGCACCACACACACACACACACACACACAGAAGACTCTTAATGTTACAAGCATTCTCATATCCCACATCATCTCATCCCACATAGGCATACACAGACATTTGTTTTCCCTACTAAACACATTCACAGTGATCTGCAGCAAAGGGTATAAAGCTTCAAATTTATATAAACATGTACACACACACACACACACACACACACACACACACACACACACACACACACACACACACACACACACACACACACACACACACACACACACACACACACACACTGCATTGACTGATACAGGGGAAGGCCACTCACTTTTTAATCATTTTGAAACGGTGGATCTCTTCACAGATGGACTTGAGGTATCTCTGCTTTGGGAGTCTTGAGAGTAAGTGCTTCACACTGTTGTTGAACTGCTCCTCACCATCAAACTACCAGAACAAAACACAAATCAGCCACTAAAATGAAACTCTCTGTCATTCACACACACACACACACACACACACACACACACACACACACACGCGCACACACGCACGCACGCACGCACGCACGCACGCACGCACACACACACACACACACACACACACACACACACACACACACCAAAGCCAAAGTACCTAAAGGGGCCTTCAGGCCAGAGTCAGACATCTCAACATCTGCAGTTGCTACATGCACAAACGCGCACAATCCACACACAAGTCCACACACACAGTCTGAAAGTGTACGTAATGGTCCGTCCTCACACTGTGGTGTGTATTTATGCCTGTCAATTTCCCAGGGTGTGACAAAATTGGCTGGGTCTCCGAGACCGACCCGAGTCTGTTGGGCAATTCGTCACCCTGAAGCTTTGGTTTCCTCTGGCTAAGGGGGGCCTAAGAATGTGTATTGTAGTTCGCTCTCAAGCGTGGCCGTGTTTTCTTTGACACCCTCTGCGCACACACACTTCGCTCCATGTGTGCAGTGTTGACGCAGGCTTGCATCAATGGCATTATTCATTGGGAGCCAGTTTATGATGGCGTTGGCGTTGTATAATTGTTGCGTCTTCTCTTCTTGTGGTTTTATGGAGCGACTAGCTTATTAGCAGGGCAAATGGAGGCCATTTTGTTTTTGACTTGGTTGTTTTGGAGTTGAAGAATAATTTGACCTTTCTCTCTCTCTCTCCCCTCTTTTCCCCTCTTCTGTCTCTACTGTTGTCACACATGGTTGGAATTCTCGCCGTTCCTCACAGGGTGGAGGTGGAGGTGAAAGGAGGAAGGGAGGACAGAGCACAAGAGGGGTTTCCCTCCTGATAAGAGCAGGGCTGGTCTGAAAGGAACCTCCACTTCCTCCCCCTCTCTCCTGTTCCTCAGATGGCGTGTGGTGCAGGAGACAGGACTGTACGCCCCCTCCTCCCCACTCCCCACGCCCTGCATGTCGGCCCTTTTGTCCTGTTTGTTTTTCTCTGCCTTTCCGCCACGGGCAGAGGAAGGTGTTTCTGTTTTATTTACTTTTACAGGGGTTCAGGAGAAGTCGGAACACAAAAGCCATTCACTGACCTCCAGAGACAGGAAGTTGACTAGGGTTTCCTTCGCCAGGTCCACCTGCAGGAGAGAGACAGGACAGTAAAAAGAGGGAGAGGGAGAGGGAGAGAGAGAGAGAGAGGGAGAAAGAGGGAGAGAGAGAGAGGGAGAGAGAGAGAAGATATAGAGCAATGCAGGGAGAGGGAGGAAGAAACAAAAACAGGAGCAAAGATAAATATGGTGGAGTACATTAAAGGAGAGCAACTGAAAAAAAGAAAGAGAGAGAGAGAGAAAGAGAGAGATATGAGAGTACAACTTAGATCTCACCTTATCTCTATTGCACTCTAATAATGTACTTCTGTTTATCAGTTGAAGTGGTCTGGAGGGGGAGAAATAATGACAAGCAGGGGAGAGAGCGGGCGAGAGGAAGGAATGCGAGGCTATCCTGGCCCTTTCGAGACACAATGACTTCTTATTTGCCAACAACTCTCTCATGGAGAGATAACACTCCTCTCTTCCTCGTTCTGTACAAAACAAGCAGTGTGTACAAAGCCTTCCTGTCCCTGCGTGTTTCCAGAGGAAAAGTGTCTGGCCAACACACTGCCACTCTGCCTGCCATGCCGCCCTCAGTGGCTAAACTCAGACAAAAGTCTGGCCCAGTGCCACTCTGGTGGCGACGCTCTGCCAAGGTGGCCCGCGTCTGACCCTCTCCTGTGACCGCTCTTCAAGGAAAAAGGAAAAAACGTATCCACTGCTCAAAGCTGTTACTTCCAAACCATCTCTCTCTGGTGTGACCGGTAGCCTGCTGCATGCTGTCTGGAGTCTATTAGTGTGACCAGTACTGAAGTTCTGCCACAGTTCCTGTGCTCATGCCTTATGTAAGCTCAGCTTGGGCCTTATCTCTGAACAATGGAAGGCAGGGTAGCAGACAACTGCGATAAGTATAAGTGTGCCCCCCCTCCACCCCCCCAACACACACACACACACACACACACACACACACACACACACACACACACACACACACACACACACACACACACACACACACACACACGAGAAATGAGAGTACTGTATGTGGCTCACCTGTGATTAACTTATAAATCAGTGATTAGTTTCTCACCGGAGACATAGAAAAACAAACCAAAATAATGAACCTTTTGTTCACATTAAAAACAATATGTGGAGAACATTCTCTTCTTATTCAAAGACACACACACACACACACACACACACACACACACACACACACACATACGCAAGCGTCACAAGAGGGTGGCTTATAGGTCTAGAAATGCACGTCCTGTTCATTACACACTAATACACAGACACAATCAAACAAACAAAACACACACATGTGCGCACACACACACGCGCACACACACACACACACACACACAATAGTAAATGCCTGCATGCCTCTGATGTACACTGGTTCCAGGACTGTGAAATACACCAGGCATCCATCCCAGCGATGACAAATGCATTGAGAGTTTGCAAGAATCAGTAAATGCTTTGCTGTGAGATTTGCTTGGTAAATGACCCTGCATTAAATTCACTAGAAAACCCCAAATAAACTGACCATGGGAGTCGTTTCCATCCCAGTGACACGGGCTCTCTTGAAGCGCCTGTTTATTATTCCTCAGCGACGGCACTGGATGCCCTATACAGGCGACCTGATTGGTCGCAGGGGTCAAATTGGTCTCGTCAGGCGAGAGCGCCCAGCCCAAAGCCATGAGCGAGCTCTCCATCAAACACTGGCATCCTGTGCCCCTCATTTCATCATTTCACACTTGAGTGCATGAGATAATATACTGTGATGTCTGCAAGTATACACTTGTGGGTATGTGTTTGTGGGTGTGGGTATTTGTGAGTGTGTGTGTGTGCGCGCATGTGGGTTGGTGTATGTGTATGTGTGTGTGTGTGTGTGTGTGTGTGTGTGTGTGTGCGCGTGTGTGGGTGTGCAAGTGCGTGTGAGCGTGTGAAGCTATCTGGCAGTCTGTGGAGTCACATGACTTACCGCCAAGACTTCGATGTCATTGGTCTTGTTCTGCAAACTGCTACCAAGGTTCTGCAATCTGGTTTGTATCTTTAGAAAACAAGAGAAAGCAAAAGGGTGCGAGTCAGAGGGAGAGGGGCTGAGGGCTGAGACACTAATTGTTCCCCAGATGCCCATGAAACTTCTGGGGCAAACAAAAGACTCTTCATCCTCGCATGCAACAGCATCCTCCACCGAGCCGGAGCCTAAGCCCAAGCCCACCCTCCCGCTGCACTGCGGGCAATGGGACCAGGATCAGACTGGTTCAGTGGGAGAGACACAAACATACACACCCATGCACACATAATGAGAATACCCCCCCCCACACACACACGCACACACGCATGTGCACACGCACACAAAAACAAGTGTGAGCAAACACATTTAAAATACACACACACACACACACTCACACACACCATAACACACTCACACACATAACGTGAAACACACACACACACACACACACACACACACACACACACACACACACACACACACACACACACACACACACACACAATATGCCTTGGCGTGACAGTCCTTGAGAACCTAGCCCAGAGCCAGTAGCTCAGAGGCACCTCATCATGAGGAATGTCAGAGCACTTTACTGCGCCACCACACAGCCCTTCGATCACGACATAACATTGTGTGTGTGTGTGTGTGTGTGTGTGTGTGTGTGTGTGGTGTGTGTGTGTGTGTGTGATATTTGAGCTTGGTACTTTGCCCTGCCTGCGACTGCTTTTCATTGCCTTGGTGTTTTCATTGCTTGGTGAACTTATCTACATAAGCACATGTCTAAGAGATACTAAAAGGGTAGCCCATTTTAATCAGGCTACTATGACGCAAATAGGCTGTTCCTCACACAAGACTGCCAATGAAGATTATTGTAGTGAATCTTAAATGGGGTTTAATGGCTAGATGGGTACACATAAAATTACTCAATTAAATGACATGAGAAAACTAGGCTCCATCACATGAGTGTTACCACTGAGTTGAGAACCAAGTGAAATTAAAGATACAGCCAAAACCTTTGGGGAGTAATTGTTGATGTTTGGTCTCAACACCCAATCAAATAACAAAGATCCCTTCTGACCTCCTCATGCCATATGAGGCCTGACTAGAATATCAGTGTGACTAGCTCAAGGGCTGGGACAGACCGTGGTCTCGTATCGTCGGCGGTTGCTGGCAGACAGCTTCTCTGGAGAGACGATGTTCACATTCATGTTCCCTCCCACGTTGCTCCCATGTTGCTCTGACGATCCTGCTTCCACAATAAAAAAAAGTCCAGAGTTAACCAAGTCACAGCTATACACGCCTGAATGGCTACTTCCGTCACACCTTTACACACACACACACACCACACACACACACACACACACACACACACACACACACCACACACACACACACACACACACACACACACTCTTAACTGCATAACCATCTGGCTTTATTTCTTTCTTTCTCAATGAATACAGCAGTGGTGTAAAAGACAGTGATTGTTACAGAGTGAACCCTACTGGTTTGGCACAGGCACCCACTGGCATCCAGAAGCACAGCCTGAGGATGTGACCTATGACACAATGAGTCCACTCTCTCATTCATTAGCACCTCATCTACAACACTGCCATGGAGCTGGGCAGCTGTGGAGCTGTGGCTTCAACCTTGTTTGTCAGTGGGCACGCAAAACCAGGAAAAGTTGCATCCCATTTGCGTGGGTCACGGCAGAGGCTGCTTGCATGGGAAAGCACAGATTACCAGATTTAATGGTTAGGATTCTTCACAGATTCCCAGTTGGAATTTGCAGAAAAGCATCTAGAAAAAAACCATCTCTCTACACTTCTTTTAAACAACAGCCCATCCCATCCATCCCACAATGAGACTACACCAAAAATAGCACATATTGGGTTTCGGATTCTTTGAAAAACAAAAGAAGAATGAAGCTGTGGTAAGTTATTCCTAGACACCTCTTTCCCCTCAAGCAAATATTCTATTTTACTGGCACCAATTGCCATGGTTTTGTGCTGAGGAAGGTGGAATCTTTAGTTTGTCTCTGGCTGACCCATCTGCTGTACTGTCAGCATCAAGCCTTCATAAAACCCTGTGTGTGTGTGTGTGTGTGTGTGTGTGTGTGTGTGTGTGTGTGTGTGTGTGTGTGTGTGTGTGTGTGTGTGAGAGAGCCAAGTACCTGAGCTAGTCTGCAGTGATCCCTTTGGGTTTTGGAGAGAAATGCTATCAGATACATCTCTAGAGGAGAGAGAAAGAGAGAGAGAGCAAATCATTCACAACATTCCCCATGCACAAGATTATGTAAGACTTTTACACACACACACAGACACACACACACTCCATACCTGTTTCTCTCCTCTGAGAATTTGGTCCTGCATTTTTGCACAATATGATCCACCAGCTCAGACTCAAGAATCCTCTTCTCTGACTGCCGGTCCTTCTCAAAGGACTTCACCTGCGACACAAGTCAAAAAGCAGACGCAGGCCTGTTCATAAAAGCCCCAGTCCCAGTCTCTCTCTCTCTCTCTCTCTCCCTCCCTCTTCTCCTGCTCATCCTCTCCAAGCCCCTATCATTTCAACACAAGGCCGTCCTCTTAAGGGCTTGCTGAATGGCATTTGTCTGACTTCAGAAATCTGGAGCCTCAGCTGGCAGCCTCCCTTCAAATATGGCCTTGATTTACTGGCTGTCTGTGGCTGCAAACCTGATCCACACACCTAATCCGCCCTGCACCCTGGAGAACATCCAGTCTGGATGCTGGTCAAGAGCAGGTATCAGGTTTGAAGCTGGATTCAGTAAATCAGGGGCCTGTGTGTGACTTTTTCTTAAGTGAACTGGCCAGCATCAGTGCAACTTTAAAGCCCTATCTCACATCCACATACGCCCTATGTTACACACACATATCCAGCTACGTGTCGGTGGCAAATACACATTTGTTTGGCAGGCTGGCTTCAGGAGTCATTCTGTGGTGCAGCCTGGCGAGATGCCTGTCAGACTCAGTTAGACAGTGGCTCTGGACAAACACACCTGAGGCAGGTAACCAGAACCTCCTCTGGGTCCTCATTAGAGCCATCAGCTCCAGTACCCTCAGATCCCACAGCTCAGAGCTCCTTCCCCACAGTGTGTGACTCATGTGTGTGTGAACACACACCGCTCCTTCTCTACAGTGTGTGACTCATAAGTGACTTATGAGTCAGCTTTAGCAAGCATGTTGTGCACCATCAGTAAACCTGCTCCTTAGGTTCTGAACCTGTGACCTTCCTTTAGCTGTCTGTGTCATATGGGGTCATTCACTGGAATTGTGGGTAAAGTTGGACCATGAGCAACAGTAAGTGTAAGAGAGTAAGGCTAATCATTTTCTGAAATCAATTTTTATGAGTGATGGCATGAGCGAGATCCCAAAAGCATTGATGGGTGGGTCAGAACAATGTCCCCTCAAAACATTTGCACTATATTGTTCAATGTGGTCTTGTTTGTTTGTTTGTGTGTGTGTGTGTGTGTGTGTGTGTGTGTGTGTGTGTGTGTGTGTGTGTGTGTGTGTGTCTGCATGTTTAACAGTGTGCGCTCCTCACCTTGCAGTAGTTGCCCTCCTTGTCTGAAACCAGCACCATGAAGGTGATGCCAGCCTGTCTGCAGTGCTCCAACAGAGCCTCTTGAGACTGGAGGGGAGATGGAGGGAGAGAGAATGAGAGAGGGAGGGAGAATAAAGGGAGGGAGGGAGAGATGGGTGAGAGATAATAAAGCAGAACGAGAACAGAAAGAAAACAGCAGACAGTGAGAAAGAGTTAGACGGAGAGAGAGAGAGAGAGGAAAGATAAATGAAACAAATAGTGTACAAAAAATCAGAGAATAAAAAAAACTCAGACAGATTGGAGAAAAAGAACAAAAAAGAATATGAATGTCAATGGCCACAGATAAATATTGTATTCCAATACTGTGGCAAAATCTTCACACATTTAGGAGGCTAGGAAGATGACAAGTTTACTATACGGACAGTGAGCCAGCAAGTCTCATGTACTGGACAAACAGAGCTCCAGGTTCTACAGGATAGCCATTTGCAAATAAACACACAGTAAAGTTAGTCATTTAAAAAAAAAAAAAAAAATCCTCAATGAGGACCTGAACAACATCACCTTGAGGCGGAAATTCCTGGTGCTGACTGGCCAGCAGCTGGGATGAACACACACACACACAGACACACACACACTCAGACGCACACACACAAAGCGTCACCTGTCTGTCTCGGCTGACTGGCGGTTGGCTTAATGAGGCCTATAGGCTTTTTAACTCTTTCTCCATCATGTTCACAAACACACAAATTGGCAAATACACAGACACACTCTTTTCTGCTGTGACATGCACAGTCTTAAGGACACACACACACACACACACACACCACACACACACCACACACACACACACACACACACACCTCTGTGAAACAGCATGAGCCCTATGCTCCTGTAACAGGCTCAGTCTGAGAGTGTTATAAGGCTTGACACTCTGTGTGTGTGTGTGTCCTTAAGACTGTGCTTAAAACTGGTGGGGGGGGGAGGGGGGGAGAGAATAGAGAATGGACAGGTTAAGTCAAGGAGAGGAAGCAAGACTCCTCAGCTGCCTCTTATTTTGTTGCCTCAACTGCCTGCTTATTTTGGATTGTGTATGTGTGTGTGTGTGTGTGTGTGTGTGTGTGTGTGTGTCAGAAGGAAAAAAGAAAAGGATAGAAAATCTGTTGAAAGACTTAAAGCCTTATGCAAGAAAGAGACCTGGTGTGAGCATTTGTGCGCCTGCATGACTTCACTTGTGTTGTGCAATCACAACAGCACCATAAATGCAGTGTGTGTGTGTGTGAGTGTGTGTGTGTGTGTGTGTGTGTGTGTGTGTCTGTGTGTGTGTCTGTGTGTGTGTGTGTGTGTGTGTGTGGTGTGAGTGTGAGTGTGAGTGTGAGTGTGAGTGTGAGTGAGTGAGTGAGTGAGTGAGTCTCAATCTGTGCCAACTCCAAGCAGTGGTGGGCAGCTGGAGAAGAGCTGACACAGATACTGGACCAGAGGAGCCACCAGGATTCTGCCCACTGCCAACAGCTTGGCTGCTCGTGCCGAGAGGGAAATGTGTGTGAGTGGAGAGGGAAATATGTGTGTGTGTGTGTGTGTGTGTGCTTGTGAAGAGGGAAATGTGTGTGTGTGTGTGTGCTTGTGGAGAGGGAAATGTGTGTGTGTGTGTGTGTGTGTGTGCTTGTGGAGAGGGAAATGTGTGTGTGGGGAGCAGCCGAGCTCCCGGCTCATAAATTCCTCCAGAACGCGACGGCACCATGTTTGGCTTGGAAAGCAACAGCACAGCCAAAACACCCCACCGGCTGCCCAGGTAGCGCACTCACCCGTGGCTGGGGTGTGAAGACGTGTGTGTGTGTGTGTGTGTGTGTGTGTGTGTGTGTGGAGGGGAATTGGTGAAATTAATGTCGGTAGATAAGGAAAGTACATCCAGTGTATCTGTGAGGCTGAGTGTGTGAGTGTGTGTGTGTGTGTGTGTGTGTGTGTGTGTGTGGTGTGTGTGTGTGCGCATGTATATGAACAGGAGCTTGCTCATGTCTATGATTAAGGAAAAAATCTTTGCATAAAAAATGATGAGTTTGTCTAAAAGTGTGTGTGTCCACAGATAAGGCATTGTGTGATCCTGCATTCCTCCATGAGGAGAGCTGTGTGTGTATGAGTGTGTGCTGTGTGAAAGAGAAGGTGTGTGTGCGTGTGCATGTGTGTGTGTATAAGAGAGAGAGGGGTCATGTGCATGTGTGTGTGTATGGGTGAGAGTGCTGGGCCTGATTTATCCCCATCAAACACAGCAAAGTGTTTTCAACCGGCCACTGGCCACTGGAACAGACTGTGCTCTGTGTACACCCGCACAAACACACACACACACACACACACACACACACACCTCAACACTGTGCCCTTTAATATGACCCTCCTTCCCCATCTCCTCCTCCTCCTCCTCTCATCTCTTGCCCTGCTTCCTCTCTAGAGGATTCTCTCTCCTCAACATTCACTCTCTCTCTCTCTCCCTGTCTCATCTCTCACTCTTTCATCTTCTTCTCTATCCTTCTCTCCTCTTGCTCTCCCTCCTCCATGGCTAATAATTCCCACATCTCTCTTTACCTCTTATATTCTTCATCTTTTCATCACTCTCAGTATCTTTCTCACCTTTGATTCACCTCTCACCCTCTCCCTCTCACTCTCCCTCTCCCTCTCCTGTGCTGTTAGCTGATGAGGTCCACTGCTGCATCTTTCCCTGTATATCTGTGTGTGTATCTATCACACACTGTCCACATGTGAACTCCTATTCTCACTCACACTACCAGAATTACATCACATTTCCAATAATGACTATGTGGGAACAATTACTGAACCTCTTAACCTCTCTCTCTCTTTCTCCCTCTCTCTCCACCCCCATCTCTATCTCTCTCTTTATCCCCCTCTGTCTCTCTCTCTCTAAACAGAGGTTAGATGGACATAACTAAAAACAATCACTATACTCACAGCACAAGATAAAAGTTTGAAAAGAACACACTGGCTAGCGAGGCACCAAGCACAGACACACTCTAATAGAAGGAGGCACTTTTGGAAAAGTTGTGGACGCTGACTAAGGCACCCGATACCAAACCCATCTGTTTTGTCTCTGCTGCTATAAAACCTCCCTTAAAGCCTGTGGAGTAACAAGCTGTTTGCTTTTTCCTCCCTCAGTGCCAGATTGAGCTGCTCCTTCTTTCCCACATCACATGGATGGCGCTGGCCCTGTCTAACTGCCTACCTGTCTAACTGCCTAGCAGCCTACTTGTCTCACTGCCAGGCTGTCCTCCTGTCTGTCTTCCTGTCTGGCCTGCGGTCGCTCTGTAAACAGGCTGTGGATGTTTCTGAGCCGCCACCACTGCCACAGCTTTTGCCATCGAGTCTCCAGCAAACGCAGTGAGCAGATCAGATGAGGGGAGGAGGGGAGCTGAGTTCCCCCTTGTGCTGATCCTGGACCCTGGGGAACAGAGTTGGGCAATCTGGAGAAAGCAAGCGTCAAGGAATGGAGAGAGAGAGAGCGGGAGAGAGAAAAATATACAGGATGATGGAGAGAGACAAAGATGGAGAGTGAGTGGGAACAGAAATAGAAAGGGGAGGACAAAGGGAGAGGGAATGAAGGAGTGAACAGAGTGAGGGTCCTGAGAAAGGAGAAGAGAAACACACAGAGGGGGAGATGGAGGGAGAGCGATGAAGAGACTGTGAGAAGCAGGAAATTTGATCGGAGCTGTGGAGAAAAGGTGAGGCAGGGATGAAAGAGAGAGAGAGGAGGGAGGGATGAAAGAGAGAGAGAGGAGGGAGGGAGCCATGTGATGGGATGAGAACGCTGGACACAGAAACTGCAAACCGATTTTGATTAGTTCATGATGAATGGAACCAGAATGAGCGCTTTCACCACAGAGCACAAAAAAGCAAAAGTGAAAAAGAGAGATGGAGCTTGTGTGTGTTTGTGTGTGTTTCTGTGTGTGTGCACGTGTGTGTGTGTGCGTGCGCGTGTATACACACGTGTGAAATGGAAAGAAAAGTATGAGTTCATGTTTGCAATGGGAAGAAGGATGGTGTGTGTGTGTGTGTGTGCGCACGTGTGCATGTGTGTGTGTGCGCGTGTGTGTGTGTGAAATGGAAAAAGAAAACTGTGAAGGACAGTGTAATGTGTAAGTGTATGTGTACATATGGGAAAGCTAGAAAGGGAAAAAGTATGTGAGTCATACGTGATAGAAACAGAGATGGTGTGAATCTGTGTGTGTGTGTCATGAGAGACAGAGAGAGAGAGAGAGTGTGTGTGTGTGTGTGTGTGTGTGTGTGTGTGAGGAGTGTACTGAGGGTCCAGTTATGACGCACAGTTCTTGGGCTGAGATCACTGAGATCAGCCTGTAACATAAACATGAAGAATGTGACAGAGCCGTGGCAGCAGTGAACAGGGAACTCTAAACACACACACACACACACACACACACCACACACACACACACACACATATATAGGACAATCCCACCAAATGTACACAGACAACAGACAGATTCCATCACACAATCTCCCCATGCAGACATTCAACACTAACCTGTAAAATGACACATATGTACATACATCTGACATCTTGCTATCCTGAGATTAAATACACATATTCACACACACACACACACACACACACACACACACACACACACACACACACACACAGACAGACCAGTAGCACAAGGAATGATCTCCCTGGGTACAGAACCACAAGTGAAAACCCACTGAGAAACAGATGACCTGTGAGCACACCCCCACCTCTGTCCCTCTGAGTAGAGGAGCCTGGTGTTTAGGCCACACATGCCCCCTGCTTCACACAGAAGCTCTCCCATCGCCGCAATCCACCGCCCTGCCACAGTCCACGCAGAGCCTCACTACACCAATACCATTACATGTCTCACCACCAATGAAAAGCCAGCCATGTCTCATCATCATCACCACCTTATGGAAAAGTCAGTATTGCTGTTGATGTTAGAGATAAGACAGGCACAGTGCTGCCACCTTTTGGTGGGGTACAGTAATATCTTATGCCAGCTGTTGTTACAGCACAAGAACACTCCTTCAACACTCCTCCAGTGGAGTGCAGTCTAATAGTGGACGGGGAATCCTTTGCCACTGGTGAAACCATGGTATGCTGACCACAGAATGTTTCCATTCACCATGTCCATGTCTGTGCTTCCATATCTGATCACAGTGCTTGAATCCCAATGTCCCTCCCAGCCCTAAGCCCTCGACCCTTAAGAACTTTATCACACTGATTCCAACTAGTTACATTTCTGACAGTTCAGGGCATAGAGCTTATTACATCACATAGACAACTTTGCTAAACCCCCCAAATTCTCCCACCTTACACACACAAACACACACACAGACAGACACACACACACACATTTCCGGAAGCGCACTGACCTGAGAGATGTCATAGACCACATCCGCAGACACACCAGCCGTCCACAGCTTCTGGGTGACGTTAATGGCCCGAGCCGTTGAGGTGTGACCGACAGGAACCACCAACACATCACAGGAGCTTACCATAGGCTGGGAGGGGGGGATAGAGACAAGTAGAAGAAAAAGACAGAAAGAGAACAGAAATATAAACAGAAGATCTGACAAGGCAAACCAATTAAAGCACAGTAGGAAGGCAAGGTTGAAGGTCACCTGTCTCTTCAAGCCCATTTTGAGACCAAAATAATGTCCCTGTGCACCCAGACAGCAAGGACAATAGATGTGGAAATAACAAATGTCTTGTTTGAGTCTGCCATAATACTCTACACTGTCAGCCCAATGTGAGCTGGAGGCTTAGCACAGCATAGCAGTGGTCTAAGAAACACACTGTCGGCCGCAATGTCTTCCAGGAATCTACGTGCAGCTTCTTTTAGCCAACTCATCAATCATTCATTGTTCAAGCGAGCCTTAAAAAGAAGCAGCCAGGGCAAACGCGAAATACACTGAAGTCTGTTTGACCCACCGGTTCCTCCATAGAGGCCAGGGCAGCACAGATCTTATCCAGCGCCACGCTTGCCCCAACTGCTGAGGGTGCGGAGCCTGGTCCCACAGGGCCACGGAAGTCAGAGATCTGCACACAGGACAGCAGAGAGGAGGAGGAAAGTCAAACATTTCAAAATCCCAAAGCACAAAGTCCATTAGGATTGTTTGCCTAGAGGCTTTTATTAGTTTCCGGTCTAACTAGATATGCTAAAAGTGGCCATCAAATAGAGATACCAGAGAAAGGTTAGGTTACAACTAAGTGTGTTTTGGTCTATGTCTCAGCCAACCCACATCTAAATTGCCATACTACTTTTCCACAACAGCTCAAATCTCTAAATGGGAAGCACTTGGATTGAATTGACATATTGCCATTAGGACATTCTGCTGAGAAATGAAATTCTCTGAAATCTCAGTCTTTGGTTCAACATAAATATCTGTAAGCTGCACCATATCAATGTGATTTGGGTCTTGCTGGGCTGATCAGATCGTGGGACTGGCTGGGGATCATACCAGGTGGTCGTAGCGTCCACCTGCAGCCAGAATGTCGGGGACGGTGCGTCTGCGCTTCCTGATGAAGGCCACAAACTGGAAGATGACCCCCCTATGATGCTGGATCTTATACACCAACCCCAGATTCACCAACACCTGAGCAGACAGACAGAGAGGGAGAGAGACAGACAGACAGACAGACAGACAGACAGACAGAGAGAAACAAAGAGAGACAGAGAGAGGGAGACAGAGAGAGAAAGAGAGAGAGAAAATACACTCCTGAGCTCTCAAATACAACTTCAGCTGTTTCCACAGTTCATGTATTAGTTTAAGTGTTTGACTGAGGTCAAAGTTTAAGTCTATGCCAGACTGGTGAGTAAAGAGAACTGTCCCTATAACATTGTTATTACACATTACTAAACTCTTTTGAACACAAACTTTTGAAGTAAATCAATAACTTCCTTTTTGTACTAATGTCAAATTGTACATCAACACTAAGTCAGATTGCTTGTTTCTGGCACACACACCCACTATGTGTTTCCAAGCACACTGAGACCTCTCCCCTATAGTATATGACCTCTGCCAAACATTCACCAAGGTATTTGATAATGTATAACGCTGTGTCTAACTCCATTCAAGGGTATGCACTAATCCTATCCCATACGTTGGGAAGCAGGCCTAAGAAGCATGCCTAAGAACATGACTCCATGATGGAACATGACTGCAGTACTGCTGTGTGGGCTGCTGTGAGTGTGTACCTGCAGCTTGACCCCCAGTTTCCTGAGCAGGCTGAGGAGCTCCTCCAGCTCCTTGAGGCCCTGCTTGGCCAGCTGCGTGACAGCCGTCTTCTGCTTGGTCAAGGAGTCCAGCAGAGGAAACAGCTCTCGCAGCTCACCCTTCTGCTCAATGAACTTGTACAGAGTCTGCAACTGAAGAAGCAACCAGAGGTATGTAGGAAGTAATTGGTTACTAGTAGTCCTACCATCTGTTTGTGTGCGTGTCTGTGTGTGTGGATGCAAGTAATTACTCTATAACTGCTTTGTGTGCTAAGAGGAGCAGAGAAGTGCTGTATGAATGTAGTTAATTTATTATTTCCCCTTTTCACTTATTATTACATCACATCAGCACTCCCAAAGTTTTAGGAGTGTTTAGCACACATCTACTGGACTTCTTGCCAAATACCTCTTTTATGGACTGATCCACTGATCAGCATAGAGCTAACTAGCAAGGACTAAACCACTACACCAAATATATTTACGTGAGAAAATCTAAACAGAGGGTATGTTTCATTCATGAATAAACTCCTCAGACATCCAACTTCATTCAGGGAATAAATCAAAGCCTCCCAAGTGTCTGTCTTTCTGGAACTATATTTTGAACTTGAGGGGCCGCCGCAGCTGAAGCGTCTGACTCCAGCCCAGCGGGCTCGGTGGCACAGGAAGGCGACTCCAGCTGTTACTGAGCAGCTTTCATTTCACAGGGAGGTCCTGCTCCCCAGGCCTGGATGAAGCTCTCGCTCGATGTAAGGCGGTCCAGCTATCATACACATGATGATTTCACTGGGCTTGGCAGGCCACACAGAGGTGCCTATACGCTCCACCCTCCCCTCCCCTCCCCTTCGCCCTTTCCTGGGGAAGACATTAGGCTGCACCCTTCGCTGCTAGTTACTGTCCAGACAAGAGAGAGTTTGAAGCTGGCCAAAGCTGGACCAGGAAGAAAGGGGACTCACGCTGTTGTTGGACAGGGATAAGTTGAAGAACTTGGCCTCCACTTCTCGCTTTGTGAGCTTTTCACTCTGAAACACAGAAAGTGTGACTATCTTAGAGTGTACGTGCAAGCACAACGTGCACATGTGTGCGTGTGTGTGTGCATGTGTATGAAGGAGTGAATCAAACACTCGCCCGAGAGCTCAGGCTGTTCATGCAAAGTTACATGTGAAGAAAATAAAAATTCAAAGGTTAAAAAAAATTTCAAAACGTGATAATTTTCCACACAGCAAAGATGAAGGAACTAGAGAGTTGGTGGAGCTCAGATTTTCCCTTCCAACACAAAGCAGACTCCACCTCTGCCTCCACCCCTCCAACTTGTCCTCTCAGATGAAGCTCTTTGATTGTACGTCCACAGAGCCAATCCTCTGGACACACAGCACAATCTAGCATCAGGCACTCTTACAGGAACACACTAGTCAGCCTAGTACAATGGCTCAAAAGTGACTGCCTATGAGGTTAGGCTTTACTCACAGTGAGCAATTAGGAACGTTAGACAGCTAATAAACTACGTAAAACTAAAACTAAACCTGGGTATAGCAGCTTGACATTTCTAAAGTGTCATCAACATTATTATCAAATCACTGTGTTATTAATTTAATCTGTAAACCCAATGAAGAGACTCAATCTTAGATCTCAATTGATAAAAGTAGCTGCTAAATGACTGTTTGAGGGCGAGCGTAAAGTTAAAGAGTGCCTTTGTGAAGTTTAAGGGCATGGCTCAGGTGTGGTCGCTCTCACCATGGCATCACACAGGATGTTGGCCGCCTGCATGAGTTTGTCCTCTGGCACACCACTGTGCAGCAGAATGGCCCTCAGCAGGCTGGTGTGGTTCAGGTAGACTGTGTAGTTCCTCTCCTGCAAGACACACACACACACACACACACACCACACACACACACACACACAGCGTGCTAAGACGGGTGTCAGGCAGCAGTAGAGTCAGTGTCAATAATTTCTAACATAACATACAATTTTGAACACAACAAACAGCACTGACCAGGAGAGAAAACTGATTAACACCAATGACAACACGACACAGTTTTCACACTTTGCACGCACACACACACACACACTCACAGAAAGAGAGAGAGAGAAAGAGAGCACAATACATAATGATCACAAACAGCCCACACACGTAAGAGCCCACGGCCCAGCCAAACAACACATCGTGGTGATTCATCATGGCCTATATTCTGCTTATTCAGAGTGAGTCAAAACTTGAACAAAAAGCTAAATTCTCAGTGTCCTATGGGTGTGTGCATTCTATGCCTGTGTTTGTGGTTGCCTATGTGCATCTCTGTCTAAGTGTGTGTGTGTAACTTTTAGCCCCAGGACAGCGCTGTGGAACAGGCTCTCCAGCTCTCTGATGTCAGATGCTGAACCGGTGAAGCTCTAAGGGTTTAGCAGCGTGAAGCGTTGCCAGGTCTTTGTGACAAAACAAAGTCAAAACAGCTCATCATAAGTTGTGAAACCAGGTCAAACAATGTCAGCTGACCTGGCAACCCTTTTCAGTGCGTCCCAGGTACAACAGCTGGGGTGTGTAATAACATGGTTTATGTCTGGCCATTAGCAAGTGAACCAAAGCAATATTTACCAGCATGGTCAAAGCTCTGAAACCACTTGTTGATGGATTTATTCCACCTGTCTACAAGTTTGCCAACCAGAATATCTACTAAGCCATACCTTAGGCTGACAAGCATGTTGTACTTTGGTTGTGTTGTGAGGACCATATGAATAGGTTTTTCATTCTATTTACTGGAGTGCAGACACAGAAGAGTGTGCAAACTAGGTTTCTTCCTTGGATAAATGAGTATTTCCTTGCCCCTGTTGCTCTTGGGTGATCCTTGCTTATGTGTGGGACTATTGTAATTGTCGTGTAATTGTCTCCTGTCCAGTTTCTGGGACAATGTTGATTTGGTGGCTTTTGCGGAGTTGTGGTAGCCAGCCTTGCAAGGGGGAAATCTGTTGGTGGAGCAGGATCCTTCACTAGCTATTGGCAAGGCCACTGACGGCATGTCTGACCGACCAGAGAGAGGCTGCTGGCACATCCACACATGTCAAAACTTGCCAGTTCCATCAGCACTTTCCCCATTGTGCAGCTGGTCACAGAGCAAGACTGGAGCCACAACCAGAGGGCCACTTTCTCCCTCTTTTGCTTTGGTTGTATTGTGGTTGGGAGAGGGAGAGCTGGATGTGTGTCGCCACTGCAACATTACTACAGTGCCAAATCTAGGCCTGTGTACAGTAAAGCATTTCAGTTTTTTTTTTATGAAATGTGTAACTGATTTGTTTGAAGGTTGAAACATGGAGAGATCTACTGACCTGAACTGCTCTCATGTTCAGAGTTCAAGTTGTGTTACTAAAATACTTTAGTGCTTTCAAATGAAATTCGATGATCTGATGTAGCCTAATATCCTTACACAGGCAAACAAAAATGACAAAAGAAAAGCAAGAACAATACACATAGACAGCACATAGATAATCAGGCGCACACACATACACACACACACAAACATTAGCATAAACAGATAACAAGCCATAGAACACCTGTCTGACATATGAAGGCATTGACACTGCTGTGCATGCATCCAGTTGTACAGGTGTAACCCAGCTGTTCAAACATCCTGAACAGTGAACTTGTGACACTGGAATCGGCCGTGCCAGGCAGGCTCTCTCTGCTAGGTCAGCCCAGCCAGAGGAGCTAATGGGTCCAGGTCAATTACTGCTCTCTTGAGGGAGTGGTAAACACACTGGGCTCTCACTCAAGGGGAGAGAACCCGTCACACCACAGGATTTCTTTTTGAACTTTGAACTTTTAAACTGGATCGTCTTTGCGCAAACATTATGCACTAGAAATAGTATTAAGCCCTAATTCTGCATCCATACATTAACTGCTTATGTTAACTGCTGTGAAATAGCACTTCAGACCAGTTGCGTGTCTTCATAAACGTTTGCAGTGATTTCAACATCTCTGTTTGCTAACACACTGCATGAAGGCACCTAAGAGGCTTTTCCAGTCAGTTTTCCACTGCTTCATCCCCACCCAGTCACACACACCAGCAACATTCATTCTGTGCACTTCCATTCACACAGGTGCCACGGGGGGAGGACAAACAAATGACGTCATGGCTAGCTAATGCCTCAGTCTTGGGAGAAACCTGGACTGGAATCCAATTCGGCCAAATAATCAGAAACAATCTGAAAAACAAGTTCAAAGACACACAGCCAAGAGCAGATACAGAGTAGGCACATAATATAAAAATCTTACTAATGTGTGCAGTATAGTTGCTAACTTGTTAGGTCATGTTCATGAAAACAGTGAAACTGTTAATATAGTTAAAATCAATTCAAAAATGATGTTCTCCTTTGCAGTTTTGTCTCTGATTCTCTCTATAAGCTGAGAACTAAGACACCAATACATCAGACCATACTCATATTTATAACACAGTAATTGAGAAAAAAACATCTCATTTGGTTGCAGTGCTGCATACTTAATGCTTTGCATCTTGTTGGTGGTGTGCAGGGGTGGACTGTTAAATATGAACAGGTGTTATGTTATTTACATCAGCGGAAGCACTGGTGAAAAGTTTAAGTTAGAAGGCATGTAGGTCATGTGACACCTGTCAAGTACACATGTCTCAGTTAGTGTGTCAGACCTGAGGCCCTCTGCATCCCTGCTGTAATCACTCTTGCTGCCAACACTGGCACCTGTGTTTTCACTGCTAGATGAGGCAGCGAGTGGCATGCAAAGGAATACTGCGGTTGATATCATTACTAGGGATGCACTGACACAATATTTGGAACGGATATCGGTCCTGATAGCATACTCACTAGCTCACTTTGTGTCTGCTTGTCAGTCCTGAAAGAGCAGCCTAACGTTACTTACCAAATCATAGAACATTCAAACTGGGGGACCCCCAGGAGTCCACAGCGCATTGCCGGGGGTCCGTGATGCTACAAAATAGCATCTAGAATCTAACAGAACAAATGGATATAAGCCTGGTATGGTTCAATTTGTGCTGCAATTATGCGGAGTCCATGGAAATTTTTCTGCTCTATGAGGGGTCCCTGGAGAACCCCTGCCATTGAAAACATAATCAAATCAATCTGACACTTAATGACAATGAAAGCAGACACCAGGCGGACTGGTCATGGATTGGCAGGACAGTACATCACTTAAATCAGTGCCATTACATTTATGAGTGTCTGCTGAGATTATTCAACACATTGCCCAGATTCATTGCAAAAAGAATTACTCTCTCAATAGGTGTTCCACTAAGATTCAGGCGGCATTTTTTTTGTCATTTGATTTTACATGATCATATCAGACCATTACACAGAACAATGGACATGATTCAAACCATTCTGTCCAGGGTCACAGAGGTGGCTAGGCAACAATAGAATGTCATAGAACACAACACAGGGTACACTGGAATTTTTGTTCACTCTTTCATGTGTTTGTGTAGAAGTTGACTGGTTTATTGTTGGTTGATTTTTTTGGCAATTTTATGTTTGGATTTTGCTTCAAGGTGATCTAATGTGGTTCTTTTGGTTCTTGGGGTGCTGCCTGACAGCAAGGCAAGATGATCATGGAGGAAAAGCCATTAAGAAAAAGGTGAAAAAGTACAGCCGGCAAGATCTAAGGAGAGAATTGGAGACTTTGGGGGTGAACATCAATAGGGACATGGATGGACGTAAAAAAAGAACCAAAAAAGAACTACAGAAGCTCCTGGTACAGGAGCTGAAGAAGCTTGAACAGGATCAAACTAGCAAGGAAACATATACCAAGACCACAAAGAGAGCAGAGGGATTTACTCTGCCAATGGACATTCCAAATGATGTCAAAACGGTTCTAGCTGATCTTGATGAATACTTGGACAAAGAGTTGGCAGAAATGGAAAGCAACGAAAAGATGGAGGATGATGTTAAGTTTGTAATGAATGCCCTTCTGAATCAAGTTGATGAGAAAGCTGATGACAGCCTCCTGGATAAGGTGAACTCAACTCTGGGTGAGTAAGAGACATCAGCTCACACTGGGTATAAAAAGCAGCCTTGCATCGCTAGATATGACTCTGTGAGCTTTCATTTTAACATCCAAGTTGTTCAATATTCAGTTTTAATGAAGTGTTCCCCATATGTTTAGCTTTGAAGGTGTTGAAAGAAAAAGAAGAAATGGAGGAAATGTTGACTCAAGAGGCCGGAGACTGGGAGGACAAAGCCTAAAAGAAAGAGCATTTCTGGTGTGCTGGAGAGGGCAAGATAATGGCCTACTGCTCCATCCTCAGGAGGAGGTGTCAAATGGCAAGAAACAACAGCAGGCATCAGACCTTATAATGAACTGACATGGACTTAAATAATAAAAACCAAGTCACAATGTCAAACTTCCTGCCAAATTGCTTGTTTCTTGCTGATTCATTTTTTAATTTGAAAAAGACAACACACAGTGAGTCACATGAACATCATGTCAACATGAAGATAGTGCGATCTGATGGCTCTGAGGCTGAGGGTCAGTGAACTTGCACTAGAGTGAGAAAGTAGGTCATTCTTTTCCCTGTCTTCACTGGTAACAGCATCAAGTTACTACTACTACTACTACTACTACTACTACTACTACTACTACTAATACTACTACTACTACTACTACTACTAAAATAATAATAATAAAATAATAATAATAATAATAATATACTCTCTTGATGAGGGAAATTTGGTCTCTGCATTTAACCCAATTGTGAAACACACACTTCACACAAATATCATACAATGAACAACAATGAATAGTGAGTGAACACACTCAGTTGAAGCAGTGGGTAGCCACAGAAGCAACAAAAAATTCTCTCACTGCAGTGGACATAAAATTCGTATTATGCCCTCTAAATACCTATTAAACTCGCTAACCATCGGTCCAAGAAGACAACAAAATTGAGTGTATCAAACACTCACAAATACCAGTCACCCTACAAGTACTTAGGATACCTGAGAGACAGAAGCGAGCCCAGTGAACACCCCAAACACCAAGTGAAAAAAAAACACTGAAAGAATGGCAGACACCATTAAAAAAATTGTGATGAGTATTAAACCACATAACGTAAAAATTGACTATAAAAATTATTGTTATCATAGACATAGGCTTAGGCTTACACATTGTACGTGTGTGTGTGTGTGTACGCACTGTCACATCCTCAGCCGTTTAGAAGGTAGGCTAAATGCAACCAGGACATAGTCAAAATCTTGCCATGGACATGACCGTTTCAAGGCAGGCAACACTCTTTGGTCCTTGGTTATGAAATGCATTCATCTTAAGCACTTATTTCCACAAGCACCTTGCATAAAATCAAAGTTACACCATAAGTTTCACTGCTATCAGGTCCATGCAGAAAAGTGACAGACACCTAATTAGACCTAGTCCGAAAAAATAGCAAATTCAACACAATGACATTTATTTTCTTATATGATGTCTTAGTTACGAAGGCGTTGGCCAGTTAGGAGAGTTGCCTTTCTCACATGGTTGAGGCTATGTTTAGGCTATTAATTCAATGGTGATGCCAGCTTGGTCTCAGGTATTGACTGATATGCAAAACCCAGATATCACAATCAGAATCAAAAAAGTTGGATCTATGCATCCCTAATCATTACATCCATTGGCTGTCTGTGTAACATTGTTACATACAGACAGTCAAATAAACTCACACATTTGCTTGTACATGGCCACGCATACAGCATCCATGCACTGAGACAGACAGACAGACAGACAGACAGACAGACAGACACACACTAGATAAAGACTGACTCACACGCATTTGAGCACATACGTACAGACAAAGGCAGGGTGCTCTGTGTTACCTGCAGGGCGCTGAACTCGTGGATGATTTCTGAGATGGTGTAGATGGTCTCAGCGTCAGGAAGCAGGGTGTTGGTGATGGGTGCCACGATATCAAAGGCACACTCCAGCAGCTCCCGTGGGTGCGAGCGGTCCAGCTTACGGGGCCGAAACACACGCTCTATGCTGTACCTGTCACAGAGGGAGAACAAGCAGGCTTTGCTTAAACACATGCTTAACACATGCTGACTTAAACACTCAGGCAGTGCTCTACCTGTCCAGAAGAGAAATCACTACCTGTGAGCATGGCACTGACAGACACACTAAGTGTTTGTGCTACAACACTACTGCTATGCCTCCCCAAATAATCTGCCCAATTCTGTCTGAGTATGCAAAAGGGGCAGATGAAAGAACAGGAAGGACACAAGTGTGTTATTTCTACCCCTGTGTTAGTGAAGGGGAAAGACTCCAATCACACACAGATGGTGCTGCTGCAGGAATGGCCATGAGTGGTGTGGAGATTGGGAACCTATGCTGCTACCTAGTAGGGAATGACAGGCTAAAAATTGACAGCAAGAGCACATTTTAAAACAGTGTGACAAGTGTGAACCAGTGAAAGATTCCTTGATTGTTCCCAATTCTAAAATATCTAATGCTTTCCTTACAGCTGCCATTTATGGTTTAGTTTCGAAACATCCAACAAAATTGTTTATTCGGCTACATTGCCATCCTGTGTTCTACTTCAGGAATGTAAAGGGTGGTAGTGAAATCAGAGAAACAGCAACAGCTGGCATTTACCTTTTCAAATGTGAAATGTTGTTTCGAGCCACAAATCTTGCGAAAGACAACTGCAAAATAGAGACAGCAAGAAAGGAGAAGGGGATGAGGAAAGGAGGATGGATAGAGAGATAGATAGATAGACAGAGAGAGAGCGAGAGAGAGAGAAAGGGCACAAAGTGAGTAACTTGTCTTTGGTGACAGCAGTCAGTGAAGTGGAGATTAGATGCCTGATGGCCTGTCATGCTTTAGTGAACTTCAGGTCTGACAGGAGGAGAGGAGGAGAGGAGGAGAGGAGGAGAGAAGGGTGGGGGGGGTTGTAAACAGGATTCCTGTGCAGCAGAGCATTCATCTACCATTTTACATTTACATTTTTAGGCATTTAGCAGACGCTTTATCCAAGCGACTTACAACTCATCAACTATCATGTTCAGGCCAGTCTCCCTAGAGCAACTTAGGTTAAGTGTCTGCTCAAGGCACAACGGTGGCAGCTGGATTCGAACCCACAACTTTCAGCTACTTACACGCTAGCCAGGTCCTTAACCACTACGCTACCACCACCCCTACCACGCTACCAGTCATTACAGTGGAACAGAATTAATTTCCTACTGTGGCCAGTCTGAAACAGTCAGTGATGTAAAAACTCAGCTTCAGAAAGTAAGAGTCCTACTAACATGCTAATTCTAATGAGCATGACAGTTCAGCTTCTTAGCGAAATCAAGGATACAGACTGAGGCAATTCTAGATACTGTAAAACCACGGCAGGACTTTTACTTTCAGAAGCTGGTAAGAGTTCATTTCCTGTGTTAGTGTTAGTAGAGTGGCAAATGAGCCTTAATGTTGCGTCTGTGAAACTCTGCTAAACTTCCTCTGTTGTGTCTGTGTCTAGATGAGCTTCCTGTGCGTTGTCACTGTGCTCCTGTCGGTCATCCTTACCCGCAGGTCATAGGGCAGCGTCACCAGCATACCACTGTGGTCCATGAAGCAGGCCAGCTCACATCCCTCATATAACGTCCGGTTCCTAGGCAACAGCAGTGGCGTCTGGAGCCGCACAGCACCTGTGTGTGTGTGTGTGTGTGTGTGTTTGAGTTTGTGAGAGGAGAGTCACAAGTTGTTAGCATCTATCCCTCTAACTCCTGGCAAGGATACACCCAGCAGATACAGCATACAACAGAGCATAAAGGGCTGCATGTTCACAAAAACACCAAGAAATCAGGCTGAGTCACATCGGCTACATATGTGCATATACTGGATGTGTAATGAACTGAACCTACTAGACAGCTACTAGACCCAAGCCTCAAGTCTGTAGCCACACACATCAATACCATCTGAAAGGATTCATCCACAGGCTGAGGGGCAGGCATTCATCACTACAATGACACCTCTCACAAGTGTAGCCTCGGGTCGAACCAAACAAAAGGCTTTTGGACAGACAAACTCACACACACACACACACACATACACACACACACACAGTAAACCTATCCTATCCTACAGGCTCTCCATGGGACTGCGCGAGTGCCAACCAATGCATGGCCCATATTGGTTTCATTTGTTTCAGGAAAAAGAAAGAAGGGAAAAAAGGAATGAACACCAGTGCTTTTATTTCACTGGATAAATAAAGGCATGTGTGCCAAGCTAACACATGATTTCCCCAATACTGACTCCATCTCTCTATTCCCCCTTGTCTCCCTCTCTCTCACCAAGCCTCACTTCTCATTTCCCCTCACCTCCCCTCCCCTCCTCTCCCCTACTCTTCCTCTTTCTCTTCTCCATTATTCACTCCTGACCCCTCTTGCTCCCTCTCTTTCTCTTTATCCATCTCTCTCTCTTTCTCTATGATGGGTGGTTGTGGCTCCCTCTCCATACAGTCTCCATCCACACACAAGGCTGCAAACAACTCACAGGCCACCATCCATAATCATGCCAGAGGTCCCAACCAGAAAACCCACTTCCCCACGTTGGCTTCCTGGGCTAATATTTCTGTCTCTGCCTTGTGTTTGGTGTTCGTGTGGCCTAGTACATGGATGGCACGACCCAAGAGAGAAAAAGCAGTTGGTGTGTGACTAAGGCTGAGGTAGTGGAGAGGGGGGAGGAGGTGTGTGTGTGCATGTGTGTGTGTGTGTGTGTGTGTGTGTGTGTGTGTGTGTGTGTGTGTGTGTGTGTGCAAGGGCGCCCAGGGAAAATGGGACCGGAGTTTTTCAAATATGAGTGGATTTCCTGGAGTGCTGGCTCACACACTGCGGTGTGACTCACCGTGCTTTCTGAAGATCCTGGTGATTGTTTCATACACATACTGTTGCAGTTTAGCGTTGTTGAAATTAAAACTGCCCTGGAGCGAGAAAAAAAAAAAAAAAAAAACAGAAGGAAGGAGAGAGGGAGGAAGGGAGAGGAGGAGGAAGGGAGAGAGGGTTAGACACACAGAGAGCCATTGATGAAGCGCAAACACAGCCAGCATTATGCATCCCAGATGAAGAGAACACTAGACAGTCTTGCGTGAAGCTCTACATCTCCGCCTAGAGGCTAAAGTTGAAACTGTGTGCCAACAAGCCATGGGAAAGCATGTTCTCTCAGGCATCAGTTCACACAAATAAACTGAAGAGTAAGGATTGCACTTCCAGGACACTGAGTAAGAGGAGACGATGGTTGAAAATAAATTGAGCTGCCAGTATGACTGTGGGGATCTACAGGTCTCCACAGCAGTATTGCTTACCCTTAGTCCTACTCAAAAATCAGTTTTCTTATCGGATGTCCTAACTGAAATGTTCTTTTGGCTTAATTCAGGTATGGAAAAGTGCCCCATAAAAGTATTTGCTGAGTTGTTGACAGTTAGCAAAGCCATGCTAACCTCCTACCATATGGTAGCAATTGGCAGAATATGGGGTCTTTGCAAAGCAATGCAAATGAATACTCACTCTTACTTGTTAGGCACTTTCAGTGTTATCCACTTCACAAGTGTTAAAACAACGCAAAATACTATTGTTTCAAATCACAAACTTTGATGTTAAAAGCTAACTGCTACCCTAATATGTTACTGCTCTGTTTACAATGGCATCAAATGTACAGAGGGACAAAATAACATTTATTGAATTGCCAGACTGGGAGATTACATTTTAAGTGGAGAAAGCAAGGAAAACGCTGAAGTGGAAGACGCAACAAAATTTGTTTCTGACCTGAAACTACCATGTCCATGGGACTCCATAAGAAACTCCCATGTCCATGGGACTCCATAAGAAACTCCCATGTCCTAGACACTCCATAAGAAACTGCCATGTCCTAGAGACTCCATAAGAAACTGCCATGTCCATGGGACTAAATAAAAAACTGCCATGTTCTAGAGACTCCATAAGAAACTGCCATAGGACTACATAAGAAATCATTAAGGTGGGGGAAGAAAATTTAAACCCTGTATAATAGGTGGGTTAAGTGATCTAAAGCAATTTCTAAAATGTAACTCTTTTTTAACATTCAGCTACATAATCTCCTCATAATCCCTAATTCTCCCTTCTCTGAGTATATTGTCAAAAGAAATTTGTCCTTCATACACAGCCAAACCCAACAAACGTACTGTGTGGAGATGCTCAGGGATTACTGAGGGGAGGCCAGAGTTATCGCTCTGGTGTGTTTTATTAGCCATTTGGTTCAAGTATGTTAAGCCTCATTTGACCAATGTGCCTGCTAATACACAAACACTGCAAATGTCAGACGGGGCAAATATAGTCAAATATATTCCTATCTGCATATCGTACATCCTCTCTCATAAACTCTGAAGATTTTCAGCAGTTTTTCCACCCTGGGGATCTTGCTATCATTCCTCAAGATAGAGGAGTTGGCTGAATCATTCCACAAATGTCAGTACAGTGAGGTGAGAGACAGAGCTGCAGGTAAAACATAACTATTACACTATTAAGTATTACCACTCCTTTCTGCCCTCTACACTTTTAGCCATGCACAGAGCATTCAGGCTTACAGCCAGAGCTTAAAGTCTCCTCGTCCCCATGATAAATCTGCAAAAGGCAGACCATATATAATACATACCACACACTGTGCCTATACATATGCAGTACGTACAGTATACACAGTATGCCGTATACACACATATTTGAACTACATGACACATACACAGAGTTTGAAAAGAATGCCACATACATGTATCCAGACACATAATGTGCACAAAGGAGCTTAAGGACAGCCATGCAACTGACTGAGGTGGGCAGCAGGTACCTTGTGGATGTCAATGTCGTATGTGTAGTCCATGACGAGCGAGGTGCTCTGGGAGAAGAGCTGGCTGACCATGGTACGGTAGGCCTTGCCGTTGACGTTGGCCATGGTGTGCTGCAGCACCTCGTGCAGCTCGGACTCCTCCATCTGCGGCGGGGGCAGCAGCTCACTCTTCAGCAGCTCCTGTGCTGTGGGACGCAGAGCTGGGTCGTGCTTCAGGAGCCACACAATCACCAGCCTCTGCAGGGACAGGCCAAAGCACAACACAGACCAAGGTCAAATTCTCTACAAAAAGCCTCTACAAGCACACAAATGAAATCACCTTTCAGCTTTTTCTGAACTAACAGCTATGGATCGTATATAAATTCAGCCTTACATGTCTGAACTTGAATTGGAAGAATCAACTGATTTGGAGGAAGAATAGGCATAGGCCTATTTAGAATGGTTGGAATCATTTGGAATCATTACTTGTCCACAGAGTTTCCCATCCTAACCAAGAACACAATAGCCAATTTGGACAACCATTTGGTTGTTCTCTTTGCTACAGCATCATAAATCAAAAAATAAATACTTACTCTAGTATAATGCATAAATGTTTATGGCCGGAGGCTTCAGGGAAGCTGCCACTGTTGACTATGTCTGAGCTGACTATTCTTGTAAAGCCATGTAAGGATTGACGTGAACATGACATCATCCTTCCACAAGTTTATGATTACTGGCTGTGCATTGGGCCACCTTGGAGAGCACACCTCGGTATGTGAGGTGGGGGGGGGGGGGGGGACAAATTACGTCAGTTGTGTCATTTGTCCAGATTGGCCTAATTTCTGGCTGAGATTTTTAAAACAGATATTTAAATGAAAGAGAGAGAGTTCAGAATATCTAGCACTTTTTGTATGATCTTAAATGTGGACAGACTGCCATTCTTTTTTGATTGTATGTCTTTAAGAATACAGTACAGCTGGTTACACATGACTACTGTTGAGTCTTCAGCCCAGTGCTTAGTTTGGGAGCTTGGGAGCAATGCTCTTTCCAAATAACTATTTTGCGTATGACTAACATACTCGAGGCATGAAAAAATATTATCTTGATTCTGCTGAATTCACTGCAGGAACTCTGAAAGGTCAGCACCAGTGGGGCTGAAGTTCAGATTCAATATAAATTTTGAGCATTGCTATAAAAATGCTGGTGCCAACCAAAACACAACGCAGAGACCAAAATGAAGGTGCTTAGGCCTCTCCATAGGAAAAAAAACTGGCCAGCAACTGGGTGTGAGTGTAGGAAAAGCTATTCAGTCTTCATGTTGTTAACAGTAAAATGAATACATTTCTGTGGTTAACATACAGATGACACACAGATAACGCATAAAACAAATGTACAAACCTCTTCAAGCCAGTCTCAAAATCTCACCTGAGTTCCACTTTCATATTGCATAAAGTCCTCTGGGAAGTCAACAGACTCCTAGAAAAGGCAATCAAAACAACAGTGAACTTGGATTGGCCTTGCATAAACCACGTTATTCAAAAGCAGCTCCAATCCCGCACTCAAGTGCTCCATCAGTAGACGCCTGAGGTCTGGGAGGCTCCAGAGGGCCCCGTCAAAGCCAGCAAGGCAGCACTGGCTCTAGTGTCAGATGACATGACACAACATACACACACAGTATGAGCAGCATCTCCTCCCTTTACACTCCACTACTCTTGGGTTTGTTTGCTATGCTGCGCCCTGCAAGAATGTTATTACAAAGTAACTGATACTACAGTACTACAGTGGCTTTGCATGTGTATGTGTGTGTGTGTGTGTGTGTGAGCGTGTGTATATATAGACTTACCTTTCTCAAATTGCTAAGATTCATTTTGAGGCTGCGTATGTGCATTTGTGTATTTGTGTGTGTGTGTGTGTGTGTGTTCTTACCATTCTCAGCTTGCTCAGAACTGAGATCCGCTCTGAGGCTGTGGTCATAGGTCTATAGGACATCTCAAACAGGATAATCCCAAGGCTGAAGAGATCGACTTTCTGTGGTGAGACACGTGTATGCGCGCGCACGCACACAAACGCGCAAACACACACACACACACACACACACACACACACACACACACACACACACACACACACACACACACACACACACACACAGAGAGAGAGAGAGAGAAGGAGAGAGCAAGAGAGAAACCTTAATACCTCTTCATATAAAAGCAAAAGAAAAAAATCTTTTCTAGTCTCCCGGCAGAAGCAGACCTCTCTCAATGACTCGGACATCTTTAGCGTTCCTGCAGACCACATCTGGCCACATAAAACCCTCACGGGCCAAACAATGACCCTCTCCCTCAAACCACAGCAGGATGGAAACACATTTACACCGCACTGTGCAGGGGCCCTTGTGGTGAGGAAGCCATTCATGTCAGCGCTATGCTTTCATACTTAGCATTAAGCTCTCCCACATCTCCTGCTCTCTACCTGATTGCTCTGTTTGTTTATTCGCTCTGTCAAAGAAACAACTTACTTCCCATGGCACTCCACAGTAACCCCTATGCCTCAGATTCATCCTTGGCTGTATGGTTGTCACATCGGACAGTCTAGCTTGCTAGAACAGCATTGAATGAATTGTGTGTTTCCTACCTGGTTGTATGTGGCTTTGGTGTTGCCCTGCACTTCTGGGCTGACGTATAAGGCAGTGCCAACCATGCCAGTGAGGTTCCCTGTGCCATAGAGGAGAAGGAGAGGGAAAGAAAAGAGAAGAAAAAGTTTTTACACAATCGTTTATATTCCCTCTTCTCCTCCTTTTCTGGCATGCAAGGCCAATAAAAATGACATTTTTGAGAGATGCATTTTTTTTTTTTTCCCCCACACAGGATATTTGGAGATACAGTACATTACAAGTTGACCATAAACACCCACAAACGTCAGAAAATGATAATTTCTGAGTCAGTTTCTGAGCAAAGTGTGATTAGTGGATAGCTCTTCAACTGAGGCTTTTGCTGAGGTGAAATCACATGTCCCACAGTGATGAAAATGCTACCTGGTGCTGTCATACACTCTGGGCTCCCAGGAGGACACATGCTTACATTACTATTCTGCCTTCTGTGAAGCCTTGTCTATTCCAAGCAGTCAGGATTTTGGTTTCCCTGAAGGGCTATTTAGAGCTGCTTTATTTAGATCTGAGCGTGACCTTGCAAACTCACTGGTTTTCAATGCATCCAATATGTGTGGACAATTTTTGGTGGAGAAGGACAATGCAGTGAATTCATTCAAACAAAAACAAACACAACAACCAAACATGCCACAGTTCTCCACAACAGCTAATTTTATTACGCATTATCATTTTGAGGTCCTGAATATTCGTAATGGCCAATACTAGTCATTACAGACAAACTGAACTTTTCAGAGTTCGTGTGAAAGAGTAACATCACAATATGCACTCTGAAAAGCGTGGCTCTTTGTAGATTTCTATTCAAGCAGCAGGCTTGCTATACTAGAGAGCTGGCCTCTGCTCTCCACTAGCTACACCACTCACAAAGGAACATACAGTCTGCTTGAGATTTTAGCCAGCTCAGCTCAGCTCAGCTCAGCATAACCAAACAAACAGGAGTGAGAGCAGGAGAACATAATTTTGCCCTTTGGGCATAGGGCATTCACCTATTCTTTAAAATCATCATCTGTATTTCAGCACACAGCCTCATTTTGTAAAGTACTCTTAAACCAGTCAAGCTCTCCCCCAAGGATGTTTTCTAAGGGGAATGCTCAGATCAGATCCAAACACGTCAGTGTGCCAGTCATGCTTGTACAGTGGTGAAACATCCAGAACTGGATGGAGCGGAGCGGAGCTGAGTAAGGACCTGGCACGCACTCACCTGTAGGATCTGGCTTAAGAACCAGGCCTGAGCTGCTCTCCTCCACCTCCAGCTTGCCAGCAGCCTAGAGAGACCAAACACAGGAGGGCATCTGAGTGCTCTGGCTCTCTAGCACATGATGACGGTACACTGAGACTTTAGACACAAATGAGTGAAGACAAAGACGGACGGTGTGACTGAGTTCCTTCATGTGCTTCTTCCATCAGTCAGACTGGACAGGCTAATGACACCCAACATCTGCACAGCTTGTCATACTTCTAAAAATGGCTAAAAATGTAAAATCAACCTTTCTAACACAACTGCTAAAGACTAGTTTCATTATTCTGCCTGAGGGATGCCCTTACCAGAATCACATTCTCTCTTTGGTGCACCTAAAGCAGCATGGTGATTGGCTGGAATTGTTTATGGCCACTATGCTGGGGTTTTATTTACAGAGCACCAACACCATCCCCAAATGCAGAGTAAGGGGACCGCCAGGGGCAAGTTAAGCAATACTGAATAAACAGCCTCTTGCACTGCAGTTGTATACCTACTTTTTAATGCCCTATATTTGAATCCCCTATATTATATATAGTGCACGACAGACAGGCTTGCATGAAAACAAACCTCCACTAAGAGGCATTTCATCAGGAGCTTCACTGGCCAAGTCTCTGAGTCTGACCTTACACAAACCCTCTCTCCGAGACAACAAGGCACCCAGCACACACGGCTTTTGAGCCTTTTCCCCATACACACCACATTGGCTGGATGGTCAGTGGCCAGCCCGAAGTCCCCGATCTTCACGTGATCCTGGGAGTCCAGGAAAATGTTGACTGGTTTCAGGTCACGGTGGATCATTCCCTGCCAAGAGACAGAGAGACAGAGAGAGAGAGAGAGAGAGAGAGAGAGAGAGAGAGAGAGAGAGAGAGAGAGAGAGAGAGAAAGGGAGAGAGAGAGACAGAGACAGACAGAGACAGACACAGAGAGAGAGGGGGGAGTAACAAGCGTGAGACACATGTCTGTCACGGGTCCAACATCACGGGAGTCTGACCTGCACAGGGTCATGGTGATGTCTGCCGTCTCCAGGGGCCGGTCTGTTCCTTGACAGCCTGGCTAATCCATGATTGGATGAGATGTTTTGCTTTTTTTCTTTTTGGGATGAATTAGAGGAAACTGCTAACCCGGACTGTGTTTATACATCCCCATGCCGAGTTCCTGAAAAGAACCTGGCGGCAATCACTCACACTCTGTCCTGCTCTCTCGCCCTGAAGGCCCCGCGACACTAATGTGTTATGACCGGCTGGGGTTTGACATGCATGATTTTTCCAACCGCAGGCCTTGATTCTAATCAGATGCTGCTTTTGTTACTTCACGCTTTTCTTTCCCTCCATCACCCTGACACTCTCTACCCCTCTCTCACTTTCACATACTATTAAACTGCCAGTTCACTACAACTGAGCTGAATACATGTACAGTTCACATGGTGAGACAGGCCAACCTGCTCATGGATGTAGGCCAGGCCATCCAGGATCTCCCTGAAGAGCCTCCACAGGCGGCTACAGTCGAGGTGCAGGCCCTGGTCAATGGTGTCGCGCAGTGTGCTCTTCTCACAGTACTCCATCTGAACAAAGAAGAGAGGAGGAGTGGAGCTGCTTCAGCATGGCACTGCTGGACAACACTGCCCCCTGATGGAGCAGTCACACAGCACAAGCTCACATCTAAACTTACCCATCACACACTAATACCAAGAAGTAGACTGGACAAATCATTTACATCTCAAAATAAGCATACAGATGACAACTCATTTGTACTACGTTGTGTTCACGACTTATTATAAAACTTATATAAAATATATATTTTAAAGGAAAACTCCAGCACATTCAACCTATAGTTCTGTTGTTAGATTGCTTCGAGTGCTTTCATTTGGTACAAAAATGACAAAAATCCATTCTGAAACGAGCAAGCTAGCATGCTAATATTGTGGGGACAACAAAACATAACTAATATGGCATAATTGAGCTATTTTATCTACACAATCTGCCCTGACAGCTTAGCTATATTTTGCAGATGCTTACAATATCAACAGGCTAGTTTGCTCATCTTTTTTGTCAGTCTAAAGTGAATGCATATACAAAATTGTACATGATTTATCAGCATTCGTGCTCGGAGTGTTCAAGTGCTCTAATCTGCATGGTGAGCTTAACCAGCAAAAGTTGCTCAGTTCAGCTCTATGAGCAAATGGACATGCTCCTCACCTGGATGTAGAGATAGTGGGCTATGAGTGGGGTCTTCTCTGCGACAGAGCTCTCGGTGGTCTCCACAGTCCCTCCCCTGTTACTGGGCTCCTCCTGACAGGCACCAACACACATGTAATTCGCCGTTAGAGAGACAGCAGCACAGGGAAATCAAGACATTACAACTGAAATGTGTTCAACAACACTGAATTATCTGAACTGGCAACTAACATGGGTATAATAGGGAATATTTTTTACTGTCTTGACAGCAGGCTGAACACAAAGCAGCTCGAGCACATTAGATGGGAGCACTCACAGGGGAGAAGTTGTTATTGCTGTCATCCCCATTCTCAAAGATGATGTCACTCTCAGAGTCTCCATCAGATGTCCTGAAAATAAAGCCAAGTGTTAAAAGCCAAAGAAGTACAAACCAACCTGAGAATGAAAATGTGCACATACTGAGCACAGGCATACATACAAAACATACAATCATCACTGAATGATCCTACTTCTGTCCTAAAAGCTGTGTGCAATTAAGCTTTCCAAAAGTACTCCCATATAAACACCCCCTCCCATTCCCATCATCCAGAACTCTCACAGGAAGGACGGCCCAAAGACGTCGGCCTCCTCCTCCTCATCACCGCTGCTGCTGGACTCCCGGCCGCTGCATTTGGCGCTGGACGACCTCTCAATGGAAGTGCTCCACTCCACGGAGCTGGCCAGTGCCGGCGGGGGGGCCGCCTCCTCCACATCCACCTCCAGCAAGCCCAGCTCATTCAGCCGGGGGCCAGCCCTGCCACTGGGGGTCACCGGACCCCGGCCCAGGGGGGCACTTTCTCCCTCTCCACCCTCCCTCTCAGGGGGGGTCTGCGGGGTGATGGAGGTCTCTGTGCCACTGCTGCTGCTGATCACACCAGTGGCCGGGGTCTCATGGCGCTCAATCCAGGCGTTGTAGTAGCGCACAATGTTCTCATGGTTGAGGCGAGACAGCAGTGTCACCTCGCCCTTGATGCGGCGGAACTGCCGGCTTGCCGGGTTCACCTGGATGCGCTTGACTGCATAGTAGCAACCGTCCAGTTTGTTCTGCACCTGAAAGTGGACACAGGAGGCAGATGAGCAAAAGCTGCGTTATCTACTGTCTTTCTGGACTTTTCCGCTCTAATTCCATTCTTTTGTAATCCAACATTGGTTTTCACCCGACTTGCACTTTCCAAACAATTTCCAGATCCAAAGACAAAGTGATGTTAGTATGACAAAGGGCTGTTAGTATTTTACTACCTTGATTACGGCACCAAAGGCCCCTTTTCCAAGCAGCTGAAGCTCCTCAAACTCGTCGTAGTAGCGTGAGAACTGCTTTTGCACCTGTGGACTGAAGGGGGCGCTGAGGAGATGACTGCGTGGAACGACAGTTGATGCAAAATCCTCCCCAATGTCTGAGGAGAGAGGGGGACAGACAGGGATTATAAAGTGCAGCTGCTATTACACTGTGTAAAACAGTTGACAGGGTAGGAGCATGATTCTTTTAGCCATGTTTGGGCTAACTGGATAACACGTTGGCGCTAAATGCCATTGAATGTTGATGCCAGGGGGTTTAATCTAAACTCTTCTGCAGTATTTCTTTACTGACACAGAGGAGAAAGCCAAGGCGGGATGAAAATAAATAAGTTACTGACACAAATGTGCTTGTATGAGTGAGTGTGTGTGCCTGTCATGTGCATATCCCAGAGTCTGTGACAGTCTGGTGTGTCCTACATGGATCTGATTAACTGTATGAGTAATGTGTTAAAATAAAAAGACTGATGCTGTGACTAATTTGTCCTAGGGTCATTATATTCATATTTATAGGAGCTAAACAGATACTTTTATCCAAAGCAACACTCATCATGATACCTGGTGCATCATCAACAACAGAGCTGTAATTGGCAGACCTCACAGAAAATGAGCAGAGAATTCTGTGCAAGATAAATACACAATACAGGGAAAGGTGTGTGTGTGTGTGTGTGTGTTTATGTTCATTACCCTCTGGGCTGGCATCCTGGCACTGTGGGGCGTTTCTGGGGGATGGGCATCGGAGGAATGGATGGTCAAGAAGCTGATGAGCTGTCCAGCGGTCAGCATCATTAAGACACAAGCACCTAGAACATACGCACACACACAGACAAACACACACGCACAACTCTACTTAAAAAAAATCTCACAGGATTATTTCCACACCAATGCACATTCCCACATTCTTTGTCATGAACATGTACATGTACATGTATACACACATACACACACACACACACAGGACAATGGCATCACATCATGTACGTGTGGGCACATGGAGACGGCACTGGAAACGTCCAGTGTGTTCCCTCTGTATTTATAGCACTGCCACACAGCCACTGATCTGGCACATTCCTGGCACTGAGCTGCGCTGCTAGACAGCAATCAGCATCACACCAGCACTCACACACACACACACAGCCAGCAGCACACCAGCATTTACACACACACATACACACACACACACACACACACACAGAGAGCCAGCATCACACCAGTACTCACACACATACTCAGCCACCATCACACCAGCACTCACACATACACACACACACTCACACCCACTGCAGGAAGCCTTGGGAAACACCTTCAAACGCTTTCAATTAGTGTGAGTGTGTGTGTGTGTGTGTGTGTGTGTTAGAATGAAATGGAAAGAATTTCACAGTCAGCTTCACACTCTATACTGTTCACAGAACCCTTGGATAAGTGCTTATAGGAGCGGCACGCTGCTTGTGTTTGCTATTTGTAGGAAACAAACTTAACAAGAGTAGAAAGATGACAGACAGATGAATCCCATCCTGCAAGGAGACCAAACTGTAGCATCTGGATTCTGGTTAAGATCCACATAATCATGTAGCTATGGTGCCTCATCCAAACATTTCAGGTAAATTCAACCAGTTAACCAGACATACACCCAGAACTCATTACAATTACAATTCCCCCCACCCCCCTTTAAGGGCAACAGCTGCACATGTGCATGCAACGAACACAAACACACAAACCTACACAAACACAACATGAGTTTACAACAACAACACCCAGATCAAATGCCCCCCCCAAACACACACACACACAGTGCCAAGCTGTCTCACTTGCGCAGGAAGTCCTGGAGGTCTTTGGGCAGGCTGCTGGGTATAGTGGGTGGGTACTCCTTGGCCTCCTTCCCCTGATGGAGCGCCAGCAGCATGAGGCCTAAACTCCACACGTCGCCCTTCTTCCCAGGCCTGCTAGGGGGCGCCGTGTCCTCGCTGAAACGCACGCGCGCCTGCTCGAACACGTCCTCACGGCACACGTCTGCTAGTCGCTTGGAGAGGCTGTAGTCGGTCAGCCGCACGTCGCCCTTGGCGTCCAGAAGAACGCTGCCCGCGTCGAGCTGCTTATGCACCACCGAGTTGGTGTGCAGGAAGTCCAGTGCCGACACCAGCTGTGCGGCGTGCCGCCGGAGGCAGTCGCCAGTCACCGGTGTGCCCGTGGCCAGCCCCGATGCCAGACTGGTGGCGCCAGGTACGTGCTCAACCAGCAGGTCAACCACCAGGCTGTCCTCATGCTCGCTGCAGCTCAGTGCACGGTACTGCACCAGGTTTGGGTGCTCCAGCTTCAGTAGCGAGTTCAGCTCACTCTCCGCACCGTGGATCTGAGGGGGGATGGAGACAGTGAAGGAGACTGATAATCTTCCAGTAGGATTACACGCCCAGGAAATTGGGGGTTATTAAGAAGCCTGGTCAACCAATTACTACTGTCTGTATTGCAACTGTGACCAGTTCAATGTACAGTCCCTTTGTTAATGCATGGTTGTGTTCATTCAACAACATTCATACTTGGACATTGACAAAAATATGTCCAAGAGATCATGATGTTTTGGTATGAGGGAATGCAGGTCACCTGTTTTTTGCACTTCTCAATCTTCTCCTTCTCCTGGCTGGTCAGGAACTTGCCCATCTTCTTGCTCCAGCGAAGGGTCCACTCATACACTACTGCAAAGTCTCCAGTGGTGGCCTCAAAGGCATAATACACGCAGCGGCCTAGCCGCTCACTCTCTCCTGCTCAACACGCACACACATGATGCACAGACAATCATACACACACACACACACACACACACTGTAATCATGAGTCACACTAATGTGCCCATAAATGTTTACATGTTAAATGTTGCACATAACAGTGGCCAGAGCCATAACCTAGCATGCTCACACTGCACTGATAAAGACCCAACGTGACACATGGCTGCATGAGAAGGCAGCACCAAATTCTTGGAGGTGTCAAGTGCAAGCTCAAGGGCCTGTGCTTCAAGAGCAAACAACAGCAGAGCTCATTAGGGACACCAAAGAGTCATTAGTCTTTATATCAAACTTACAAAAGACTGTATTGTACAAACTTAAAAACATGCTATTAAATGCTAACCTTTTCCTTTAAAGCTAAGGGCTTGTGTTTTTGGACTATTTGTGTTTAAGTAAGTAATGTCTGTTTACTTTTTGTACAGTGCCTTGCTACTTCACTGAGTCCTTCAGCACACTAATGTAGTTCCTATCTGGTGTGCACCCTCATGCCCATGCTAAATGAATGCTCACTGCCCCAAGCTCCAAACTCACCTATACATTTCCCTCTGTGCACCACCACCTCTCCTATGGTGCTGTTGCAAAAGTGCAGTATCTCTGCACGTGGACTCTCATCCCCAGCTGTATCTCTCCTGGAGGGCAAACAACACACAGATTAGACAAGTGTTTCATATCTACAGGCTCAACTTGGATGGCACAGAGGAACACTGGACATGTACACTGGAGACATAGACTGACTCCTATGGCTAGTAAGGTTGAGATTTACATGGTTCTGGTTAACCTTAGTTTAGGACTACTTACACAACAAACTAATTTTTCACTTGATTAATAATGACCTTGGCAAAATGTCATGCTCTTCTGGTCCTCATGTTTCTGATCTAGGCTGTGGTATGACCATGTTTATTATATGCTCTGAGTCATAGTGTAGGGAGACAGTGTTCTTGCCTGTGGCGGCTGCTTGAGGTGGTGCGGCGGCGGTTGCCAGGGATCCTTTTAAGTTCTAGAGGTTCTGCAGGCGGAGCAGGAGAGCAGGAACCCACAGCCACAGAGGTCTCAGCCTGAGGCTGGATCACACTCTCCAAACGCTCCTGGGTGCCAAGCGAGACAAACAACAGGAATGCAAATAAGGCATTTTCACATGTTTGTCCCTGTACACAGGTTTTCACAGTGGTAAGGTTTGGCTTTGTTATGCAAAGGCCTTACACTGACATCATTTTGGATAAAAGTGTCTGCCAAAAGGGTAAATATTAATGTCAACTGAAAAATGCCACACCTGTTTGGCCAGTTCCTTCTTTCTCTTCTCTTCTTTCCTCTCCTGATCACGTCTTTGGATTTCAGCAAGGATTTCATTTTGCTGAGATCACAGAGATGGTCAAGAAATAATGTCACTGTAGGTTATGTTCACAACAAGACTTTATTCTTTATAAGCCATGTGCTCTGTCACAATAATTAAAAATTAAAGGAAGCAAAGTCAGGAAAATCAGCTCGAGAACATGATACAACATCTAGTTCATTAACATATGCAATGACTCATACCTAACCTCCAAAGCCATTCATACACATACTACATACATACATACAGATACAAATATGAGCATACAGATGAAAGATGCCTGTTACTCATTGCCCACACCACTACCCAACCTCTGCGAGCATAAAGGCATGCATACACACATACACACACACAAATACACAGAGACAGGCACACACATACACACAAATACACACAAAGACAGGTACACACCATCTGTTCCTCCTGGCGTCGCTGCTGGTCCATGCGCTCCTGTTGCTCCAGGGCCAGTCGTTCCTGCTGTCGCCGCTGGTTCTTGAGCATCTCCTCATGGAAGGAGCGTGGTGGTGGAACGTTAAGCTCCACCAGGAAGCCCTGAACATAATCTGCCAGCTCATAGATCATCACCTAAAACAGTGGACAAAGGGGCGCAGAAGAAGAAGAGCCAGAGTAATACGTAATGGGGATGGATGTTCTGCTTGTGCTTCATTTAAAATCCTACAGTGTCCATCACATACACGGCACAGCACAGACTCACTATCTTGGATGTCACTGTAATGGCTGTCCAGGTACATGACCACCTGGTACACAACTAAAGCTTACCTCACCACATGTGTCTAACGCCAGCTTGGTGAGCTCTGTCTGGAGGTTGTGGAGGCTGTCATTGGACAAGCCTTTAGCATTCTTAAGCTCTAGCTGAGGAGGCCTGAGGAGGAACATACCAAAAGTATCACTTCGTGTCACATGTTACCATCACTTAAACATGAAGCATGTAAACACACAAGAGCATCATGGGACATGGCCAATGGGGATGGAGCCCTTCCAGTGACGTTTATGTAAGTGTGCCAAGTTAATGTGGAAACACAGACCACACACAAGTGCAGTTTGTGTTACGTGTCATGCATGGGCCTCTTTCCAGTAGACAGCAACTGGCACTTTATGGCAACAGCAGCAACTGGCATGTCATGGTGACAGTAACAACTGGTCTAGCACTGGAAAATGATACTTTTCCCATTCCAAAGATACTGTTGTGCTAAAATCTACTATTACTATTGTAATATTTGCTGCTTGTCCCAGCGGAATTAACAAAAGATTCTACTTACACATCGGGATATGTAGGCGGGCACTTGACCTGCAAATCCACACTCACGTAGCTTTTCTGCCCATTGCCTAAACCTTTCGGTCGTAGTTTAAGGAATATTTCGGGGGGTCTTTTAATCTGTTGGAGAGGAACATGAGCCACATCATGTCAAAACAAGCAGACTGTTAGAGAACGTAAACACATCTACACTCAATCACATCTGGCCATTTTCCCAAGCCCAAATATGATGCCAGCTATGCTATCAAACACCTGTGGTGTTATCAGTACTACGTAGTCAGAGGAAAGTTTAAGCAGTTCGTTAATGCTAACTGATTAGATTACATTTTTGGCACTTGTACCTTCCAGGGCTGTTTTGCTCGGAGGTCCTCAAAGTCGTCTCCGAATATAGATGCAAGGGCCTCAAGTTCATTTTCTTGCTGAACGATGTAGTCGTCGTTCCCATCTGGAGAGCTCGGAGAACAACTCATTTTGCTGCACGGCACACATATCTCGCGCACGCCCCTTTTAAATCAGACGTGGATACTAGAGTTTTCAACAACTCGTTGCTGTTGAGCGTAATGTTATTACTGAAGTTACTTACATGATTACAGATCTAGAATGACTCCTACTTTTTACCAAATTGCAGAAAAACTTTGACTCTGCCTCTGCAGAGGATGATATACGCATTCAATCCACGCAACACTACAGCCGCCACATAGCACTTCCGGGTAATGTCAGTTTATGTTATCAAAATAAAAGGCTGACTTTTATTGTGAACTATTTTAAGAAACTCCGTTTCTGTGATATCTTAGTGGTAGTAGGTAAATTAATTTCTAAAACTGTAAAACTGTGTCTAAAACGGGTGCAATACACCTGCAGTGCATTTAATGAATGTAGTGGGATCGGGAAGGGAAGCCTGCTTTTAAGTGCGCCCAGTGCCACTTTTTATTATCCGTTTATGAGTTTTCACACAGAAAAGTTCTAAATGACGGCAGGCCAATAACACTGACATGTCAAGTAATGAATGGAGAAACTGGTCCTTCTGGTCCTTGCATAGTGCACACCTCCGTTGGAGTGAGCTCAGCATTAGACCCTCTGCAGTTTTCTTATCAGTCTGTGGGTGCGGGGATGTTACAGAGTCCAGAGCGTCAGCCTACACTTTCCTGGACAGACCAAACAGCTTATGAGTTCAGGGGCTTAGTAAACCAGTTTTGGAGGTGTGGAGAAACCCACATGCAGTCAAATGTGGCCAAGACAAAATATTATTCGCAATGCAGAAGAAAGAAGACTAACATCCAGTCTGCATCAATGGGAACGATGTAGGCTAGATATTGTTCATCTGGCTGACAAACTAGCATGGTTTATAAATATATAATAAAGTGGACTGGACTTGTCACTGGATGCCAACACTCTGGAGGAGATCGCAAAAGAGAGCTAGCAAAACTTTTGCCAATTATAATGCCACCAACACCATAAAATATGCTATAGCAGCCCAATGATCTGATCCAGTATGGTCCCTTGTTGTGTTGACTGACTAATGCTCAGTCAGGACATTAATTTTGTGACAAGCTTAACTCAGTAGTGGAATGAGTCATCTATCTAATCCTTCTGACAGCTTGGAGGAAATGTTTAAAGATGCATCTCTTGCACTTGGTTAATTATCTTCCAGTGTTAGCAGGGCTATAGTGGAGGAAAAAATAAACAGTTTATCTACCTCTTAATAGAGTTAAACCCACCACCACTAATTTTACCACATCTTGGCATGTTACTGGATGTAAGAATATAAGACAATCCTAAATATAAGAATACCCCTCCCCCCTTCCCCCTTTTTAGTAGACCAAATTTTGCCCTATATAGTAAGTTATTTTATTTGGAACCATTGGTGATAACTCATTGATACCAATTATATATTTTTTGAAAGTGCATACAATACACTGTAGGCTATCTACGAGGCAGAAAACCATATGCATTACCCACAGAGGTCTGCATAGAGGCTACAGCCTTGCATAGGAGTTGGTATGTCAAAAAACCGAAAAGACAGCTGAAAAGACAGCTTCTCCTCAAAGTCTGTGCAGGCACAGTTGGTGTTGACATTATCCTTTTGGCTAAATGCCACTCACAGCTTTCTGCTATTTCACATCACATATAGGCTTTGTTGTACCCTGGTAATAAAACCCCATCTCCCATGACCCATCTCACTCCTTGACTTTAAAACTATGTCTGGCTGCTACTACATTGTCCAACCATAATTCTTGATAACCACCTATGGACTGACTACCATGTAATGTTATGGTACTATTATGATGCTAAACCATGGACAACTTGTAGTCTATCATGGTTACTACTGATTGCTGTATGACCCCTGGCAGTTGGGTTTGCCCCTTTAGTTGTGGATCTGCCCAAGGTTTCTTCCTAGACTAATTCAACATAAGGGAGTTTTTTCTTGCCCCTGTTGCTCTTGAGTGCTCCTTGCTGTAAAGCGCCATGAGACAATACTATTGTAAAAGACACTGTATAAATATAAATGAGACAATACTATTGTAAAAGATGCTGTATAAATGTAAATGAATTGAATTGAGTCATTGTGTGTTTTTCAGCTAGTGTGATGTTTATGATGTTATACACTACTGTAATACAGGACAACTCATATATGGTAACACACAGCAAATGGAAAATTCTTTTGTCAATCAAAACCTCTGTGACATGGCAACAGGCAGTGTTTCCAAAATCAGCCTCTTGATATGATAGCATCTATCCTGCCTTATCACCCTGAGTTCCTATTGGCTGCTGTGCGAGCCTAATTAAACTGCAAGGGAATCCTGGAGCATTGCATCCACCCACTATCTGCACTGATAGTGAAGAAAACATCTAAAAATAGCCAGTCCCCCATCCTCTGGGCCTGCCTGGAGGTGAAAAATGCTCACACATAATCCAGCTGTGACATAAGCCAACAGGTTCAACAAATAACTGCCACAGAGTGTGCTTGTGTGACTCCATACACCTAAAATCTCATTACTACATGGGGGGATGTGACATTATCTAATCATTCACACAACATAAGAAATGACTGCAGAATACCACTATAATTGTTCTATTGTTTTACATTAAACATTTACAAAAAACACAAAAATTTAGTACATGCCTGATACAAAATAATGTAAAGTTGAAGAGAAAAAAATGTCAAGGGTCTATAAAAGCACCAGTGGCCCTGAGAATATGATGATATTGCCACATAGGGTAGAAAGCAGTCAGGGAAAGAGTGAGACAGAAAGAGAGGGGGAGCAAAATTGTCTGGGACCGTCTCTATGACTATGTGTGGACGAATATGGAGCCCCTTGGCAAAGCTCAACACTGACCCCCTAGCTGAATGCCTGTTAGCAGCACCTGTTGCTCAGCATGACCCTAAAAGGAGAGAGATGGGCCAATCAGGATACAGCTCACGCCTCTGTCTGGCCTGTCAAGTGGGAGAGTGGCCCAGACTGGCATTAGTGCTCAGCTGCCGCCCCCCAATCCCTAGCCCACTCCCTCCCACATTCAGGACCCCTTCCGACATGCCAAAGCATTGGCCCCCTGACATATACAGTATCCCTCTAAGACATAGCCAGGACACTCAAAGGTTTCCTCAAGCAGATCCAAGCCATGTAATTATACAATTACGAGCTTGATGACACACTTCTTACTGGGACACTATCCACTCCCCTCTCATGATGAGTCACACATACACACATCTACAGTTGAACACCATCCAGTTGCCAATACACAATTGATAATAACTGATTAAAAGAGTACTGAAAAAATGTAGACCTGATCAGATTAACTTTAATTTATTTTCAATCATTAAGCAATTTAAATCTGTCAAAGCTTGCGTTGGTACCTATAAACAAATACCATCCTGAATGAAAAAAACAGCAAGTCTGATATCAAATTGACAGTACAAATTGAGAATTGTGGAAAACTGACTGCACTAGAGTTTGAAAATCACTTAAATGCAATATTATGAAGATGAGAAGACCCAACCACACCTTACATCATCCTTAAAGTAATACTTTCTATCTAATTTTATTCAGTGCTATATGGGTAGCATCTCCCCCATTTTGGAGAGGCTTTCTTCCCCACCCACCCATACCTTTCCTCCTGGGTTCTTTTCACTGTTTTTTTTCCCCAGAAGCTCTTAATTTGGACTTGCATGAACTCAGAGCTCCTCCCCTGTACCCCCGGCAAGGCTCTTATTTAAGGAGCTCACTCCCCCTCACTCTTTGTCCCAGTGGAAGCATCAGTCCTGCGATACTACTTGGTGAGTACATCTTTGCTGCTGGAGTCTGTGAAAGCAGTTTCTGTGGGGGTAGTCTCAGGACTGTGGAGGTTAATTGTTGCTACTGTGGACAGTTGGAATCATAGCTTGTGGATAGTTAGAGAGCAGAAAACAGGAGGCCTGTACTAGTTCTGAGATACCTATGATGAAAGTGTTTGAATTGGCTGGCCAGAGTACACATTTCTTAACCTTGCTCATAGTTGTTCAGTTTTCAAGGCAGAGAAAGTTTGGATTGGGAAAAAAAATCTCACAGCATCCACAGGGCAGGCATGGTGTAGAAGGATGTCTCTTATGAATGAAGCCATTACTGATGAGGGGCTGTGAGCCACACTGTAAACAATGTGCCGACAGATGCAATGGGACCTCTCTCTGGACAGCCACCAAACAACCTCATATGTCAAACAGCCATTGATAAGTGGAATTGGCAGAGAGTCTGCAAAGCCCTTGAGGAACCCCAGTTTAGAAACAGAGGGGGGTTGTCACCTTAAAATAGCTCGACAGGCAGAGGTGTCTGGCATGTACCTTTTTTGGCTGACTGAAAATCTGTCAACCTGATAGTGAAGCCTATCTTATCAGGAACCACACTGAATCTATTCAATTATTGTTGAAGCCATTCAATTGGTATCTAAATCAAGAAATACAGACCTGAAAGTACTGTAATTGATTGACCAATGTCAGTATTAATTCAGACTGATGATTCATTTATAGGCCGTAATATATGTTATAGGTTGACTTTTCACCATATTTTTTTCCTCTCAGACCATCCCAGTAAATTGTAACAATGTGTGACGACGACGAGACTACCGCCCTTGTGTGCGATAATGGCTCTGGCTTGGTCAAGGCTGGATTTGCTGGAGATGACGCTCCCCGTGCTGTCTTCCCCTCCATCGTTGGCAGACCCCGCCACCAGGTATGTACAATGATAATTCACTCAGAATTACTTCATTTAGTGTCTGTAATTTAACAGTACACAATAATAGAAGCCACACCGTATATAAATCACAAACCAGCGTATTATGTAAACAAACAACACTACTTATATTGAATCAGAATCAGATCATGAGGTTCTGACAAAAGGAGATTGAAGTAAAGAAATGCATTCACATGTATGGCCTTTCTCCATGTATTAACCCTTATAGATGAAGAAATGTAGCAAAATACTAGCCTTGGTTAATAATGGGTAAATAATTCAAATAGATTATTTAGCATCTCATTACCCTAATTATGGCAAATTGCATGTCAGTTTCTGAGACCTCTTCTCTGTCCAACAGGGTGTGATGGTGGGTATGGGTCAGAAGGACAGCTACGTAGGTGATGAGGCCCAGAGCAAGAGGGGTATCCTGACCCTGAAGTACCCCATTGAGCACGGCATCATCACTAACTGGGACGACATGGAGAAGGTGCACATCTTTGGTTTCATTCACTGAGCTGAACCACTAAGGATCTTGCTTGTGGTTTCCAATTTGCAAATAAATTATTGCCCAGTGACTAAATTAGCTTTAGTTAGACTTAAGACTTCGCACTTTGTCTGTCAATTAAAGCCCATGGTGTTTATAAAAATGGCATCTGTGCATTAACTCTGTTATAATTAAGCTTGTAGTCATATTTTTATTGTTCCTAGAAAGGAAATATTTGTACAAAGAGAGTCATGGATGTCCATTTAGAGTGTGTTAATGTGCACCCAGCCATCTTGAATGCTGACTTGCTTGTCTAATCCCTCCAGATCTGGCACCACACCTTCTACAATGAGCTGCGTGTGGCCCCCGAGGAGCACCCCACTCTGCTCACTGAGGCCCCCCTCAACCCCAAAGCCAATAGGGAGAAGATGACCCAGGTACTGCATGTCCTCATTTATAGTGTTAGAAACTATACACCACTGTCCATTTGAAATGAATGACTGAATACGTGAGTGCACTCAGAGCTGTGGCCATGTTTAAATATGGGTGCTAATCTCCACTTGCAGATCATGTTCGAGACCTTCAACGTTCCCGCCATGTATGTGGCTATCCAGGCTGTGCTGTCTCTGTATGCCTCCGGTCGTACCACTGGTCAGTTTTACACCACCAGTCTTATTCTTTACCACTTTCTTTACGTTCATTGTAATCAGATCATAGTGTTTTACCCTGTCCAGTGATCATGACATTATTAAGGGGAAATAAAAATCATCATTTAATTCCAAAGGGGAAGACTTTTCTGAGATTCATAACTGAATATATTAATCAGTTCAACCTCAGTCAACCCTTTCACACATAAGCACTCCAAAGAAGAACGCTGTTTAGTTGACAGAGAGCAAGATGAATGACTGCTACATTGCTTTGGATTAAGCTTAATCCCCCATTGGCAGTACTATGTGGTCTCCACCTGTGGCTATCTATGTCACCAAGATTGTGCGTTTATGATGTGTTACATGCCCCAAGCGACTCTCACATTGCACACAGTCTGTGTTGAGGCAATCCTTCTTAAAATACTTACATTCACTGCCCCCTGCAGGTATTGTACTGGACTCTGGTGATGGTGTGACCCACAACGTGCCCATCTATGAGGGTTACGCTCTTCCCCACGCTATCATGCGTCTGGATCTGGCCGGTCGCGATCTGACTGACTACCTGATGAAGATCCTGACTGAGAGAGGCTACTCTTTCGTCACAACCGGTATGGAATGAAAAAATATAGCAATTATGACTATACATGTTATAGAAGCTCAGGGCCATAGGTTGTCTGCCTGTGTTTGTGTCAGTTTTTCAAGTGTATTGCTTGTATATTATGTACAGTTACAAAGTGTTTAGAATGCAGTATTCATTTTTGGTCTCAGCATTGACCTCCTGAAATTATTTCCATAGCTGAGCGTGAGATTGTGCGTGACATCAAGGAGAAGCTGTGCTACGTCGCTCTGGACTTTGAGAATGAGATGGCCACTGCTGCTTCCTCCTCCTCCTTGGAGAAGAGCTACGAACTGCCCGATGGCCAGGTGATTACCATTGGTAACGAGCGTTTCCGCTGCCCTGAGACTCTCTTCCAGCCTTCCTTCATTGGTGAGTCCCATATTCTAACCACCATAATCTGACATGGGTGTGTTTGTCTAATGAATAATCCCACAGATTCCGTTTTAATGTTTCAAACTCCATCCATGTCTGTTAAACTAATCAGTCTTTGAATATGCTGGTATGCACCAGGCATGGAGTCAGCTGGTATCCATGAGACTGCCTACAACAGCATCATGAAGTGTGATATTGACATCAGGAAGGACCTGTACGCCAACAATGTCCTCTCTGGTGGTACCACCATGTACCCTGGTATTGCTGACCGCATGCAGAAGGAGATCACTGCTCTGGCCCCCAGCACCATGAAGATCAAGGTGAGAAACACCTACTCAGCCCAAATATATATATATATATATTTGTATACGTAATATGTAATATGTATTTTACATATTACTCAACCAGTATTTGTACATTTGTATTTTGCGTATTCCTCAACCAGTCCATTACATACAGTAGGACAATACACAGAGGCAGAGGTGTATTTTAGTGTGTTGTTGGTGTGATAGTGTTTTGTGTTGACTCTTCAATTAATCTCCACTATTTGATGTTCTCCAGATCATTGCTCCCCCTGAGCGTAAGTACTCCGTCTGGATTGGTGGCTCTATCCTGGCTTCCCTGTCCACCTTCCAGCAGATGTGGATCAGCAAGCAGGAGTATGATGAGGCAGGCCCCTCCATTGTGCACAGGAAGTGCTTCTAAACAAACAATCTCCTTCCAGCCATACATTTGTACTGTGTCATTAACTGTATATAAATGTAATGTTGTAATAAAAATACATATGTAACAGTGTCAGTAAAATGTTTTTGTTTTTTTTGCATGTACACCCATGCATGAAGACAGACATCCTCTCATCACGCAGTTATTTTCCATTTTAAGCAAAAGAAAAGAATTATTACAGTGCCTACTCTACTATGTCAAAATATTGCATTTTGCATGGTATTGCACAGTAGCCTACAATTGCAAAAAACTAAAAAACTAGTTCACTTCTCATAAAGTAGACCAACAGCAGTATTTGTTGCAGTATAGTTGCAAAGAAATTAACTGAATACCTATCGACACTTCACATATGATTCAAAGATGGACAATTGACAATGAATGCGTTGGTAGCGTTGGTTACCAGGGACAGTTTGGAGGAGAGGCTTCCGCTTCGGCTGCTGTAACTGTGAGCAGCATTTCCGCTCTCAAACCACTAGGGGCAGAAGACAAAAAAAGACTTCATTTTCTTTCAGGCGCCATACAAAGCTGCCTTAGGGTCCTAATATTTGAACATTATTTGACCAATCAGATATCTCAGATATTGCAGCTCTGCCGTTTGAAAATTTTTGCGGAAAATACAGGGCAGTGAACTATAGCAGTGAATGAGAGGAATAGCTTCGGATATGTGAGCAGTTGTATAGAGGTGTTGATGCTTGTATTTAGCAGCAGTGTAGTTTGTTGATATATTCGAGTATTTAGATGTAGATGGCTACTATTAGTTTGTAGTTTTTGTATATCGTGCTGGATTTTTGTCGCTAAATTGACGTTATATCTTATTAGCCAAAAGCTAAGATTTGTGCCAGTTAACCTAGCTATCGATAGCCAACTGACAAAAGCGACGGGAATACAAATTATAGTTTAGTGTTCAGTGTAAGATGATTGTTGGTGTAATTAACGTTAGATTGTTTGATAGCTGACGTTAACTTTTTGATGATAATAACTGAAATACATTTTCAAATTGCTCATTACGTCTAATCGCTGTTAGCTTGTGCATCAGTGTGTAACGTTAATGTTGACAGAAGGTTGCGTTATTTGAGGTGAAGTTAGGTAAGACTGAAGAAGGCTTTTGTAAGTTTTATGAGGGATTTAACGAGAGGACTTTAACGCGGTAAACTCTTACGTGAGCCAACGTTAACGACTGAAAAAGTATCGTGAGTGAAAAGCTCATGTTGGAAAGTGTTGGTTGCTGGGTCGCTAGCTAGTTGAGTAACTAGCTAGTGACTGCGATTGAACGGAAAGTTTGATTTAGATTGTTTGTTGGAAAGTGAGGATGAAGGTTTTGGAAAGAAATGTGATGCGGCTGGCAGTCGTTCAACATCTTCGTGCTACGTACAACATCAAGACAAAGAACTGGAATAAAAGCAAACCGAACAACAAGTTGTCAACAACCCTGTCTGTAAGTTAATGTGATACGCATTTGTGTTATTCTCTTGGCTGTTCTGTTCTTCCTTTCGGGGAGTAGGCTAATACTTACACCACTTACACTGGAAAACGTAAGCATCTAGCATTAAATAACACGTCGAGACGTTTCAGCCTCAATGCAACAATCGCTTTTATGAGATTGTACGGGATAATATGAAACACAAGGGATCCTCTTAAGGTCGTTTTGCTGTGTATGGTTGGAACAATGCATTACTTATTCGTGTATCCCTTTATCGCGCACCTCTAACAGTTGGCACGCTCATCTGGCTGCCAATAGGTCAGGTGCGTCCCAAAATATCCCTATAACGGTACAAAAAATGTTCAGCCGTTACAAATTGTAGTGAGGTGGGAAACGGATGCTTGCTCAGACTGAAAGGATCTTTATCTGAAGGTATTTTGTATGCATCCAGGTAATTAAACTTGTCAAAGCTGGAGGCTGTGGCCTGTTTGAGGTGACATCTTGAATTAATGTGCAAATTACTTTCTAGGTGAAGGTGTTTGGAGTGCCACTTGAAAGTCTGCCCAGTTGTCCCCTTCTTGATTATGGTAGTGTCCCATGGTGAGTCATTTGTATTGGTTATGTGCATTATGATCTGTATGTTGATAGATATTTTGCATCTCTACAACTATAGGTATATATAGTAGATTTTACTGTTTATTTTTATATGTTTTACACTCCAATCTATCTAACATTTAATTACTTTTTCCAGCTTTCTTGTGGATGCGTGCACATACCTACTGGAGCATGCAAACACAGAGGGTTTATTCAGAAAGTCAGGGTCCATTGTTCGCCTGAAGGCTATCAGAGTGAGTGATTGCTCCGTCTGACCTTTTCTTCAGCTTTGGGGGGACCTTGACTGGGGGGCTTTGTTTGACAAGACATTGGAAGGGGTGTGTGTTGACACTGTCTGTGCCATGCAGGCTAAACTGGATCAGGGTGAAGAGTGTTTGTCGTCTGCACTCCCCGTGGACGTGGCAGCACTGTTGAAGCAGTTCTTCAGGGAGCTGCCAGAGCCTGTGCTATCCACAGAGCTACATGCAGCCCTCCTCAAAGCCCAGGAGCTGCCCACCGAGGAGGAGAGGACCTCGGCCACCATGCTGCTGTCCTGTGTGCTGCCCGAACGAAACTTGAACACCCTGCGGTACTTCTTCAGCTTCCTCCAGAGTGTCTCTCAGAGGTATACTTCTCTCTTGCTAAACTTTTCTTTTTATTTTAAATAAGTGGGTTCATCATGTTAAAGGAAATGTCATTTTCAGCCCATAGCCTTGACGGAGTGTTAGTAGTCAGGAAATAGAATAAGAAACACAAAATAGTGGACAGGCTGCTGAAACAATGGGGGCCAGTCAAACTGAAACTTAGTTAGCTTGCCTCATTAGTTAACTTTAGCGGCTGGTTGCTAGTCGGTCTTCCGCTGATGGGATTCTGTGACCTCGAACAACCGGGCTATGGGTTGAATATGGTGGAGTTCTCCTTGAGGTGTGCTGTTTGTCATTATATCATACTGCTGACACACTGTTAACTAGAATCTGTATATGAAGTCTCAACTGTAATCACCTGTCTGTGTATTTAACTACATTAATTTTGTGTTGATTTCCAACATGTAATGTTTATTTTGGGTTTGTTTTGCATGTCCCAGGAGCGCTGAGAACAAAATGGACAGCAGTAATCTGTCTGTGATCTTTGCTCCTAACCTCCTGCACAGTGCAGAGGGTGCGGAGAAGATGAACGCTGGAACGGAGAAGAAGCTCAAGCTGCAGGCCGCTGTATTGCACTGCTTCATCCAGAACGCACGTGACTTTGGTATGACAAAGGCTTAACATGCTTTTTGCTTTGTGCACTTAAAGTGGCTAGTGGGGTTGGGACACATAGTTGAAGGAAAACTGGACTAACAAGATTTGTCAAGTTGTTTACAGTTCATACTTATTTGAAGTGAAGGAAGCCCTTTCCCAATTTAAGATGTGGTTTTATTTGAAGAATATTATTTAGTGTGCTAATGGTGTAGGCTGTATTTGATTGGTTTAATGTAGTTTCTAGAAACGCCCTCCAACACCACCAGACACATTTAAGCTCTTTGAAACCAAACAAGTTTACTGGGGGGCGGGGGGGGTACTAAACATTGTGCAACAGTCCCATTAGCCATTGTGAAACCATCATGACAGAAGTTCAGTTCCCTAAATACTGTGGAAGTGCCTTGGTGCAGTAGCAATATGTGATGACAATGGCTTTGCTGTTTGTCTTGTGACAGGTGTGGTTCCCCAGTTCCTCCAGGAGAAGGTTCCAGCCATGCTCGGCGGTGAGGCCGGTCTCTTCTCCCCACCTCTGAACCTTGGGGAAGAGCACAGCACCAGCTCAGGCCTGAGGAGGAGCCACAGGCGCAGTCTGGGAGGTAAAGGGCCCGTGCATGATTACTAACATCAGCTTCGTTAATCTCATATTAACACTGGTTTGACAGGGATAGTTCAGATCAAAATTTAAGCTCCTTACACTCCTAACTCTGTCATACACATGACTCTCAGGACTTAAAACTCTGCTGGAATTCAGGTGTGGATCAAGTTGTTGCTAAAAATGGGGGCAAATGGCTTCAAAAATTTTCTGAAAACATGGCTTGACCAATATTGCGTTGTCTGTTAAACTATATTGTAATAAGTGATAAATGTGCAGGTAAATATGTCTACTATTTGACCATAGAAAGACAATTGGATATTTTTTTCTAATTTTGACTGAACTATCCCTTCAAGTGGATTTCAGTTGGTGTTTCCAGCTAAACAGCTGCTCTTCTGTGGCGAGTACTAGTCTCAGTTTTTGTCTTGTGTTCCAGATTTGGTAAATGGAGCACTGAATAAGTTATTAGTTAATAGGACCCCTACAAACACTCCCAAGTCTGAAGAAATAGGTAGGTATAAGTTTGGGGCTCGTTACCTCGCACACTATTAGGAAAACTGAAACATCCTTGTTTGTCATAAGCTTGTTCATGAATGCGAGCCAAAAGCCACTGCTTTCTTGTTTTCAGAATAATAGAAATGAATTAAATTACATGCCGCCTGCAGAATGAGTATGTGTGTTTGACTGCGCTTGGGTATTGCTTTGCTCATGCCATAAAATCGCCTGTGCCTCGCCTGCAGTTCAACAGATTCCTTAGCTTCTGTCTTTCAGCAGTTTACTGTTTGTTGAAATCAGTAATCAGCCATGTGACTCCTCTGTAAACATCTCCAGTCATCTACTCTCAGTATGCTGCTGTACCAGTGATTCTAATCAGACACCCGCCGCCAGTTTGCAATTCCTGAAGTTGTTTGATATTGAGTTGAAGGCTGTGTGTTACTTTGCAGTTTTTTCCTCGGCAACCCCGGTGATTTTGACACCCAGCACCAAGCGTAAGCTGCCACTGGACTCAGGTCAGAATGACTCTTCCAACAAAAAACGCAGATCTATCAAGAAGAACCTGGGCATTGAGCTGCTCCCACATGTGCTGTTTGGTGGCGTGTCTACCCCTAACTCAGGTAAGCAGCTCTGATGGACATTACAATGGTACTCTAACCTTTGACCTTTACAGGAGAAATATTTTTGCTCTAAGGCATTTATAAAGTTTGCTTTGAATTAAAAATGTTTCAAAGTGGTATTAGTAAAACACACACACATATATATATATATATAATATATACAATTTTGAGCTCTCACACACATATATATATATTTAACAAGTTATAATCAACAAGTATCTACCACATGAGGTGACAGAATTGCTCAGCATTTTTCAGTATGCATCTGTCGAACTCTTTACATGAATATGACAAGAAGCACCGCGCAAAAAACTGAAACGCAATCTTCACTGTCATTTGGGACGTGAGCAGCCATAACGCAGGGGGAGTTGGTGTGATTTGGTAGTAGGCCTGTGTTGAGTGACAGATGTTCAGATCAGATCCAGTCAGAATCCTGAAAATTAATTTTAGTGCAAAGTGGATTTTTGTCACATCTAAAACTCTAAAAATAACATTTTTCTGATGTAAATTAATATATTAAATTTGAGAATTAGCTGTAGGCCTACAGGTCATAAAAAAATAATGATGCTTGCCTATGTTCTGTCACATCTGTAATGCTGGAAATGCCCAAAAGAACCACAAAACACCTCACCAAACACCATTATCTTTATCCTAATTATGAACCTGGCAATGGATAGCCTTATGAAAATATACTGCCCAGTGCAACTACAACCCCCATAATCCAAAGCACTAGTAAGAGGTCTGAGGCCTCATTGGAGTTGAAGCAGACCAGAAAGAGGCCTGGGTCCTCTTTCAAATAAATAGATGATGTGAACACAAACAGAACTGAGTTCTTTTTGTTTGGATTCACATTTTGGTCCACTTTTAGAGGACTGAGTTCAGTTCGATTAAAGTGGACTATATGTGAAAACACCCTAAATCATTGGATACCTTAAACTGCAGATTCGAAGGCATGTTATTGATTGGTTTCCTTGTGTGTCTTGCTGTTCTAGTGCACAGTGCCTCAGGAGTTTCTCCTTCAGTTGGCAGGAGCACCAGGCTCACGGCCAGCTCTGCCCGCAGGAAGAGCAAGAGGCTCAGCTATAGGACCCATCAGATCAACAGGTCAGACTCATGTGCTGACTGCACTAGTCAAGGCTTCCCACTAGGGGGCAGGACCTGCCATAATTTCGATGTCAGTGGTTTATATAGATGTAGTAATAATTTATGTGACTGATACTGTGGCTTCTGTCTTGTTTGTATGTCAACAAAGTGTGTATGTGGTCTTTCAGGCACGAATCAGGCAAGACTGGTTGTTTCTCTCCCAGAGTTCCCAAGAAGGAGGCAGCCAGGAAGTCCCTGCGTCTGCGTTTCAGTCTGGGCAAAGGCATCAAAGACTCTGTAAGTTTTTAGTGTCCGTCTGAAGCGCTGCTACATGGGCAGGCTGGGCATTGAACACTAATGAACTCAAGTGAATAAGCTCTCCTCTGTGATCATGACTGAATGTACACATTGAAGTGTAGCGCTGTGCATGATTGCGTGATTGCACTTTTAAAAATGTTTATCTTAACCAATCTTTTAATCAATAAAGGAAATTCACCACTAAAATTGTATAGACTGTGGGAATATGGGTGAATTAGATTCAGTCCTATTTGTCAGTGAGATTGCTTTTGAGATGTTCATCACAAGTAAGTATACCAGGTGTTAATCAACTCTTTTGCATGATGCAGTCTTTTGAACGTAATTCTGCTCATGATGTTTTACAGCATAGCATGTAGAATGTCTTACATGTAACACATGATATAATCCCTAATAGGTTGCACTTTTCAGTATGCTAAATTTGTTTTAATGTACTAAAACAATTACATGTGTACAGGCTCTATTGAAAATGTATATTTGCTGCAAAAAATAAAGTATATTTATCAACTATTCCAATAGCATTAGTATTTCTTTCACAGTAATGAGACAGAAGAGACTAATTTTACTCCAAAGTTGAAGAATGTAGTTGTAAAAAGATGACATCCATTTGGGGTGCAGTGCTGCATGGTTGAGAAGTAAAAAAGAAGGTGCCTCTGTTCCAACAGACGTTTGGGTCCCAGTCTCTTGGAGCAGCAAAGGGGTCTGAGACCATTGGCTGGCGTCTGGCCACCCAGGACAGCACCACCAGTTTTCACTTCGCCACAGAGCCGCTTAGTAGCCCTGCTGTTGTTTTGCGCAACAAACATGCATGTAAAGTATCACCTTTCCATCTCCTCTTTTTGTTCCCTCTTCCAAACCTTTTTGATATACTGATATAGACAGCACTTTTCTAACACTAAGAAGTAGAAGAAGCTACATGTAAAAATATTAATGCGTACTACTCAAAAGGCAGCAAATACATTGTTCTTATGTCATTCATTATGTGTTCTTGGAAGGATGCATTACTTTTCTGTACTTAACCAGTTAAATAATTGTAAACTTTAATTCTAAAATTGTCTTTAAACAGACTAGTTACATTTCTAATGCTGTGAAAAGTATAGAGAAGGTTCTCTTATTCTGCATATTAATGGAAAAATGAATGCGGTCTTCACCCAGCCACCAAGTACATCAGCAAATCAGAGGACAACCTGCTGTCTCCCCAGCGAGGCCCTGAGGACCACCGCGCTTCCTGGAATGGCGAGACACCTGACGGGGGCCGGCCTTACCCCCACGACTCCTTTCCCGACACCCCCATGAACGTGTGCCTTAAGAACAACTACTTCTCTGAGCCTGCAGTCACCAGTGTCGCCAAACCCCCCTCCGCTTGCGGTCTCCCCAGGACCCTGTGCTGTGCCACCAGTGCTGAGAGTCTGGACAGTGGCTGTTCCATCTCTGGGGAGAACACCACAACTGGACCCACCCTTCTGAAGATCAAGGCCTTTGGGGAGTCTGGCAGTGACTTGCACACTGTGGTGAAAGAGTGCAGCACACCCTGTGGCCAGGAGGAGGCAGGACCACAGGAGAGGAGCTCTGGTATTGAGGCCCAGGTCTCTGTCCCAGAAGACATTGATGAGCCATTGAAGAGTGAAGGCTGCTCAGGTGTCCTAACCCGTGCACATAAGTGTGTGTTGGACGAGCAAAATGTCACCTTTGGACAAATTGAAATCGTTCCTCTGTCCCCTTTGCACATTGACAGTGCCTTGTTTGACTGTAGAGGATGGGACGGCAAAGAGCAGTCCAGGGGGTCCCTGGACGTGTCCACCCGTGCCATCTACGGCAGTTGTGACACTCTGGATGAGCCAGATGACGTGCCTGGTGTAGCCAACTGCAGCCAGTTGGTGGATGCGCTGGACATTCAAAGTCCCCTGGTCTTCAGACTGAGCTCGGTGGGCTGCCAGTCTACTCCACACCGACCTCAGCATGAAGTGTTTCAGAAAGGCTCGCAGGTGCAAGAGGAGACGAGTGGATGGTCCCAGCCACAGGAAGACATGGTTGAACCAATAAATGAGCCTTCTCCATCCAAGCCAGGCAAGGCAGGTCCGACCATTAAGGTGGCAGACCAGATCCAACGATTTAACATGCTCACCCTCAGATCACCCCAGATCAAGAAGATTCGATCACCCCTCAAGTTTCAGAGGACGCCAGTACGCCAGTCTGTTAGGAGGATCAACTCCCTCCTGGGGAACTCCCAAAAACCTGGAGCCCAGTTGGGCTCCCTCACAAAGCCCGGGCCCATGCTGAAGGCCACCAGCCTGGATGCTGGTCTGTCTGCTATGCCTAAGCCTCTCCCTACAGATTCTTTTCAGCCAAATGCACCCGTTGCCAAGGTGCTTTCCTTCTCTAAAACCCGACCCCCGGTCCCCCCTAAGAGGGTCTCCATCCGTAACCCCTCCAGGATACCTGCCCTTGGGGACGTGACCAATAAAGTGCCACAGAGGCCTAAGGGGGACACCCCACAAGCCAATAGAAATGAAGCGTCTGAGCCTGCTCAGAAGTCAACTGTTAAGCAGCTGGCAGAGAGGGAGACTGCTCACTACAGGGGCTCCCCTAGAAACCCCCTTAATGGTGGCAGGCTCTTGTCTGCCACCAAACCCATAGACCTCTGAGCCCTGAGAGAGCCTTGAGCCTGTGTGTTACTTGACTTCGTAACCATTCCTTATGTTACTCTTGCTTACTGTTTTTCAGGGGATCTTAATTTATTTTTTATTGTTATTTCTCTAGAGCAGCTTAATTTTTTGTTAAGGGTGAATGTGGTTCATGTTGATGATATTGCTATGGTATGTTCAAAAAGGTAGACTTTAGAAGAGTATGTACTTTGCGTGTAGGTAAAAGATGAACGTGCTGAGTAGTGTGCTGTGGATGTTTAAAGTGTTGTGGTTTGAGAGAGAGTCGATGTGTGTTTGCAGAGAAGAGGTGTTAAAGATTTTTTTTTTACTTGCTTTTATTTATCTCATGTCTGGCAAGGTTTGTGAGGGTCTTCAGCGAAGATAAAAATACGACTGCAAAGGTGAAATTATGAACAAGTGTTGCAAAACAGTATTAGTTCTTTTTGAAGTCTGCCTCCAATATGCTGTCCCATATTTCAGTACCAAAAAAGAAATTGTAATCTGAAATTGGGAAAAATTAGTAATTCTTAAAATTGATGTCCTTTATATTTTAATTGACATGTAAATGATATCCCATGATCCACCACTTCTGTCTGTGTGATACTTTTTTTAACCACCAGGTGGTGTTCTTAGTATTACCCATAATGGTTTCGCTTTGATTGTGCAACAGGAACACGGTAACAATCAGCTGATCTGAAAATGCCTTTTTGACCTAATGTGAGATTTAGATGTGTGCATACAATGTAGTCATACAATGTAAAGCATAGGCAGCTCAACCCACCTAAGCTGCTTATCTATCCTGTGGAATCAAAGCAACTTGTTGGGCACTGTTGCTGAATATTCTTCAGACACATTGCTATTGCATTTTTTTCTGAGGAGTTAAATCCAAAGTAGCAAATATTTAATGTGCTTTAATGAGATTGAAACATGTTAAATGGATTTTGACCCGTGTATATTTCCAGTGCAGCATGTAGGCTGTTAACAAACTACCTCAAGGACAAGAGCTGGAATATGATTTCAGGTAAGGCCAGGTGTATGTCAGTCTTGCATATATCGGTCCTTTGTGATGCATCAAGCCAAGACTGTTAAATTCTAATATAGTTTATGTCAACTAAAGTTTTCAGTGGAAAGTTAATTTTCTGCTGTAACGGGTTTTTCGGTTTATCTTCCTCCGTGCGTGCAAGTGTGTTGGATGGTGCCCTACCAGACTGCGAAATGGGTGTAGAAAGTATTCATTACTTACTCTAAAACTTTAATGGTTTTTATTTTGTGATATTAGCCTCATTGGTAACCAGTTTTAATGAAAAACCCTTGGGTCCATACTTCACGTATGCGAGATGTTCGTCAAGAAGCTGTGAAGCGTTCCGGTCACGGAAATAACCTGGTAGAAGAGGATGCCCAACCCCCAATTCCTTGTTACGGCGTTTGATCGCCTAAAAGCAGCAGGATGTTGCGCTGGCGTCATACTCATTGGTAATGGATCCCTATTCGCTTTCGGCTGTGTGCGAGGAATCACCCTCCACTCACAGATAGCAGGCTTAATTGCGATGCTATTATATATTACGAGGAGAACATCCCGTTTGCACTGGGCGCAGATCCTGCGCGATCGAGCACCGATGTGTTTGTCTGTGGGTCAGGGAGTATACCTGGGGGAAGGTCCAAGACCTAGAGCTGATTGGCAGCATCTGGGCCTGCTTCTAAAGCTCGTCGGGCTCTGGCCAAGTCTCGGGGCAATTTCCCCAGGAGATGGACGTGCGCGGATCCGCCAGTGCGTAATGAGGCATGGTTGGGGCCTCTCTCGCTGTCCCGCCGTTATTAAAGGCCATGTAGATTGTAATGTTTTGGATGGTTTCGTCTCCATTAAAGGGGATTTGTGAGGAATTTGGCTTTCTCCTGCACAACCTAATTACTAGTGAGGCAGACTGGAACAACAAATACTCAGTAAAAGGGAGACGATCTGTCACTGGTTTTTCCCTCTTCACTGGCCAAAGGAGCAGCCTACTATTTTTAAAACACTTTATGGAGGTTGTAGCTGTAGTCTCACAGATCTTTTTGTCATATCATAATGGCCCTAGTTACCAGTTTCATACTTTAAGTGGTTTCTGATTTAAAAATAATTTTAAAGGCATCATTTAATATTGGCTTTGCTGTTCACAGCTGGTCTAAACTTTGAAAACTGTGTTGTGGATGGGCTAGCTTCATATTTTGGAACCTGCATATGTATAGCAGCCTATACATAGCAGTGAAAGACTTCATTTGGACTCTTATTAACCACTTTGACCAAGATAAAACAGGCCCAATGTCCTAACCTAGTAGTAACCACAATTATCATCTGTATATTCCAGACTACTACTTGTATGCAAAGTGAGTGGCTTAACAAGCCTAAACCATTAACTCGTTTTACTAACTCGACTTAGTATCCATTGGTCTGTTTACATGACAGCTCTGGCTACTAGCCAGTTTGAAATGTATCTGCTGTTGCAACACCTTAAGACCAAACTTGCACCTCAACAGAATGTGCTATTTTGGTGACTGCTAAACCTTGTCTGGCTGGCTATGTGCTGTGTCTACAAGCCAACTTCTGCAAGTCCATAAACTTCATAGTGAAACTACTATTTAGTCTGCTTCTGTGGCTGCGGGTCCAGTTAAAGTGAGTACCTATAACCGCTGTCAATCCATTTGTGTGGCACTAAGCCCAGTCAAGTGGCTATCTGCCTATCTGAAGTATAGTGGCCATAAACTGAAGTGAAAGCTGATGGCAGCACACAAAGGTCTGTCCTTTACATGTGGATGAGGGAGGAGGCTGGACCATGTTGCTGCTTCACTGATGTGGTTCTGTGCTGTGGGGTGAGTGTGAGTGTATAACATGGCTCACACAGTCACTCATTCTGCTGGGGGGGAACTAAGTTGCCCAGACTCTCAGCCCATGACTGGGGCTTGGGGCCATGTGTTTAGCACATGGGGGCTAAAGAGAAGAGGCGGTGGGATTTCAGGAAGTGGTGGTGTGGCACAGGAACAGAGAACCTGGGGGACGCCGACCGCCGCAGTTTTCAAATAATGTGGTCGATGTGGTCTATTTTCCCCCTCCAAACTGTCAAGGTATATTTTTTCCAAAACAGGTTTAATACACATTAAGGTAATCTAGTAGTTGTTCTGGGGACACTTGAAGTTATTAATCAAGAATCCATACATTTTATAGAATTTGCAACTAAAAAGTCAAATGAAATGATGCAGAATGACTATAGCTGCATTTATCTTCATGATGCCTCAGAGCAAACTGATGGAATGGTCAACATAAACCTTACTCTTTAGAAAGTCATCATGTCTATGTATTGTGAAAGAAATGCTATTTCTTTCTCTGACTGAATAACTTTCACGTCATGGTGTCGGCTATTGGGCTATTTTATCACATTATTTTCATTACCCCTTTTTAAAATTATGTCTACAAATTGATTTTGTTGTGACATGACAAATTGCAACATAAATAGCTTAAACATAGTATTCGATGATTTTACAGGAAAACTCAGAATTGAGCAAGGCTTAAAATAAACTTATTTTAACAGGGTTTAATAAATTAAACAAACAAAATGAAATAAACAAAGACCCAGTGCTTAGGAAAAGATTTATTGCGTTTTTTGTGCAGAAATTCTTTGGCGTTCACTCTTCCCGTACCTCCAAGAGGATATATCTTGAGAAGTCAAGTAAACTATGCACTGACAAAGTATTGCGTGAATCATCTCTGTAATTTTCCATTGTTATGACATTAGAAAAATACTTCATAGCTTCTTCTTGCTTTACCAGAAAAACACAATTCCCACATTGACCCATATTTTCATCAGGGGTTGGCCGAATTTGCCGAAGCATAATAAGCAATTTCCTAACGTCTAAGCTACTGGACCTTCTAATACGTAGTATATTGACTATTAGTAGCCTAATAAAGTAATTACTTTATTTCGTGGGCTACATGGGTAGCCTATGCTACAAATAATTTTGTCAAATAGCCTACCGATTGATTGATACTTTCGACCTTTTGACTACAGGGGAAAAAATGTAGAGCCAAGATTTCGAAAACAAAATGTCACACTGGAGGCAGCTCTTTTGTCGTCAAATTACATAATTATAGCAGGTAGCTTTATTCACCGACACAACACTGCACAATGACTAGGAAAGACAAATCATAAGTCAGAAGTCTGCTACGCTTTTAGGAGATCAGTTTCATTTATCAATTTCAGCACTCTTACACCCTCCTTTTAGATATAATGCGCTGCCATCGGCTACTCAAATAGGCCCACCATCGGGAAGTGTCGGGTGGGCGGATAGTTTTGATTTTCCTTACATCGTGCCTAGCCAATAATGTGGAGGAGCTGTTGTGCACATCTCAGCTGGCAGACGTTTAAAAGGGAGACAGTCCGGCGCTGTAGCAATTTGTATTAAAAACCCAACCTCTGTCTATGGAACCGTTAGAAGCTTCAAAAGCTTTCCGGGGCTTATCTTTTTCAACTTCTCTGTGTTAGCAACGTTCTATTCCTTCGGACGGAACACAGCAAGGCATTAGTTTGATACCAGTTCGACTTCTTGACAGGTGAGCGCCTTTTCAGCACTTTTACAGACTCTTTAAAACTGCGGACATGCTACGCTTGATATGCGTTTTATCACACACTGTTGCACCTAGACCTCTTTAGTCACGGCACAGGTGTCAATTAGCAGGACATCTTGCTTTTCCAACACATCCAGTTTTTGAAGTTAATGACACCACTACTTGGACTTTATAATGCTTACGATGTGAATCTGCTAAGTCGTTTCATTTATTTTTCAAGGAAATACTTTGTGGTAAACGCTGTTTTTGATATTTGCGCACAGCTCATTATCAGACTCTCGTCCAGATCGTACGAATAGCCTACCACAGGCATGGTCAGCTCATATTGTGCAGTGTGTGGAACTTTTGTGGTGTAGTATGAGAAGATGCATTATTACTTACAGAAAACAGACAAAGAATAAAAGTTTTCTTTCTCAAGGGGCGCATTGAGACGAGCAAGATGAAAGTTCAAGAAAGTCGAAATTAAATGTTTTATAGGCTACGCAGGTATTTGAATAGTTAGATGCGCTGACATGATTTGAGAGACCATTGACTGCACTTTTCTGTTATTAGCTCACTTCCATCGTCTGATGTTTTTCTGCATTTCTTTATTTCTTTCAAGGATGATGACATTCGCACGTGTCCTCTGGCTTTGGTTCTTCGTTGTGGTGCTTTTCTCCTACCCTGCGGATTCCAGAAGGAACCGAGGATCACAGGGTGCCATCCCTCATCCTGACAAACACAACCTAAACGAATCAGAGCAGCAGCCTCAGACGCCGCCAACAGGCTCTGGCTCCCACGGACGGAGAAAGAGCACCCATTTATCCGCCGACGAAGTTCTGGAGTCCAGCCAAGAAGCGCTGCATGTTACTGAGCGCAGATACCTAAAACTCGACTGGTGCAAGACCCAACCGCTGAAGCAAACCATCCACGAGGAAGGCTGCATCAGTCGTACCATTATAAATCGGTTCTGTTACGGACAGTGCAATTCATTTTACATCCCCAGACACGTCCGCAAAGAGGAGGGAGCCTTTCAGTCATGTTCTTTCTGCAAGCCAAAGCGATTTACCACTATGACTCTAACTTTGAATTGCCCGGACCAGCAGCCGCCCACCAAGAAGAAGCGCGTACAGCGCGTAAAGCAGTGCCGCTGTATCTCTATAGACCTGGACTAACGAGGATTCCGTTAGAGACTTATTCAAAGACGCTGCACTTGCCTAACCTGAAACCCTAGTACAATATCAGAAAAAAGTGGGACTGGTTTCATTCTCACGTCATGTTCACTATTCTGCAGTTTTCTCCCTAGGCATAATAAAACAAGTCCACCAACTCACTTGGCACTGCAGTAACCGGATGGACACAGCAATGAACGCACATTAAAATGACAGACTGACGCATCTTTGTCTCTTTACTCTGGGAGGCATTAAATGCGGCTCAATTCTTGCATGGAAGCCAAAGGAGTATATGAAATGATCTTTCGATGAAACCATCCAAACAAGTCCGGGGCAGCCTTAAAAAGAACTTCTTGGCCTCGCTCTCCCTATACACTCCTCTGAGATGAATTTATTGTTTATGGTTTTTCCACTATGTGGAATTGGAGAAACAGTGTGGCGATTTTATTTAATATCTGGGACTCAAACAGTTTAAGATTCAGCGAATTTCTCGGAAGCTTAATTGCCCTATTATATTGCCAGATTACTGTGCAATCATATAGCCTGCTCGTATCCATATTTATGGAATGGGAATCAGAATGTCAACATTGGTATGGCTGTTCGAGAAAAAAGTGTCTTATCCTTAATTATGATTTAAGAACCAAAAGTTGTACAGAATGTTTATAAGTTGTAGATAGCATGGTTTGTTGTGCTTGTTAAATGGTAACCACATATTATATTGTTCTAATGTACAACATTGCCGCTATTTAGAGCTTTTGAAAATACAGTAATAAAACAGAAAACATTTCGCTTAACGTCTCTGGTAATAGTTTAAATTTTAGTAACATGCACTTTTCGAATACCTTTCATTCGCCTCTCGAAAAGACCATAAATTACCCAGACACAGCAACGAGTCCGATTTCATGCAGCGCATTTATACGTTAGTTTAACCCGAAACACCAAATAAAAACATCTTCCATGGTTATGAGTTACTTTCTTCTCGCTCGGAGACAGACTCGTGCTGTGACTTTTACACGTTTCTTGGACCCTTGGATACATTTAGTCGTAAAAGACTTAATTTATGAGGAAAGACCACAACGACGCGATTAGATGTCAGGCCCATCGCCTCTTTCAATAACCTCTTCAAACGATGTTATTCAGGTTTATGGAAGGCACTCCACTGGCTCGCAAAGGTTGCCACGGCCCTTATGTCCTTATCGCAAACGTCTGTAGTGAAGTTCATCTTCCGCCACGCACAAGTAGGCCTACCCTTACTGCCAACCATGCCGAGGGCTTTCCCTGACACTGAAAAATAACTAGGTGCTCTGTGCCAAATAAGACCATACCCATTGCTATAACCCGCACTGAGTGTCTTGACAGACTCGCATAATGGTGATAAGGCCGTTATATGCAGCTTTCTGGTTGTTGCAGATGCGCCCACATAAATAATAAAGTTTCGTCAGCAATAGGATAGGTCGACACAGCAAATTTTGACAGAATGATTCTCAACCCGACAGTGGAATTCACTTTTAAGAATATTTTAATGTCAGCAATGTCCTTTCTCTGCGTCTAACGTATCCAAAAATATCATAATAGCCCATTTTAGGTTACTTTTCTGTGGTTATCGCTTCCCTTTTATTTGGCCTTCTAAGGCCTCACATTTCGAATGGTAGCACGAGGGATGTATATAGCCGACATTGTGTTCCGAGGGTAGGAGATTTACATAGTCTACATCACATTAGTCTTTTCCTGCATGACTCCAGGCAGTTGGGTTGACCCTTGAGTTGGGTGCCCAAGGTTTCTCCTTGAATAACTAGCGCAAGGGCACAAGGGAGTTTTCCTTGCCCCTGTTGCTCCTGAATACTCCTTGTTAATGTCTGTCAAGTGCCACGAGACGATTCTGTTGTAAATGGCGCTGTATAAATATACTTAAGTGGTATTGAATTGAAAGCTTTAAGCTTTGAAAAAAATAACATGGATCATCCATAACAAGTTGAAAATCTTCACCATAGTGCTACTCATGGAGACATATTTATTTATTTATTCATTCATTTTGACACCTGAACAGAGGCTGAGCGTGTTAGACCAGAGAGGAACATGTTACAAGTTCTGTCAAGAAAACTCAAACAGGCGCAGAAGCACTTTAACTTAGCCTACAGGCTATTTGGGTAGATGCAGATACCGCAACGAATCAAACGCTGCTCTAGGTCCGGACTGTATCAGTTCCGCATTCAGTTGTAGATTTAGAAGACAAACTTGTCTGAGGTAATACAGAATTAGATGCAGTGTACATATACGATACATATCCCTGATATGTAGCTATGATTGTTTGATAAAACAAAAGGCAGTTTTTTGGTATTCTAAGAGAAACCCCTTAAAAAGGCAATACTGTGTACCGTATACATGGTCATGTCTGCCTGCCTCATTCGGACAAGAAATACAATATACAACAGGCCCATCAATCTTTTTCTTGTATGTAGCCTACCAAGGGACAATGCTTACATAGGTTTAATCACATACAAAATTAAATCCTAGGCATATAGGCATTTGATATTTTGGAATAAAATAAGTCTGCCTTTTTATATAAATATGGATCCATTTCATCCCAGGAACTGCTTTACTATTCTTTTAAAAGCATACATTAGAAATATTTAGTTAAAATAAATATAGTATCCATCTTTCAAAAAATTCAAAATTAACATGATTTTCAGTACAATGTGTGAACTCTCAAATACAGCAAAGGAAATCAAAGAATTGCATAGGAGTTCAAAAAGAGGTGCAAAAAGTGCAATACATCTGATCAAGTACCTTTTTGATAAAGGAAAATACGGCAAACTAATAACAGCTGTTGGAAGCAGGAAAGTGTGTGGCTTAACGTTATGAGGAAAAAAAGAACAAATGCCATTTATTTGAACTTGAAAGAGATCTGTCTGAAAGTTGAAGATCCACTACTGTATATTTTGTTGATCAGACTGAGCAACAAACAAGTTTAGCTCCTCTATCTTGATGGGGATATTTCTTGAGGATGACTAGTCATGAAGTTTACACAAGCCAGTCAATGTAGATGTCCAGTCTATTGATGCCTGGCTGTCTTCCAGTAGGGGTCAGCCTGGTTCCAAACAAAATAGAAAGAAGAGACAGAGAAAACCAAAACAAGCAACATCCATTTTGTTCTACCCATAACAACACTCCAGGGTTTTCATCAGAAAAGTGTGTTAGTGCTGCGTTTGTAAGCTGTGAGCTCTAGTATGACCTGTTTAAGTTGTCGTGGCATGTGGTTTGCTACAATGATGAATATTTGAAGTATTTGTAGCATTTGAATCTTTACTATATTTACATATTATTGCTCTTGTCCTCCAAAGCCTGATCCAAGCCATGGCCATTATAATTGCTTATTCTGGTATGCTCCATTTAGCTGGACATAGTTGTGGTTATGCATCAGTTCCTTTGATACTTTGACACTGTGTCCAAAATGTCTCAACCAATGCTGCTTTGTGTTATTAGAGCTGCATCCCTGATGAGGAGATAAGCAGAGAAGATGTCCCAGTACCAGTGTAGAAGGCCCACAAGCAGGAAGAATCACAACAGCTTATGCGTAATCAGTTCAACGACAGTAGTCCCTGATGCTCCAGACTTTTGCAGAGAAGCAGTTGTTGAGAGGGTCAGGGTCAGAGGGATCACGTCCTGCCAGCTCAAGGCAAGTCCAGTGATGTGGCCCTGGATCTCCCACATACTGTTGCTCAAATATGTGCATAAGAGTAAGCTGGATTACAAAGGAGATGTCTACAGTAGTTAGTACACAGTATGCAGTGCAGTAGGTCTGCATACTGTCCTATGGTGTATGCAGTGGGTAGTATACAGGGAAGACTGAGGTATGAGTAAAAGGCATATGGTGGAAGGGTGGTGGTAGTGTCAGTAGTTGTTTCATTTGGTCTCTTTCTCCAAACCTCAGCTGGAGGACACACTTGCTTCCTTCTGGCGTAGTCTTTCTTTCTGTGAGTCAATAAAGCAGACAACGTCAACTATTAAATTGGGCTGTTCAACGTGATTTACAGTTATAAGGCAGGGCAGGGAGAAATCAAAGAAAGCTGGGCAACAACTGATGAGCCAAAAAGACAAGTTCACAGAAGAAGCCAAAATGAAAGAAAGAGAGCGAGAGAGTGGGAGAGATAAAGACAGAAAGGGCACAGGAATATAAACAGAGAGGGGAAGATAGTGATCAAGGTAGTGTGACATAAGTTTAGAGATGAAGTGAAAGAAAGAGTGAGTGTGACAATCAGGAACAGAAAGAGGGAAAATGATGGAGGGATCAATGATGATGATGGAGAAGGGATGACAAAGGCACAAAAAGATGAATGACAACAAAGAGAAAGGAAGAGCACAAGAGAGTAGGAAGTGAGGAAGACCAAAAAAGAGAGAAGGATATAATAACATAGCGAAGAACAGAGAAAAGGGCCTGACCAGACTATTTGCATTGATCTTTTTGGTCTCCACCCTCTTCTCGGCAGTCATCTTCTGAACTGTCTGCTGTGCTTCCTTCAGTCTGCAGGTCAGAAAAAAAAGCCATCTAGCCATCAACCCAAGTTAACGGCAATTCTATCTAACAGCACAAACAGCGTTAGTGATGAGCATCGCAAATGCAATAGTCCTCAAGTTAGATCAGCACCCATGGACATGCCAGCATCTCTCCCGTCAGTCTGGACTGAAAGGGGAGAACAGCATATGGGGACAATCAGCATTGGGGACCACATGAGTGTCATAGCAGGATAGAAGGAAGGACTGCACATACTCCTATCAGTTGACTGCACAGATTTGGTTGCAGTCAAGGGAGTGTGGCTCCTTTGTAGTGTCTCCTGCTGACAACCATTGAGAGGCTTTGGCAAAGTTCATGTGCATAAATCATGTCGTGATGCAGAGCAGTGTAATTCTTGCAATAGTGGACAAGGAGAAACAAACACACAGTCCAACTGATTCTTCTTTGGGGTAACTGGACAGAGCGGTTCATTTATTGTTCAAGTTAACAATATTATTTTTCCTCAAATTTGAATGTGGGCGGTCAATTGGTGTTAGTTAAGGATGGACAGAAGTCTGTCATTGTAAAGTGTTGCCATCTGATGTTGATATGCAACATTGTCCATTTTCTTCCCCTTGGGCATCCTCCCTGTGTGACAGCTGCCCTTCCACTCGGCAGTTGTGGGTAAACCACAAGGACCAAATGACAGTTGTGCTGTATGATAATCGTCTAGTTTAAAAACAATACTTAAGTTTTATGGCAGAATGGGCTGCGTAGGCAGCGTTTTAAATCAAGTTAATTGTGCATAAACACTATCAGCTGTGAGCAATGTAAGGCCTGGGTGCCCAGTAAACAAAGGGGTGATGAAAGTACTCATGCCATGTTTAATCTATACAAGATGCTATGACTGCATATTATGGACAGATTTATTTGGGTGAGAATATTGTACATGCTTGTATTTGTGTTCACAGGGTTTCAGTTCTAGCTATCTGATGAGCTGGTACTGTTCCAAGGATACTTTATTGGGGGTTCTTCTCCTACAGATATCTAGAATCTCATAGAATATCATCAAGTGAAGAACAAACTTTGCTTCAACTTCTTCCACTAGTGTTCTTCACATCATCTATGCTGAATGATTAATGTTCTGACAATGTCTAAATGACTGCTCTGTAATTATCTGACTAATGCTCTCTCTTCTGTAAAGTTGAAGGTCTCTTAGAACTCGTATTGCTTCTGTACTAAACATGTGATGCCACCTGCCCCCATACAAAGTGCTTTTGGTTAAATGCAAAAAAAATGAATCTAGTCCCAAACATTGACAGAGCATCAGTCAGACCTTAGGCCAGTCCAGTACTACTTCACTTTGTTTGCCCTTCAATAACAGCTCACCTCTTCCAGAAACCCACCCAGAGCACATTCATTTGGCCACTCACTGTCTGCATGGTTCATTCAGGCTCATTTGGGAGCAGCTGGTGTGGTGTGTGATGGGGAGATGGGAGGCCAACTAGCTGGTAGGCAAACATGACTTGTTACATGCCTTTTATGGTGTGTATGGCTCACTTCAGATACACATTACCAAATCCTTGGACCTTCATCATCTACATTTATGAACAAAGTTGTGGCACCCTGGACATATACAGCCAAAAACTCTTATGAATTGAACTGAATTACAATTACTTCTATTATGACTTCTATTTATTATTAAAAGGAGTAAAAACATTAATTATTCATTCATATTATTAAAGATTATTTATCAATGAGTGGACAAATATTTGTCAATTTTGTGCTAACTTTTGCATTCTGTATGACTAACAATCTGAATACAGAAGAGTCAGGCAAGTACAGTAGTATAAGCGGTCTGTGTTCAGTATGTCTGGGGATGCAGACAGGTGGCCACCTACCGCTCTTTGGAGATATTCTTGCTTTCCCGCATCCATGAGCTCTTGAAGTCGTTGCAGAACTCGTACCACAGCATGAAGATGTAATTGGGTGCCACCTCCTTTTCACCTGACTTGGGCTTCAGACCAAAGTAATTCACCAGGTCCTGGAACCTGTGGAAGATTGAGAGATGGGACAGTGGGGGCAGAGGGAATCCTGGTCATTCACTTTCAAAGCTTTAAGTAGTAAGAGAAGGAAAACATGGAACAAGACACCACTGGTCAACTATTGTTTACAAAAGCTATTCAATCAGAGCCAGAGAGTGTGAGAGAGGGGGAGAAACAGCCAGAGGATACTGATATCGGAAAGTAATTGAAATCAAGGGCAATAGTGGGGACAAATAGCAGAAGATGCTATGAGTTGTTCAAAAAGCATTTTCAGATCTGATGATGACCCTTAGCAGGGCAGATTGTGTGTGTGTGTGTGTGTGTGAGGGAGGACAAGAGAACAAATGGGAGTGAGTTGGAGCGTGGGCCAAGAGAGATGAGCACAAGAGCACAGAAAGCCAGTGAGATGCACACCAGCTGGAGCACAAGCCCCACAGCTCTAATCAGTTTTTCCTAACAAACCTCTTCAGGGCTTCTATTAATACTCCCTTCAGCAGCCCAGCAGCAGCACGGAGATAAGCCATCCCAAACACAACCACATTTCACTGGATTTACAATGACAAAAACCCAGCACTGCACTGAGGCACTGAGCACAGAGGCACTGTCTCTGAGGCCACTGCTTAGGGTCTGGATCAGTGGAGCCAGTCATTCAGCTGTTCCTCGAGGCCAATCCACTAGCCCCTTAACTCCCATTGGAGTAAGAAACACAGTTTAAGTGGCTGGGGTGAGAAAATTGACATCTCCACTTCACCAGTCTGTGAGTGAACGCACATTCATATATACACATTTCAGAACCCTTAACACAACACTAATACCTAATATTAAGTTGATAATATCATTTGATTTTGATAGGGCCATTTACCACAAATACATGTGGTTGTCTTCATATCACTGAACACAGTAACTCAGTGGCATATCTGATTTATTTTGAGGACTTCAGTGGAAAGCACCATAAGCGGACATCATTCAGTTTTGCATCAGTTCTCCGGTCTTGCTTGTTCTGCCGACTGTTGTTGGCTCTGCATGCATGAGGGAACATCTATGACACCACCCTACACAAAGACTCAACACCCTACAGCTCTGACCCAAACCCTATCACAGACTGGGGAGGGCACACTAAAGGAGTTTTTCATGTAAGGACCAGTTACATTCAAATTCTATGGTTCAACTAAACCTCAGTATATGACAATGTCCTCTGTGAGTCATTTAGAGTCAGCTGAATAAGCTATAAGCTATATTAGATTATATAGCCTTATATAACAATTTATGTCTAAGGAACGCAGAAACAAACCCTTAACCTTGCCATATGGTCCCCCACCACGCTGCTGTTGGTGTGGAGCAAACCCAGGGAGGCTAACTCAGTTGTAACCAAAGCTGGAGGCAGAGGTAGTGGCCTCTCAGCAGTGGGCCAGGGGACCCACAATGAGCGCACTTCCCACCAGAAGCCTGTGTCATTACAGAAGCTTTAACATGAAGGTGGTCACGCTGATCAACCCAACACCGCTCTAATATCCAAGACTGTTGTGTGTGTGTGTGTGTGTGTGTCTGCAGTGGAGTGAGGTGGGGTTGGGGGAGTTTGTTTTGACACTGGCACACCAAACCATGGAAATAACATGCACTATACACACTCCTAACGTGGCCAGCTACTTACATTCCTCACCCAAAATGTGAAACACAGAAGCATACTAACACATGTAGACTGACACACTGGCAAACAGACTGAAATCAGACAACACACACACACACACACACACACACACACACTGTGGCCTCCATGCAGGTTATGCCTAGTTGCAACACTAATGTAATACATGTTGCTGCAGGGCAGGGGGAGGAAGAGAGGAGAGGGGGAGGAGGAAGAGGAGGAGGAGGGGTGCTGCTTTACAATGTGTGCTGCAGACGTTCCGTGGCAAAGATGCTTCCCATTCTGGGCTGTGCATCATGTGGTGGGACACGGGGCTGAAGCAGACACCGTCCATCATGCCTGAGCAGAGCATCTCCAGACGTACACAGAGAGAGAGGCAGAGAGGGACGAAGAGAAAGAAAGAGAGGGGAGGAGAGAGAGGAAGCAGAGTGTGGAGGGAACGGAAGACAGGAGTGTTTAATTTTCCGCTGACATTCCCGGCCCTCTCTAAAGTCTCTCCCTTTGTAAAAGCACCGCCGGACACTCGGCGTGTGATTCATGGCATCTATCTCCTATTGGCTGCTTTTACAGCCATGAGGGTCAGGTGTCAGAGCCGACACAAATCACAGAGCACCTCTGCACTGCTCCTCTCCTCTCCTCAGAGCTTGCAGAGATGCCTCCAACACCACCGCCCCCAACCCAACCCCACCGTCCAGCTCACGAGGTCGGCCTGTGCTGCTGCCATGACAACGCTACTGTCCGTCAAGACGTTTACGACTGTCGTGACGCACATGGCCAGCCTACAGCATGCCTCTCAGAAGGGGAAAAATTCTGACTCGGAGGAACGAACATTGTTGTTCTGTATTTAAAAAATGTGTGGCAAAATGAAAAAGGCATGTGTTTTTTAAAAGTGGCCTCAGCCTGTGGGGAGTTTAGATTCATGTCAGTCTCAGACAGGGATTTCCAAGAATCTTTTTTTTGTCCTGTGGTGGATAAATCACCATGAATTAGGGTTCTTCTGTGAGTTGCACACGAGCATGGATGTCCTTTAGCATCGCACAGCATATGAGTGATGGGTCCCCTCCAGTCATGTAAACATCACAACAAACTGAAAGAAAAGCAGACTGGTTCATTAAAAAGAGGAATCCATCAGGAGACCTTGGTGCAACACAAACCAAGTTTCACGCTCCGAGACTTATGTCGGCTCTACGAAATTGATGGTCCTGACAGCCTGAGTGATCAAACAAAGTTATATATCAAACATGTAACAGTGTATGTTACAATGCACACAAATACCCTCATACCGGGGATGTGATTACATGATAAACATAAGTAGAGGAGAAAAAAAGCTCTCAAAGACGAAACAGATTTAAGAAGCCTTTGCGTTTACTCTGGGTCTTGCCTATTTGTCAAATAGACAGCGAGTGTGTGATACTAAGCAGCAAAGAAGCACACAGTTGCACAGCCCAGTTTAAGGGAGTTTATGGTGCTATGGTCCTTTTCAATACAGGAATGTAAGCAATGGACACAGAGTGATTTGTGTGTCAAACAGAGAAGTAATGTTAAAACAAGAGGTGAGAGGAAGAAGCTGACAAAAGGAGAGAGAAAGAAAACAGTGGAGGGGTACGGACATATGACAAGATCTCTCTCTCACTAAACCTCTCTTTTTGAGTCCCCTGCAGACCCACTCTGCATCTCTTGAAGCACAGCATCCCTGGCCTCTGGGGCAAGGCATGGGGGGCGAGGGGCGAAAAGCGGCCCACCCAGCAGAGGTGCTGTGCTGCAGTGTGGCCAGTGGGCAGTACGCTGCCGCCCTTTCCCTCGTATTCATCACTGCTGTGTCACCTTAACGACGTGTGGCCATGGGAACATGGGGGGAGCACCCACAGCCAGCCACAGCCACGGCGAGCGCCTGAGGCTACAGGGCCTGGGGGTCTGACGCCAGGCCCCCGAAATATAAGCCAAATTAAAAGTCCTTCAAGGGCTCGTTGGAGCTGCTGGGCGCTTTTGATCAATATCAGTGAATTCAGCACCTTCATTAAGAGGGTGTGAGCAGAATGGGAGGTGACACACACACGTGTCCACACACACACACATGCAAAGACACACATATGTGCCCACACACAGATACGCACTGGGGGTGTATTGGTCTGGATACATGTGGGAGACCGATTAATTGTTTTCATATGTGTGTGACAGAAACATACAAAGGAAGAGAATTTGTCTGTGTATGAGAGAAATGAAATGCCAAGCCAGAGTGTGTGTGTGTGTGTGTGTGTGTGTGTGTATGTGTGTTTGTTTGTGTGTGTGTGAATGTGTATATGTGTGTGTGTGTGTGTGTGCGTGTGTGTGTATGTATGTGTATGGAATAATGGATTGATCAGAAGAGTCCAGTATGAACATTAAGTCTCTTGCAAACCTAAAGAACGCTATGCTTGGCGTGAGGCTAAGGCAGCAGTGCCTAATATGCTTGGAAACCTTGTTGATTTATGATGCTGTCCTGATCAATCTGCATAATAACTGTTGATGGTTTCACAATTTCCACCTTCTTTTCAGGGCCGGCAACTTTCATGTTTTCTCTGGAGATTATTAATCCAATTGGAATGGCTGCAATGTGAAAGCAAACTCTTCAGTCTATCTAAACAAGGCAAAATAATCCATTATTTAATTTTTTTCCTTCCCTGTGATTTCCAGCTTGTGCATGTTTGTGCGTGTGTGTGTGTTTATGTGTGTGTGTGCGTGTGTGTGTGTGTGTGTGTTTGTCTGTGTGTGCAAGCTTTTTCTTCCAGCTACAGTATGAAATGCTCCAGATATTGCCTCTCGGCAGCAGAAACTTCTAGCTAGATGTTTCAGTATAAATCATTCCCAGGCGATTTGTGAGTGCGGCGTAATAAGCAGGGAGGCTTTCTCTGTACCAAACACAGCAGATAAAGGCCCTGATAGCAGACCCTGAGATGGTAAAACAGGGTTGCGTGCACGCGTGGCCTATACACACATGAGCCTTGCCTCGGCAACCCTCCAAGCCTCTTGTCAAGAGGAGGGTTGGTGGAGAATCTCCGGGGTTATGACCCGAGGGGATCTGGGGGCCCAATCCCAGGAGCCCAAGTGGGAGTCTAGAAGCTACTGCTACCCCCCCCCCCAAAAAAAATCATCTCTCTTTATTTCATCACTCTACACACACAGCTCCCCTGCCTTGCCTGGAATCTTCTCTGTTATCAGTGAGGATCCCTTATCGAGTGGCTACTAATTGGTATAGACAGATTTACAAATTGTGCACATTAGTTTTATCTGATGGCCTCAGGGAGCTGCTTTAGACAAGCTGAACTAAGCGCTGATGGAAGGAAGGCCTGAGTGACAATGGATATATTCTCCTCCAGGCTGCACATCACCAGCACCCAGACACATAGCCACTAAAAGCCACTAAGCCTAGGCAAGATATTACTGAAATATGCCATCACGGCACATTGGGGGCTGGGGGCCCAGAAAGAAGAATGCAAGGCTTTTAGAGAGAGAGAGAGAGAGAGAGAGGGAGAGAGAGAGAGAGAGAGACAGAGCATGGGAGATGTGTCTCACCTCTTCTGTCCAGCTTGCAGTTGCTCCTCCTTTGCGGTGTGCTCTGACTTAGCTGCAGAGAGAACAAACAAAGACTCTATATCAGAACTCTGCAGCATTGTAGTCCGACTAATGGTGTTCTAAGAGAGAACTGCATGGTCAAACATAAAGAGATGGGTCTGTTGTGCTTCCAGTGAATCCAGGACCTGTTTGGGGACATACATACTGCAGTACTGGCCAGACGAGTGTAATAGGGACTCTGACATTGAAATTGCCCATGAGAAACAAGTGTGATTAGGGCCAAACTACCAGTGCTGAGTGACTGATACTGCAGGGTGAGTGAAGCCCTGCACTTCCCACTGGAATAGGAGCATCTATCACGCAATCCAATATGACAAGACTCCCCCAATGTGTCTGGCTTTGTATGCCTGTGGGTTATTCATACTATTTGTTATCTCACAGTACTGAAATATAGCAGTAGTACAAATACAGTGGTAATAATAAGGAGATAGTGTGTTTCTGTGTGGACAGGGGGTATGCATTTAGGCATTATGCATGCATGTTTATGTTGTTTAGCTGTCTGCGTTAGCTATCCAAACACACTGTGTGTGTGTGTTTGACATAATGATGTGTTCGTGTGTGTGTGTAAGAGTGAGAGAAAGGGAGACAACTGAAATCAGTATTCTGCATACTTGCAAGTATGTGACTGTGATGTTAATGTAACTTTATGATGTTTACATGAATGTGGGTGTCTCTCTCTCTCTCTTCTTGATGTGTGTGTGTGTGTATGTGTGTGTGTATGTGTAAACTGACTGAGAGGAGTTGGGGCTTGGGAATTGGCGGCTCCCGTCGTGGCCTGCCATGTAAAAGTGTCTAAATGCAAGGCAGATGTGTGCGGCAGCCCCGGCTGAGGTGCAAGAATTTATCTAGGGCCAGCAAGAGCCTGTGATCTCAGATTTATGGCTTTTTTCCAGATTCATCCTTTTTACAATGATGGGGGCACCTTTCCCACTTGAAGATTTAAGAGGGGGAAGTCTCCAAAAAATTGTTCAAAGGCAGGTTCGGGGGTCTTTTGGGAGAGGGTGAGCTTAAGCTACAACCACCCCTTTTCCTTTCTACCTTTTAAAATGTCTTTCTGTCTGTCTCTCTCTCACTGTCTCTCTCTGTGTGTGTGTGTGTGTGTGTGAGTGACTGAGAGTGTGCACATGTGTGTGTGTATGTGTGTCTGGTCTTGTCTGTGTGTGACAGTACTGTGCGTGAAAGTGTTAACATGAGCATGGATTTGGGTGTTTGTCAGTAGCATGTGCGTGTTTGTGTATATCAGATTGTGTGTGTGTGTGTGTGAGTGTGTTACAAAGTGACTGTGAGGGGAGTGCAATGAAGGGTGTGAAGTATCTGTGTAGAATAAGGGGGTGACTGTGTGTGCAGCATTTGGGGTGTGTGTGTCGCTACGATTATTGGCGAAGGTCACAGCAGGGGTGCTCTGGCGCCTCAGGTCCTCCACTCTAACACGGTTGTGTGTGTGTGTGTGTGTGTGTGTGTGTGTGTGTGTGTGCAGAGGTGGCACCAGTACTCCAGCGTCCCAGGCTGTGGTGAGAGAGAATGTGTGAAGTTGCTCTCGTGCCCTCACCACCCCCCTCCTCAACCACTGACCCACCACACTCCCACCCTGCTCTCCTCGCCCCTTTCGTCTGTAAACATGAAACCAGTAGTGGCTAACTAGAAAGTTATGAGACGCGCATGCTGAGCGGGACAATAAATTAGGGCTTTAAAACCTCGACACACTTTTACACACCACTGGTTTACCTACAAGTCAGATAACAAAGCGCTTGAAACGTGATGCTAATTACATTGCACTACAATACTAGCTAAGCTACACACACACACGCCACTTTCTCCATGGGAAAACACACTTAGATGTTTAATACTCTTAACATTGTTCACAGAATCACAGAGTGATTTAGTGTGAGATTTAGTACAGTGCCAGATACATAAAAGTTGTTAAAAGATTTTAGAATTTATACCCGAAGCATCTGGTTGAATGGAAATTGCGCAAAGAACACACACTACGGTCACTTGGGTTCACACTAGGCCTAGACTAAGTGACGACTCAAAGAAGATTCTCGATGCGACAACTCCTACAAATGAAAGGAAAACAATGAGGTGAATCCCAAACCAGAACAAGTTGTCATGATCCAGATCAGAAGTGGCCTTCAGTATTAAGCTTGCGCAAACATGGCATCTCCAAATCACTGCTAGGCTCTGTAGCTGCTTGGCCTTATTATTATAAGTCAGAGTATGGGCTCCCCAGCCTGATATAGTCCTTATTAATATTGCTTAAGTCACTCTGGAAATGAATCTAAGTAGAATTCACTGATTCATTGCCTGTGGTGGATTAGTGGGTATTAACAGGGACCTGATTATGAAGCTGCTCTGGAAGTAGCTCTGCCTTTTCTCATTTCTTGCGCCAGTCAGTAACATTAAGCAGACGTTGCTGTTTGCTCATGGACACAACTTTCTCTTGGAAGGATGAACTTTTTTCAGCCCTTGAGAGGTTATAATTTAGATGTTCAGTCTTCTGATGATGCATTCCGTTGTATAACTCCCCTGAAATCATCAAATTAGGACTCTAAAGAATGGTGATATAGACCAATAGAGACAAAGATGTGAATAGATACAAAATGTCTCACGACTCTATCTGAAGTAGGGGTGCAGATACTGTATTCCCAGTCACGCACTTCTCTAAGATTTATCCAGCAAACATGGCTCTCGACAAGCCATCAATTCAAAATTCTAAGTAGTCTATCTGACCTGCCAACAATTGTTTTACACCAAATAATAAAAGGGCAGTTTCATGGAAAATGAACTTTTTTGTCTCATCCATAAAATTCTGAGTATTTGTATTATGTGAATGATGTGAATTTGAGGATTTGCTGTATTCAGATGTAGAGGTTACATGAAAACCATGATAAAAATATTTCAATAATACTATTTGGCAGAAAAACACAAAATGAATCATAACAATAAGATACTAATACTATTAAGTAATATTAAAATACATTTCATAATGCTAGCAATGTTTATTTTCATAAAAGCACACTTAGACTCAATTAACAAATTGCTACTGGTTTCAAATATTGTACTCTGTGACTGTCTGTGTATGAAAAACAGCTAGCCTGGCTTCTGATGACCTAGTAGCTCCATATAAGATTGAGCTCGGTCTGAATACTTTCATATGCAATACGGATACGGAAAATTCCTCTAACAGATCTTCAACCAATCAGGCCAATGGAAGCAGAGATGTATGCTTAGCGCCACTTAACCAGTTATCTTTAGTTTAACTATCCACAAGTTGCTTTAGAAAATATTTCAGCTTTGCTTCAGAGTATTGCCAGAAGAAACATCACAATCTTCCCCCCTATATGCATGTCCCAATACTGAGTTAATATCATGAGATACAGCTTACAGTGTTTCTGGTTTGCATTTACATTTTGCCAACCTCTTGGCTAAGTTGTCACCTCATAAGTTGTAGCCAAGTTAGCTGTAAGATTTGATGGTTGCCATGTATTGTTAACTTACTTGAATTCGACCTGACACTCAAACATGAACTATAAGCAATCCACAGTGTTGGTGGTTTCTTGATTTATTGAAATAAATACTATAAAACATATTGTTGTTAACACCAGCTATTACCTCATTTAACTTAACAACCAGTGAACATCAGACTGTAAAGTTAATGCTACCATTATCCGAAGGCTGTTGTCAAAGTCTCGTCTTGCTTATGTTTCGCACACTGTATGGGACCGTGGAAACTTGTTAAACATGTTAAGCCTGCCTCAATCGCTTCAGGGGAAAAAAGCCCAGTTTTGATTGGTTCTCCATCTCAGGCAAATGGAAAGAAGTGGGAGATAGGGCTGGAGGCCATATTGAGTTGAAGAGCAAAATCTCATTGAGCTGTTAGATTGAGGTGAGAATTATGGGTCCAGGTCCAGGCTAGCACAGTGCATAAGAACGGGAGAAAGAGGGAAGGTAAGTGAGCGGGAGTAGGTGTGGGTGTAGGTGTTGGTGTAGGTGTGGGTGTGCTGGGTGGGCCTGCAGCACCTGAGAATAATGGATCACAGAGTGACGGATCAATGAGCTCAGAGAGATGTAAAGAGCTTGTCAGATCACAGTGCACTTTAAGGGGCGGTACGCGGGTCGTTTGAGTTCACCAGTGGCTCCCGCTGCGCATGGGGACCGTCAACAGAGCTGTGGCCATAAAGCCCTCACACATGAGTTATGGGTCAACTACAACGCAGACACACTCAAACAAGACGCCCCGCCTCCCACACACACACACACACAAGGTAACTGCACACAGGCACTCCTATAGGCATCGGTGAAAGGCCATTTTCTTTATTTATTTTAGCCGAACCTAATTTATACTGTGTGACTTTGACATCAACCCACTGTAGGTGCACACACACAGAGGGCTCTGACCCATCAAGACCTACAGAGAAGAGGAGATTTATGGAGGCACTCCCTCACTAGTGAGACTGCCCAGGTGGGCTGTGTAAGTTTGAGCAGTTGATGGTTTGAGCGGCTGATTGAGGGGAGGAAGGGGAGGGAGTGGGGCATGTTTTAGGGACAGCTGTGTCCTTTGGGCTGTCAGCCTCTCAGGGCACCACACCTGACACAACTGAGTGTGAACCCTCTGCTCCTTTCTTCAACCACAACACACACTCTCCAACAGTGTTCTCACAAGATGTTCCCAGTTCTCCGCCTTCCATGAAACACGTTGATCATGTTGTATGCATGTGCATGTGTGTGTTTATGTATGTGCTTTTAAGAGCTAGTGTACCTGTTCATATTTTGTGTGTGTGTGCATGTGTGTGTGTGTATCTTTATGATCTGCCATAAGTGTGTGGTGTTTTCTGAGACCAATGAGATTTTTTTGGGAAGCCTGCACAATCTCTGGCCCCAGAGAGAGCGCCGCCGTGTCGTGTGTTATGTACACTGAAGCCATGGAGTCGTCTGGGCGCCCCAGACACGGGATGTCAGCGCAGGGTCCGCGGCGAGCTTCAAAAGCCACGGCAAACTGCAGGAGGAATTCTGTTTATAAAGCGAGGTTTATAAGCATCGCCTGGTGGAACGCTCATGTGCAAGATGTGTTTTTGTTAACCAGGGCTGCCACGTTTTTTTTCCTGTAGCCAGTGGCAACCATCGTACTTTTAAGACCATCCTAATGTTCAGTAATTACGTCCAGATTAGTGCCAAGCATAAACATAGAGTCCAGATGCGTAACGTGTCACATGGAGAAAGTTGGGAAAATATTCCAATAATGTGATACATTTCCCTTTCGCTGTGCCCAGGACATGAGTACCTGCCGTTAGCTGTTTGGACTTGATGGGAACGTCCCCAGAAAGGCTGAGAGGAATTCAACTTTCCTGCCTTCATTTATCACCTCGACTTGACGACATATGGATGCCATCTCATCGCCAGACGGATGGACGGCTCATTCAGAGAGAGAGAGAGCTTTTTGCTTTGGGAAAACCCCCTCATCCCTTTTTAGCTTCATCAGATGCTATTTACAGGACATCCAGCATTTGTGAGACAATTAGACACCAAGCTGTCCTCATGTGGGGTGAACACGTTCATGCGTCACTGCCACTTAGAGCCCGAGAGAGATCCTGGCAGAGCTGGCAGAGCAGACCACTTCATTCTCCCTAGCTCCATATCGGAGCGCTCTGGTGAAAGACTCCAGAGAGTATAGTTGACCAGGGGCTATGCTTTCCTGGCAGCATGGGATCTCCGTGGTTTAACATTGGGGTCTTCTGAGCCCCAGGAATGTACATACCTGTGCAAACGGCTGACCAGATCAATCAGACATGCACCCAGGGGAGACACGGACTAGGCTCAGAGAAAAAAGACACACCTTCAGTGGAAAACATGAGTCAAACCCCTTTGATCTTACCATCATCAAATTCGACCCTGTTCAGCACAAACACCCACATATATGCACGTTTATGTACATGGCTTTTTCCAAGTGCACTGGGTTTTGTTTTCCTCTGGATTTCAGTTACCATGCAGTTTATAGAAATTTCTAGAACTTATTCTAGAATACAGAATTTATGGAGGCAGATGGGTTAGGGCTTATGTGAGGACTATTTGAGTACTTTGATGATGGTTGCCATGTATAACAGAGTGTATACAGTGTGTGGTGTGTTTGGTACATGTGTATACAGAGTTTGGTGTGTTTGGTTGTATGCCTATGTATGCAGTACATCAGGGTCAATGGAAGAAGCATTAAGAATGCCCTCCTCTGGTGGTCCCTAGCAGTGTCCCACAGAGTGTGGCCTGCCTTTATGAGACCCCAGCTGGGGATGTCCTGCCAGCTTTACTGCGGGCCTGACTACACTGAGTGTGTTTAGGGGAATGTGATCTCTTCACTCAGCCCACCGTCAGCAAACACGCTCACCAGCATGCTCTGGCCCATGTGACCCACACAGTACAGGGTTGCCTAATGCCAGCTTTACAGATCTTAGCCCCATTCACACGTGTCTAAATCTGAGCACTGCATGTTAGAATGAAAACATGAAAACATTTGTAACACTTGATGGGTGAGCACATAACATATCCATAGCAGCTGTCATAAATTGCTCACAAAGTATTCATGACTGTTTCTTAAGGCATAACTCATATCTAACATTCATACCCAACCTTTCATAACAGAAGAGAACCTCCTCCATGCAGAAAAGAAATTGGCAATAATTTATCAAAATAAAAGTCCAATGGTCTTAAAACAACATTGCAGTTTTTGTTTGTTACCTGATTTTGTCACATCTAAACATTTCTATTAAGAATATCTTATAAAGTCTACTTCAAATGTCACTTTACTGTACAAGTTCACTTATCTGAGGTCACATGTCTTAAATGCTTTGTGAGCAATTTATGACAGCTGCTATGAATGTGTTGTACTCATCCATCAAGTAAAGTGTTACAAATCATTTTTCTTCAAAATCAATACGGGCTAACTCAGACAAACACGGCAGAATAGCATCAGATCAACTTTCTGCAAAATCTCTATTGCAAAAGAATATAGTGTCCTCTATAGCAACACTCCGTCCTCTCTCTCTCTGTCTCTCTCTCTCACACACACACACACACACACACACACACACACACACACACACACACTGAGCTGATAACCCTGACCTCCTGTTTCTGTTTTCAGACTCACCAGTGTTGAGGAAGGCCTCCATTTTGTCCTTGAATGGCTGGAGGTGCTCCTCAAGTGAGTTGGCACACACTTTCTGGACTTCCTTCTCACAAGCTAGAATAAGAGGAGAGGCATAGGTGAGACGTCAACCTCTTGAGAGAACTCAGGAAAAAAAATCAATTAAGAGGATGGTTGGATAGATAGATAGATAGATAGATAGATAGATAGATAGATAGATAGATAGATAGATAGATAGATAGATAGATAGATAGATAGATAGGTAAGAATTAGGTTGGACAAGTTTAAGAGTGAGTGAGAGTGAGAAGAGAGAGCAGAAGATCAGAGGAAGAGAGGGAGAGAGAGAACAAAAAGTGGTGACCGATTTGGAGAAGAGAGTAAAGTGAGGGGCGAGAGAGAGAGAGAGAGAGAGAGAGAGAGAGAGAGAGAGAGAGGAGACTGTTTGCTTTTACAGCGCTGGCCTCATCATGTGGATAGTGCATAAAACAATAACGAGCTCCAACTGATCGGCAACACTATGCATTAACCAAGGGCATGTGAGTGCACTACACATATCGCCTTCCCAACCAACAGCAACACATTCATAATTGACTTCAAGAGAGACGTGTGTAAGTGTGTATGTGTGAGGAATGTGTGTGTGTGTGTGTGTGTGTGTGTGTGTGTATGTGGAGGGGTGCGTGAGGTGAGTAACACAAAAGCAGAGAAAAGTGTGTGAATCTCTCCAAACCCATCCCAAAACAGATGTCTATTAAAGCCTCTGAGGGAAAGCTGGCAGATGCTTTAAATGAGTTTGGGTTGGATTCAAAATGTAACAAGAGAAATGCTTTTCATTATCAAAAGTTTTACCGAGGAAAAAGTGTTTTTACCGGAATCTGTGGTGGCGAAAACCTTTGAAAAAAAGAACAACAAAAAAACACAACCAACAAGGTCTTTAAAACAAATTACATACAGACCTCAGTGACGGGAAACTACATAGAGTAATACATACAGAATCTACCTGCTCTACAGATTAGGGATGAATCATGTTAGACTACTGTCAGCAGAAACTTGAGGAAATGCACATAGGAACTTCACTCCCACTTGAGTAACTATGCATGTTAATTATATCTTAAGATGTATGTGTGTGAAGTATGCATGCATGTATGTTTGGAAGTCTTAATGAAGGCCCCCAGTGCACAGTCCCTGGCATGTCTTATGCATGATGTCGGGCTCTCAGAGTAAACCTGTGTATCCGGCCACCATATGGTGGAGGTGGGTTTTGACCCGTCAAGCCTTTCTGAGTGTTGTTTATTGTGTTTGTTCTCTCAAGGCGCCTTTGTAGCCCTGCCAAACAATCTAGCTCACAAAACAAACCAAAACGAGGAGAGGGAGAAAGAGAGACTCATTGAAACGATGCTGATGTATACAGAACAGTGTGAATAACCTCCGTACATTTTTTCCATTCACCTGTTAATCATTACTGGCCCACAGTAAATTTCTCCATCAAGTCATAATCACATCTGTTTAAATGGGACCACTGGCTGATTGGAGGGAGGTCATTAAGCCACTCTGGCTGTCTGATTTCTCACTGGGAAGCTCGAGATTACAGGCAATCCCAGTAAACAAATGTATCTGGTATAATAGAGTCAGGGATGCTTGTGTGCGTATAGTGTCATGTATTCATCTGTATCAGTGTACAATGCCAATGTGGCTAATGTGTCTATGTCACTGGGCAGCATTCCTCTATAGTAAGTCTATTACACTAATGCTCCATTAGTCAGCCATTACTTCTGCTGTTGTCCAAATGGATTAGCCCCCAGAGAACCCCTGAAAAAAGACCTATTTTGAAACACTCAGCCTCCTAAGTCATGCTAGTGGACCACATATTTCTGACAATCCTCTCTGACAAGCATCCAGACCGGAGGCCACAGCCTTGGCCACAGTGCTGAATTACCTAATCCATAAGAGTGATGCAATCAATCAGAGAAAAGAAGGGAGGACACACAAAGTTAATTAACACTAGAAGAAATTCACAAAAATGACTGAAACATTCAAATACAAACTTGCAAAAGCTTTCTGGGGTATGCCAAGTGAAAGTCATGCCAGATCATTAAGTACTCTTTACAAGAGTGGTTAATGATGATCCCTGAATTGTCTCACCCTGACAGTTGCCATAGTTGAGCAGTCCCCAGAGACCAAAACAGCTTGTGCACTATGAGTCCAGTGAGACAACATGCTCACCAAGTTTCATGGGGCCCAGTGATTTGGTATTCCAGGAATAACTGACAGAAATTTGTCCACAACAAAAATATTTTTTTCTCTTTTTCTGTGGCGCTACATCAGACATGGGTGGTTGAGAGCTCTTTGGATCCGGCTCTTTGAAATCTACGTGGCACAAAAATTTGTCAATTTGGTCACTGTGGTTCTCATGTTATCCACTGTCTGACCAACCTGGAATGAAAAGAGCTTATGTACTATTAGCCTGGTAGGGTTACATGCCCACCAAGTCTCATGGGACCCAGTATTTGAGTGTCCCTGGAATCATTTACAGAAATTTGCTCACAAAAAATATCTTAGTAGTCTGTTGCTCACAAATAAATCTCTCAGTAGTCTGGTACTAAATCATAAATGGGTGTTTAAGGTCTCGTTTTATGGCACCTATATACCACCAAAATTTTGTGAAATTGGGTTATCGAGAAGTGGAGAGTGGAACTGAAACAGCTTGGGGCTACATGCCCACCAAGTTTCACATGACCCAGTGTTTCAGTGTTTAAATTTTGGTTGACCAAAATTGATTCAAAAAAACAGAAATGGGTGGTTGAGGGCTCGTTTGATGCGGCTCCTGGATACCTAGCAACACCAAAATTACGTCAGCCTGGGCACTACAATTCAAGTTATTCTGGGAAAAGTACATCTGACCAATCTGCCAAACATACTTGGGGGGGGCCAGTGTGAGGACCAAAACCTTACACAGTAAAATTCAGGTACATGGCCACTGAGTTCCATGTGGCCTGGTGTTTCAGTGACCAAAAATTACTAAAAAAAAGAAAAACAAGCAGAATAAGCCAAAAAAAAAATCATAATTAGGACAGAGCGACAGGTGGCATATGATAACAATACACTGAGTTTATCTCACTCAGTAAATATGCAAATATGTCTGTCTGTGGCAGCTCCGGAGATGGAGCCATGACTAATGCTTGTATTGCCTGCTTTTTTGAGAGACCCTCTTATGACACAACAACCCAACAAACCAGTACCAGCAAACACTTGAATTTCCAGGAGACTAATTCCTACATGATGTCCAGACAGCACAGGCCAGGAAACAGAAAGCTCAGCAAACAACTACCACCTCAGCTGTGCCAAAACAAAAAGTTACCCCATACTGGTTAAAAGTCATTGTCTGTCAATGATGTGCTGTGAACCACAGAGTGGCAACAATGACAAGCACAGAGGGATCGTTCTGAGGCAAGGGGAAGCAGCTTGCTGAAAGGGGGAGTATACAACCCATGACATTTTTTATGATTTTACATATCATTATGTGGATGAGTGGTGCAGTTCATAAACCATACAAATCTAGACCTCTCAGTGTGTGCTGTCACTTCAGGTTGGGTTACTGTGTTGACATGACTAGGCCCAGGGGAATAGGCATCCATTTCATTCACTGCACAGTCTGGGCCTTCATAGCAATAAGACAGACAATTCCTTTCCACTCAACATCTCTGCATTATTCCTCTACTTCCCTCTACCTTTTGGCATTCCCTTAAACAATCATATGTGTGATACACTGCATTCCTTTACCTATGAATGAGACAATGTATTAGTTGATCAGGAGCCAGTGATTTGTCAGTCATATCAGAAATTTTATCAATGTGTCAATGTGTCTATCAAACCTATATCAAGGTAACAGAGGCAACAGCTGATGGTGGCATTTTGTTCCCTTGGCAGTCTACTACATACTTGTTCGTCTATGTCCCTGCTCTCCTAAGCTTCATCAGGAGACCTGTGAGCTGTTACACAGAGGAGACAGCCTATAATCAAAGACAGAGCAAGATACAGCAGTCTGGGCCACTCCTGATTAAATTCACTTGCACAGAAGTGAAAGGGTGTCATTGTAAGGTGCTTTGACGACTGTGTGGAAGGGACCAGACATGCATGGATATTGAAATGTACATCACTAAGTGGATGCTCTTACACAATGTGTGTGTGTGTGTGTGTTGCTTAAGCCCATTTTCAGTGGGGTCAGAGGATTTGGATATGGGGTTTTGATGACAAATCTTTACACACATGCAGTTACTCAGGCAGGAGAAGGTGGTAGTAGTGGTAGTGGTGGAAATGGGGGGGGGGGGGGGGGGGTCACAGCAACAAAACAACTCTCAGACCATTTCACTACATCAAGGCAAAGAGAGGAGTTAACTGTGGGAATGTTATTAAAGACCCCAAAAATGCTTGCCTGATTACTTTGTAAAAAAAATTGCCCTTGTAAAAGGTCTTCAGCCATACTTCACCATAATGAATAACTATGTCTTCATTAAGGTGCAATTAATCAAGCAAGAGGGGGAAAAACGCACCGTTGAAATGTTCTATCGTGAGCACTTCCAGATAAGGAGATGGGCAGGAATTCAGGGATGTCTTGGAGGAGCCAGGGAACTTTTAGCCAGACTCCAGCATGTCTGCCCTGGCTCTTCAGGGAGACGCGACCATGGGCAACTGGGCATGAGGCAGGCTGCCTGGCATCCCAAAGCCTTACATCACAGGAGAACATCAGGGGGGAGTGGGGCCAGTGTGTGTGACTGTGTGGGGGTGGGGTTCTATTGATGCTGTGATTTGGGGTGCGGGAGAGGGACTGTTAGCAAACATGGCTAATTTTTGTCACTTTAATTCTGGGGCCCCCAGTCCCTTCATCGCAGAGAGCGACCCCTTCAACAGTGGCAATCAGTAACTCTGACAATGTGGAGATAAAGGCACATTGTAATGGGGGACTCAGATGAGGGAAGACATTTTGATTTTGAAATGTAATACACAGAATCATAAACTAGGCTTCTGTACCAGGGCTCAACAGAAACCATCTTTACTGCTCTTTTATGTGCCTCTCAAACAGAAAATAAAAACAGAAAAATACCAACACATACAGTACATACAAACAGACACAGATACACACAGAGACACACACTCGCACACACACACACACACAGAGAGAGAGAGAGAGAGAGAGACCGAGAGAGAGACAGAGAGAGAAAACTACGTGAGTGGTTAAACTCAATGTTATGGAAAATCTTTCCCAGCCCGAGGTCTCCAGCCAGAGGCAGGTCGAGCTTGCAAGTCGTCTGCATCCTGGCAGCCCAGGGTTATTTATACCTCGGCAAGGCCCACTTCCATCAGCGCAAAGCCCAGGAATTCTACTGATAATCCACAATTATACACAACCTCCACGGCCCGTCGGGCTCCAGGATAAATCCCTGCTATTATCCAAGTCCGAGCCAGCCCGGGGGAGCTCTTGAGTAAAGGTAAGTCCCACTCGCACTGATAAATCCTCCCCTATCGTGCCCTAAAAACCCAGCAAACATTAAGACATTGCCAGTCGCCAGCCATGACGCTGGTGCTGACAGCCTTGTTTCGGCCATAGGAAATATGCCCTGGAAAAGAGCACGTCCTGGTTTTATGAGGATAGCTGGAAAGCTTTGTGGTGACGCTGTGTAAAACTAGGATTAGCCTATGCCACACTCTTTTTGATGCACTGCTTATGGTGTTAAGATAAAGCAGGCCGCAATTGCTTTTGTGATAAAAGAAAGATTTGCAGAGTCCCTGAAGCATAATCAATTAAATTACTGAATGGGAAAGTTTAATGGCTGAGCTCACTCCTTTATGGCAAACTCACACATCCCATTGATGGTTTTCTCTAATAAATACTTATATGAGAATTTATTATGATAAATAGTGAATTAACTCTGAAGTTACTATTATTCTTGAAAATACGGTCAAATCTCAGGTCAGAGGCATGAGCTACTCTTGCAGCTACACACACACACAATCCTTTGCGATACTCGTTTTTCAAACACATTTCAGTGAACACAGTGAACGCATGCAAGGCTACTACTAGCACGTATGGTAGGGAGAAAAATCAAATTGCAGACACTACAAGGAGTTTAAGGAATTGTCTTTTTAATTGATCTGTTGGTGGTGTTAGAGAATGCTTGATCTTTACAGTTTTACAAATGAAGTGATCCCAACACTTGCAAAACCACACTGGGCTCTGGAAGGCTACTTAGAGGTGAAGTGAATTACATAGATGTTTCAGTGTAATCGCAACACTTTGTGGAAAAACTCCCTTTAACCAAAGATTGTACAATTATGCATGTCATATTTTCACATGGATTCTGGTGATGCCACAGTAACAAAGAACACAGTCGCCTATCATCTCTGCCTGTTGTAAAAGTCAACATATCCCCTGGATGTCCTGCAATATGGTGGATGATGATTCATACATTATTTGGAAAGTGAGAATGTACTCTTATACATGTCTATCCACCAAGCAGAGGCGCCACTTTTTTATTAATGTTCAAAGAGTATGTTTGTTAACAGACAATGAGATTTTTGTCCTTAAATGCTTGTAGCTTGAATATTTTCTCTCCTATCACCAGTCCCGTATTGTGAGTGTAACCTGGCAATCTGTCCAAATAGCACTATGGGGATCTGAGTTGTGCTATAGATAAAAAAGGTGCACTTCTTTAACTCATTTTCACAAAATATCAGGCATACACTGCAGTCAGTACAACTACAGCGCACACAAATACAGTGCGCACAACGTGTGCATACCATTGACAAAAGCTCAATTGTTTGTCGCCTGATGCCTTTCTAAACATACTCCTTTGGAAAGCTACAGTCCATGTCTACAAGTAACTATACAACATAGTGTTAGTCATATTTTTCATCTCCACTCTGATAGAAATAAATACTGAACAATGCCTACTGTAAATGACTAATCTTTATGGAAAAATCTGAATCTAAAACATTAATCCCTGATTGCCCCCTTCCACACTCAGATCCATAGGAACAGCAGCTGAGCCATTGAAGCAGTAAGAAGTACAGGAAAAGAAGTCTGAAAAGGGCCTGAGTTCTCTATCGTAAAACATCCCTCAAGCTAAAATCCTCACTTGGTGCTGACATTAAAGGGCCATTTAAAGCAGACACTGTCTGATTTGCCATGATGATGAATGTCTCACCCGGCTCCACTCTTCTGTGAAACACTAAACTCCTCTGGGCAGCAAATGGCCTCTGACTGTTCATTTTTATTTGATACTATTTCATTCAGTAGCACCCCTGCCTCGCTGTCCCCACACATTACTGGATAGCCGCACTGAGGGCTAGCTGGCCTCCCTTGGTCAAGAGGAGCATTAAAGGACTCTTACTGACCACAAAAACCTTGTTTTGATCGAAGGCATTTGGTCTGGTGACATGGGTATAATATTAACTCTGAATAATTACCCCAGGGTAAACTTACTGAGTGAGTTTTGAGTGGGATTTAAAATTAGTGAGACACTCTCCAAAGCGACTACAAAACACATCTGGGAGGCTCATTAGTGGCAGCTGTGAGAATTCATCTGTGGCATTCCTACTGCCTCTTAATGTGAGCATGCAGGCTAAAAATAAATAGATTTCAGGATTCATGCTATTTCTAGACTGACACATTCTTTTTAATGGAGTTTCATTAGGCTATCAGCATTACAGCTTAACTACTCCTAACAATGTGATCTGACCCGAGTTCAAATAACATTTGACACAGATTCTACATCAGCCTTGTTCTTAGTCCATAAACACACTGACTTCTGAAAGTGAGGTGTGCTATGGGCATACTCACCCAAAAAACAGGAAGAGATTAAATGTGGATCATATTTCTGTCTCATTGAGAGGTGGAGAGGGCAGAAGGGCAGCCAGGCTGTCTAGGGGCAGATCTGTGCCTGTCCAGTCCAATGAAGCAATCAGTGGCCCCTACCACCCTTGCTACAGTCGAGCCACTATCATGCTCAAAACAGGCCAATTAAGCCAAGGGCCAAGAACAGATCCCTGGGGAACATCATACGGTCCTTGATATGGAACATGCAGTCCTGCTAAAATCCTCTACTGGCCTTTGGGAAATATAGTGGCTGGCTGAGTCTGTGTAGTTTTATCTCACATACGTAAATCAGAAACATCACCACCATTTTTTATGAGAAATTCTAGGAACTAACAAAGTGTGCGATCACATGTTAGCGTGAGTTACTTTGACTTAAGTGACCAGAATGGAAATATTTCTAATTAAGACCAGTTGGGTCCTATGGGGAAGTGGGTTATAATGGTGTAGCATAAATATTTATTCCTACCGGCTGGAGGTACGAATAAAAAATAAAGAGGCATAGGTGGACCTTCCTGAACAGTGAGAACGCTCCCTTACAATTCCCTGCCAATACCCTGAGGACTCTGAGGCGAAGCTTTAAAAGGCTTTTTTTTGCAGAGTACAGATCAAATACTAAACCCTTTATGTTACATTTATTGTGTTAAACTCCTCTATTTTTCCTAATAAATGACTGACAGCTTGAGGTGGGGCTCGGGACTCCTTTGTAGACCCCTTTGTATTTCTCCCCTCAGGTCACTGTGGATCAGGCTTTAACAGCAATCTGCTAAAGTGAGGGGAGAGGAGAGAGCATATCTAATTGCTTTCATATGTTAGATTATTGGTTGATTTAAATAATCACAGACACAAGGGGGCTGGAGGGCATCGCCTTTCACCCCTGGGCGACCCAGAGGAGGTGCACTGTGTGGGGAAGCCTCGACCCTATAGGCCAGACACACACCACATTAAATAGAAAAACCTAACCCTCCTCTGTTTGCCAGCTTTTCACTATAAAATGTTCATCTACTACTTGTTTTACTATGGTTTTTAGTCCACCAACCATACCAGAAGCAGACAGCCAGTAGTTTCCAGTTTAAATGCGTAGTCAGTTCACATCATTTGCTTTGAGTTATATGACGTTTCTAGGGCATCAAAAGTTATTGACAGTAGCAATAAGATATCAGGCATTTCTTTTACCAGGTAGAGATGGATAGTACAGTACATATGGTGATATCTTTTGAGCAAAAACAGAGAGTTCATGTGGTCACAAAAAGACCAGTAACAAAAGTGTCTGTACCTGTGAGGTCTCTCTTGAGCTTTCTGATATCCTTAAATAGGTCTTCAAACTTGACCTGTGCAGCTAAGAAGAAGTCCTGGGGCTCAGGTAAGGGAAACACACTTTTATCTGTGCCTGCATCCTGATGGAAAAAACAAACTGTTAGGAAGTGATTTAAGGCATGCATTGATGTCTATTCATTTGACCCATGTGCCATTAACAGGGTCATATATGAATGTTTCTTACCTTATCCATATTGCGTAGATAGTATGACACCACGTAATCCACCAAGCTAATGCGACTATCCTGGCAACAGAAATGATGATGGAGTTGGTGTTTTGATGCTCAAAAGTATGGTTGCTAAGACAAATCCATTTATTAGTCTAAATAGAGGCCAAATTACTAGCTTTTATTGCATCTGTGAGAATTAAGAAATCTAGGCAATAACACATGTTTTCAACATTACTTATTTGTAGGAATTACTTTATCATAGTGCTGCAAACTTGCAAGAGGGGAGGACAAAAACATACAAGAAGGGGGGAAAAGAAAATGGATCCAACCAATAGAAGTGAATCAAAGAGTCAAATAGAATCAAATCAAATGTAAGAGAAGATCAATTTGACCAGTACCCTGCTCTTCACATCCTTAAGCTTAGGCAAGATCTCCAGGCCAAAGCCATCAGCTTGCCCTCTTGTCCTGTTACCTCCATTCATGTAGTTGCCAAAGGCCAACACCAACCCCATTACATCCTTTAAGCTGTCACGCTCTAGAAGGCCCTACACAAACACGTGCGCATGCACATGCGCACAAACACACACAGACACACACACGCACACAGAAAGAGAGAGAGTGAGAGAGGGAGAATAATAATAAGAAGAAAATAGGCAGAGGTCTCTTGGTCAGGCCGAGACATTTCACAAGGAAATTAAACATAACCACAAAGAGTGGTTCTAACACTGATACTGGACAAACACAGTCAAGTCCTTATTGAGTGACAAGCCAGTCAAGTCCTTAATGAGTTACAAACTAACCAACTTTAATCATGACCATTTTTTAAATCACATGTCTTAAAAAAAAACAGCTACAATAACTCCCTGCATGTGTTATAAACTTAAGAGTGTGTCAAAATGATCCACTGCTCAAGAGATTCAAATGAATGTCAGTATTATGGATGGTTGCATATCCAGGACTTTCTAGTGAAACTGGTGCCATAGTGTTTTAGTCTGAGGTCCTTGAATAGTTTAGGGGATATTTTTACCTTGCACACAGTGGAAACAATCTCTACTTTGCGATGGATGGAGGAGATCCCATCCAGGAAGACAGACTGGAATATGATGCAGTGTGCCCTTCCAGAAAAGTCTGGAATCTGGGAGAGCTCGTAGAGGAACCTGCAAAAGGTCAAAATCACAAAATTACAACCCTGTCCAAAAAAAATTAAAACTCCATTTGTCTGTTCTCACTGAGGCGTGCCCTTAAGAGTTGACTAGCTGAAAAATCCTTGAAAGCGGCCTCCATTCATTGCCTCTATCATAAGCCCCCTGCTTAAAACAGACGCTTGATTCTTAAACCTATTAATGAGCTGGAGGAAGCTGATGCCCTCTCTCTTGTCTATTGTGTCCACTATGGGAACTTGAGGCACTAGAGGTTCTTGTTAGTAAGCTGTAAATCTGGCCTACATTAAGGCCCAGATCAAAGACAGGCCGTCGCTGCAGCGAACAGTGACATCAACACATAAACGGTCCCATGATGGAGCGGAAGAGTGATTCCTCAGTGCGGGGGTGTGAGGGGGCATGCAGCCGCTATGAACTGAAACTTGGGTGAGTCATACACAGACATCCTATAATAACATGGCCCTCTCTCCGCCACGTGTAAATCATTTGGTGAATCTAAGAGAATGCAGTCAATCAGTGTCTGAGTGACTGGGCCAATGGCAGGCAATGCAGGGGAATATATGCCGTCGAGTCCCACAGCGTTAACTGGAAAACAAGCTTGTGGAAGCAGACCCATGAGGTGTCTCGTATGTGTTTAAGACAGCTTACAAAATGTCAACACCTGTGCTGTAAAGTTAAATTTATTTTCATGGGAAAAATAAATGAATAGAAAGGCCAGTGAAACAGATTTGCATGGCTGTTTATAGACTATATGACAGCCAAGGTGACTTGGCAGCAGAAATGGCCAGTGCTGTACTACAGTTTCTGGAGACCATGTCCTGCAGTCTGAAAGCATTGAGCAGAACTCTCAGTTTCTTTCACATTTTACATTGTCACTGTGGTCCATTTTGCTAATAGAGCTCCAGCAGCTTAGCCTATGGAATGCTGTGGCTTGCGACTGTAAGCTTCATGTAGATGTAGGAGTGTATCTCACTGTTCAGGCTTGTCTAACAGCTTCACTTCATCCTCCTTGGAGCTCTCATGGTGCTTCTTGATCTTCTCAAGCTCCTCACTGGTCGCTCTCTGCAATGAGGACAAAAACAGCTGATGAAAGCAAGGAAAGAGAAACTGGACAGTGAAAAAGTGCTGGTACAGGAACTTATGCTTCAGGATAAAGAACTCCTTGGACTGAATTCCTAAGATAATTACGGCGTGTATCTGATGAAAGCATTGACCGCCATCATATGAAATTCAGCTGGAATTCAGTGGAATATGAAAAATAAAGCTCTCTATCACAGAAAAAAAGAAACAATAATACTTCTCATATTTCTCATTTGTGACCCAGACAGCTTCCAAGCATACTCACATTTTCATATAAAGCCTCGATGGTCTCCAAGTCCACCACCGAGTTGTCGACAGTCAAAACAGCTGGAATGTTAAATGAGTTTATTAGACACATTCTCACATAAAAGGAAGGAATATTTGCAGCACACATACTGTCTTCATTAGGAATCCACACGTTTGGAAGGCCTTTCCCTCTGCTAACTCAGAGAGGTTCTACATATGCAGTCATGCCATTTCCTGGACTTTTAGTTTCAAACTAAACATTGACAGTTTTTTCCTCCCTCAACACAGCCATACACGGTATAAAGAGGCTCTCTCAACTGAGGTCTGCCACTTAAGAGAACACAATGGATAACACCCTAACCACAAATGTTTACTAGGCCTGTTCTCACACTTCAAAACCATCCTTGTGAATACACACAGATATAAACACAGAAAGACATAAAAAGATATCTAATCCTCAGTATCACCACAAAAAAGCTAGTGTGTGTTTAGTGTGTGGTGTTTGCTGGTTTGACAGAGGTGCTACTCAGTGGCTAAGACGGCGTGGCAGGGGATGGGAGAGAGAGGTGCCAGAGAGGCCAGTCTGGTGTCAGGGCAGGCCCCAGCACGGTGGCTCTCCTCACAGGCAGACATGCAGGGAACTAAGCCTCTTTGCCATGGGTCACAGGAGACAACCTGTAACCGCTTAACCCCTGAGACCTAAGCAGGGGAACCACCGCAGTTCCCAGTAATGATGCCTGCCTTGCCGAGAAAGGGAGAGAGAGAGAGAGAGAGAAAGAGGGAGGGAGAGAGAGAGAGAGAAAGAGACATGAGATGGGAGGAGGAGTGGAGGGAGGGGAAGGAGGGATGGAGTGGTTTCTCAGTGTATGTGTGTGTCTCCCTCTCTCTATCTGTATTTGTGTGTCTGGCAGAGAAAGAGTGAGAGAGAGACATGTAGAAAGAAAAAGAGAGAGCGATAGCAAAAAATTGAGTGTAGGCAGAGACAACATATTGTCACTCTGTGTACCCTCACTGTCTCTGATAAGTCAAAGTGTTGTGTTAGTGATATTTCTGTCGCAGGTAGAATTTTAAACAGACACAAAAGCGCCACACTCCAGGCTTGTGCAGTGGAGAAACAGACATACATGGAGGAAGAATCTGTGGTATTCTCTGGCCCTGTGGAGCTGTGTCCTCAGGAGCCACAGCTTTGGTGCGCTCAACACCTCGGCTACTGGCCTTCCGATTCCACACCACCCACATACACACACCAAGGTCCTAACCAAACCCGTCCCGGCCGCAATCCCGACATTCCGACACACATCTCAGCAAACTCCCCAAAAGTCAAACATTCCGATTACAGCATGGGAGAGCAAGAGTCTGCCGAGCTGTCTGAGTCGTGCTTTTGTTACAGTGGGTTACTGAACACCCACCCGCAGCCAACCTCTCAACCACTAACTGAGTCACTGTGGTGGCCAGGGGGTGGACAGACGGATGGACGGGGGGTGGGGGGTGGTGTGGGGTGTGGGAGGACTGGAATTGCTGGGGCAGTTGAGGGGGTCTGGATATTTCTCCACACTCACAGATCAAAGCCCTCTAGCTGCCCCCTCTCACCTTCATCCACTCCTGCCAAACACACACACACACACACACACACACTCACGCACGTCATCTCTTTACTAAGTTGATGGGTGTATGCAGTATGGATAATGTGTGGTCTAAGTGGTGTTTTGGTGTGTGTGGTATATTGATACAAGTGGTATGTTGATGTGTAGTGTGATGTGTATGTATGTATGTATGTATGTGTGAAGTGTGTTGGTGTGTGTGGTGTTAGGATATAGTGTGTGTGTGTAAAAGAGAGATAGAGAGAGAGAGAGAGTGTGTGTGTGTGTGAGAGAGAGAGAGAGAAGGAGAGAGAGAGTGTGTGTGTGTGTTTGTGAGATGTGTGGTGTGAGTGGTGTGAGTAGTGTGCTTGCTGGTGTGTGTGTGGTTTTGGGGTGTCAGTGGGTGTTGGTGCATGTGGTGTGTTCAGTTTTCCCTCAGCCTCCCTTTCATGCCCCCGTGGCCCTGGAGGTCTATCCCATCAGGCCCTCTCCTTGTCGGGCTCTTGTGCTGGTCTCCTAACCCTCCCACCCCTCCCAAGCCCAGGCCCCCTCTTGGAGCTGGGTTAGGTGTAACTGGAGCCCCCCTGTGCTGCTCTCCTTCCCACTGCCCATAATTACATTACATGTCCCATGTCCTTTTAATTTGCCAACAAAGGGCAGGCTAAGCAGGCACAGGGCTGGAGGGGGGTAAAGTGTGTGTGCATGCGTGTGTATGTGTGAGTGCATGGGTATGCATGTGTGTGTGTGCGTGTGTGTGTGTGTGCGAGACACAGAGAGAGAGACAGTGAGAAAGAGAGAGAGAGAGAGAGACAGAGAATGTGTGTGCATGTCTGTGTGTGTGTGTGTGTGTGTGTGTGTGCATGCTTGTGTGTGTGTGTGTGTGTGTGTGTGCCGGTGCCTGTGTATGTGGGTTGAGGTCAAGGAGGATATAGGGGGGTAAGGTTATTAAGCCAGAGCGTGGCATTGTCACAATTATACAGTCCACCTCACCTCCACCTTCCATTAGTGCTGAAGGAAGTCACCACACGCTGGGCTAAAAGAAGGCCTTTTTATTCTTTGTGTTTGCGTGAGAGTGTGTGTGTGTGCGTGTGTGCATATGTGCGTGCGCACACGGGTCTATGTGTGCATGTGTATGGGTGGGGGTAGTGGTGGTGGTTGAAGGATTTGAAGTGGGTTTTAGTGATGTGTGTTGGGTTCTCTGGTTTAAGACCAAAAGAGAGTGAGATAGAAAGACAAACAAAGAAAAGAAAGAGAGAGGGAGTTAAGAGGCATCAGAATGAAAAATGAGAGTGGAATGGCAGAAAAACCCTATCAACTAAAGCAGGCAGTTTAGCCTACCTCACCTGACTAGCCTTTTGTGTGCAGAGGTGTGTGTGTGTGTGTGTGTGTGTGTGTGTGTGTGTGTGTGTGTGTGTGTGTATGGATGTATCTAAGTGAGTGATTGTGTGTGTGAGTGTGAATGTGTTTTATGTGGTACTGTGCAGTGTCTGCTGGATTTATATGTGCGCTGATCATTAGCAGGGTGTCGCTACTATTAGGGCTTGCAGTGACTGTCCCCAGAAACAATAAACAGATTCACCGCTGCCAGAGCCAAGCGCACCGTGTGCCCAGACAACCAGGCGCTCACCACAACACTGCTCGCTGCCACGGCGACCACAACGACCCGGGAAAACCACTGCTCTACTCTGCCGATTCAGGGGGAAAAAATTCCCCCTCCGTCTTCTCGAACCTTAGACGGGGCGGCACGCGCAGGAATTCTAACAAGACTAGGAAATGTCGAAATGTCGGAATGGCTAATGACATTCCAATGTGGAGCCAGGGCCTGCCTGTCTTCCTGGAGCGAGGGAAAGGGGAAAAGACAAATTCATAAAAGTGCACATAAAAGTCACATATCAGGAGACATAAAAAGACATATCGACTGGCGCAGGGGAAAACATTCAACTGCCCCCCCCCCCAATTCTTTCCTCCCCTCTAAAAATAACTGAGCAACATCTGTGTCTTATCAAGCATGTGTGTGAGTCCGCAGAAAATAAGCAAAATATATAGCAGCTTAATTAAACAAACGAGTCCTGCGAGACAGACAGAGCCAGAGTGAAAAGGAACACCGCCGTGCCTTGGCAGAGGGCAAGAGAGGGGAGAGAGGGGCAGAGGGCGAGAGAGGGGAAGTGGAGTCGAGAAGTTTCTCACCTTGTTGGATGTCCTTCATCTCCAAGTGCAGACTGGAGATGAGAATCCCCACTGCCTGAGACCTTTTCCCATCCAGCAGCTTGACAATCTACAGGACAGAAAAAGGGAGAATTCCATTAGGACCAGCTGAACTCACCCAGGCCTACAGTGTCCTATCTGTTTTCAGTAAAAGCCCTGGCAGACTCACACAGATGGCATCATTCCATGCCAATGAGCACCATGTGCCCCTAACACAGCACTGAGATTAATGACTATTTGTAAATGCAGTTTAAACCTCTGCGATTTTTGCCAAATTGATCCTTATCTTTCTTTGCACCGCTAATAACACAACTGCACTCTCTGGCCATGGAAGGTTAAAATGCTACCAAAGAGCCTGAAGCCCATAGATTCTAGCGTCTATTGCTAACGCACTTTTGAAGGTGTTCCATAGAGATGTTCACAAAGTGTTGCTTAGTACATGCTAGCTGTGTGCTGTTGCTGCTAGCACACGCTGACACACACCAGACAGTGTTGCTGCTAGCACGTGGAGCAAGGCATCAGTCATGTTCCACACAGGCAGCACTGCTCTTTAGCCATTAGCTCCGTGGCACAGCCAAGCTGGGCTTGTGTTCCAGCAGTTAAAGAGAGTTGAGTGATTACTCGGAGCGGAGCTCTCGGTGGAGACATCGCTGGAGGTGGCCACTGATGTGGCTTCCCCCTTGCTGGGAGCATAAGTGATGTCTGGACCAGTTTCTCTTTCACTTTTTTTCAGGTGACCTTGGAACTCACACTTCTATTCATTCTGTCCCAGCGGTCCATCACTCATCCCAGCTGGAGGATGAGAGGGTATGCTACTGTGAGATGGAGTGAGACACTAGCATTTGACTGAGCACACAAACCCAGAAGGACGCTCAGGAAAGTTGCAATGTTGCATAACAGAAAGGAAGACATAGATACGTATAGATATACATATAGTGTGTGTGTGTGTTACAAACTATACACAAAAATATATATATATAAAAACAAAGCCATAAAAGGGCATCTTTTTCAGTCTGGAAGAGCAAAGCAAAGGGTTGGGGGATTTAGATCAGGGAGGGGGTCTTTTATAACAAACTATAAATTCACAGGATTTTTATTTGTACCTACACATGGTCACAATTACTTATGACTGAATTACCCATAAAAGCAGAAAGCGTTTTTGGCAAGGTAAAGCCGTGCTTTAAAACTTAATGTCTCTGCCTTCTTCATTAGGTAGCGCTGCCTGCTATTAGCCAGTCGCTGCTACTGAGGGCGTGTAGTGGGAACTAGTGTGAAGGTCCTTCACAGCCCAGTATTGCATTACAGAGGCCTAAGAAGCCATGCTGCTTCTGCATCCATTATTACAATCGCCGGGGATCCCACTGCCTCCACAGCCCCACCCCACTCCTCCTCCCTCCGTCTCTCTCTCAAAGACATGATGGAGAGAGAGAAGGAGGGAGAGAGAGAGAGAGAGTCTTTTCCTTCACAACACCTCTAATGAACCCTGGGTGTAAAAGAAAAATGAAAGGAGGAAAAAAAGAAAAAAAAGAGAAGAAAAAAACATGGTTCACACTTCCAAGAAAAGAAGAACAAGATGACCAACTTCATAAGCTCAACAGATGCAAGCTTCTATAGGGGCACCAATTACGGAGAAAGCAGAGAGCTAGGCAGACTGGCAGTAAGACAGACAGAGAGCTAGCCAGACTGGCAGTAAGACAGACAGACATTGAGGAAACACCACAACACGGCAGTGTTGAACATCTGCAACAGCTGCCTGGCAATGAAGGCCATTTATGAGCGTGAAACCGTGAAACATATCAAAAGATAAGAGCAGCCCCCAGTGGACATGTGGTGTACTGCCAAGAAAAGAGGCAGCCTGCGGGCTGACAGGCCTTTAACAAACACAGAGGGTTTCCAGAGAAATGACACCCATGATGGCATGATGTTAGCACAGGCAAGCAGATCCAGCCAAGCACACCAAGCAGAAGCCAAGCAGATCCAGCTGAGCAGACTCAATGGTGGCTCCCCCAGGGAGAGAGGAGAGAGGGAGAGAGGGCCAGAGGGCCAGAGAGGTGGGGAGTGAGTGGCCTGGGCTGGGTAAGGGCATGAGAGGTAAGAGTGATTTAGCAGAGGCACTGTTCCATTTAGGAGCTCGTCCATAGAGGCTGGCACCGCCTAGAGGACGGGGGAAGGGTGGGAGGAGGAGGGGGGGGGGTTCAGAGGGTGCATGAGAAAGCAGCACAGTGGCCTTTCAGATTCTACGTCCTTAAGACATGGAGAGAGAAGAGAGAGAGAGAGAAAGAGGAGGAGGTGAAGAGAAAAGGTGAAGGTTACATAAACAGAGAAATACATAGATACCGATGGCCTAACACAGGACATGAGGTAAGAGGAGAGGGGGATATGGAGGGACGGAAGAATAAATGAAAAGAAAGGGAGAGATGACAATGGACAGACAGAGAGAGAGATGAAGAGAGAAAAGTACAGAAGTAGTGATATAAGAATATATAGAATAAATGAAAAACAGTGAATTAGGGAGATAGACTGGAAGAAACAGAGAGACACAGAGAGAGTGAGAGAGAGGAGAGATGGAGAGATTGCACAGAGATGGACAGAGATGCTCTTGGCTCACTCCAGCTGCTTCCTAATACAGTGATGACTTTCACATGTCCAGCTCCTTCCAACCTCAGGGCAGACGCAATAGCACCGTCAAAATACCATTCACCACCTACACAAGAGCAGCCATCCCAAACGCCTACCCTTAACCCGCCGCCCCCATACCACGTCAGCAGTGACAGCCTTAAATAAAGGTCCCGTAAACAGCCTAATACCCGCCAGCGGCTGCCTCCCCAAACAGGCGTGGGAGCACGCCAATGAGACTGTCAGTGGGCCGGGAGAAATATGCAGGCCAGACTAGATATTAGCTGTAATGCAGCGGCAACAGGATGGGGATGGCAGTGTGGTGTTTACTCAGCGCATATCACAGGCTCACGCAAAACCATGGCCACACACACACACACACACACACACACACACACATACACTCTCTCTTCATCCTCTGTGGTCTTTTCCTTCTTTCTTACAGTAACTCCTGCTCATTCTCTCTCTCTCATCCCTAATCTCCATCTCCTCTCATCTCTTCATGTCTCCTCTTGCTTCCGCTCCCTCCTCATCTCTGTGGGCCTCCTGCTTGTGATTTGGATTAGGAGTCTTATCCTCCTCCTTGTCTCCCTGGACTTTCTCTTTTTGCTTTGATTCTCCATTCCTTCTTTTCCTACTCTCCTCTTCCTTATCCTCCTCCCTTCTATCTGTTTTTGCTCTCTTTCCTGTGCTTCTCAATCTACCCTCCAGTGTTTCTCCTCTCTCTCGTAAGCGAGGATCATGCGCGTGCTCTCCTCATCAAAAGGCCCCTGGGCTCATCAGCCTGGTGCTGCTTCCCCAGACCCCGGCCCAAACGAAGCCACATGCCTGCAATTAGACACCAGTCCAGTGCAGTGTGGTGCTGTGCGGTGTGGTTCGGTTCAGCAGCACTGGGCCGTAAAGATGACAGAGAGCCGTCTCCCCTGAGAGTCCTCTGCACAGCTTTGATATGATAATCACCAGGGGAAGAGAGGGGGCCCCAGCCAGGACACATGATACAAATTAGCCCTCATTTAGTCTCTTTGAGCTTCTAGGTGGATTTTGTTGCTTGTTGTTTGTATGTGTGTGTGTGTGTGTGTGTGTGTGTGTGTGTTTGTGTGTGTGTGTGTGTGTGTGCATAAGTGAATGAGAAAGACAGGGATGTGAGAAATGGATCCAATTTCCATAACTTGTCAAATAGGTGGCCATGAACACACACATGTACACACACTTTAAACAAGACCCAGATGCACATGCAAGAGCAAATGCAAATTGAAATACATAAACACAAACATACACATACACACACCCACACAAAGACAGAAACACAGTCAACACATACCCCATGCACACCTGAGGGACATGTAATCATACACACACATCCACCTATTTCCTCCTGTATCCCAGAGGAGGCCGAGAATATTTCACCTGATCTGGCAACACTTTGAGTAGTCACTTGCACCCGTGGGCAGGCTACCACCACACTGTCATCGCCCCTGCGCCTGCCTCACAATGAACGCCTGATGACACCATATTCGGTCCACACTCACACACACTCACATGCTCCATACAAGTGCAAGTGCACACACTCTCACACACACATGCACAACAATATACTCCCCTCAAGCTATTTCTTTGGTATTGACACACACACACATACATGCATGGGTGCACACACACACATGCATACGTATGTACGCACACAAACACACACACATGCACACACAGTCCACAGTCCTTTGCTCCCATTGATTCTGTCCAGTGGTACCTGATCAGTATCGGTGGTGAGGCTCAGACTATTGGCCTGTCAGTGTTTCCTATATTGGAGGCTCAGCAGTAGGAGTGGACACTGTGTCTATGCTACATTCAGCCTGTCTGCTCTGGTGGCTTGGTCTTGTGTACCCCCACCCCTACCAAACCCCTAGCCCAGTCCTCAACCCTCCTCTCATCAAGCCCCATCTCTCCCACCAAAGGCCATTTTCCTGGCCATGAAGGTTAGAGATGGTGGTGGTTGGTGCAAGGAGGAGAGCGGGGAGTTACGCAGAGGGTGGGGAGGTGGGGGGGTTTCTTCTAGGAAAAGGATGATTCAGAGACATTTGTACCTTGAAGTGTAAACTGTCAGACATAAAAGATGAAGATGTAAACACATTAGTTTTGTTTAGCTGACCTTTCATCAGAACAGGACGCCTTTGCCAAAAGAAGCGCAGCCAAAAACTTCTCCCCTCTCCCAACTTCTCTAAACAAACTCTGACATATTAAGGATCTCAGTGGAATTTATGATCAACTTGTCAATACATTCAGTGTGAAGTTCTTTCATTTTTTTGAAACCAGTAAGATACGGCAGAGTGAAAATTGCTGCATATGAACCCTCTGACCCTCATCATGGTAGCAGCACAGGCAGTCATACCTCCTTATCATCCCATTCATCATAATGAGGACACACTGTAAATAAACCAGGCATGTGATTTATGGGGAATGGCTATGCCAGTGTTTAATGATAGCCTAACTTCTTCATCTGGTGAGAGAGGGGGGGGGGGGGGGGGAGAGAGAGAGAGAGAGAGAGAGAGAGAGAGAGAGAAGTATAAAATAATTCAGGAATCCATGCTTTCATTTGTTCCATTTGTCAAAATTAAACTGGATTTCTTTTTTCCTGCGTGGAATTTTGCTAGACTTTCCATTTTTAACATTTTATATGGGGCATATGCATATGATATTCTCATCTGTTGGGCTAACCGCAAGCATCTCGCTCACAATCCCAATCCCACTCCACAGGCTGTGACATTGAGGAAATGTGGTAAAGCACACAGACAGCAGTCAGACAATAGTTTGTAGAGAGTGGGTGTGAGTGTGTGTCTGTGTGTGTGTGTGTGTGTGTGTGTGTGTGTGTGTGTGTGTGTGTGTGTGTAAATGTTTATTATATGTTTCATGTAATTTCTCATCTCTCTCTACATCTTTACCGGGACTCACTTTCTTGCTCAATATTTTCCTTTCTCTCCTTCCTCTTTCCTTTCTCTTCTTCTTTGGCCCTGCCCCTCTCTATGTCACACTTTGTCTACTTCTCTCTGTCTGTCTGTCTGTTCCAGTTGGTGTGTGTGTGTGTGTGTGTGTGTGTGTGTGTGTGTGTGTGTGTGTATGTGTGTGTGTGTGGAGACCTGTGGTCTATTGAGAGCTGTTTTGTCAGCGCTGACAGTAGACAGTAGGCCAACACTGCTCACTGTCTCGCCATCTGAGTCACATTAGAGACTGGGTAGTTGTGCTTCAGAGGAACTGACCACATGGTATGGACAGCAATCTAAAACACACACACACACACACACACACACACACACACACACAAGAAGGCTGGAGCCCTGTGTGATTGATCAGGAGCAAGTTGTGGGCAAGTATAGATCAGAGAGGGACAGATTTAATCTGCTGGGTCAGGTGTGGTCCAGTGGAGGCTCAGACTGGACGCCAGACACACCTGAAATGCTGAGTCAGTGTCCGAGCAAGGGCCTACTGAGAGCACTGGCCAGAGAAAGGACAGGGTAAGAGTGGAAGATTCACCTCTAGAGCTGTTTGAATGTGTTTCTTCTGCTTTTAAGACTGGATTTGTGCTTTCATATGGTTAGAGGGATTGGCCACGTCCACTGAGAGGGAGGGGAAAGTCCTTCTGGTAGTAAGACTTCAGTGGGAGACAGGGAGAGAGAGTAGACAGAGACAAAAAGAAAGTTCCAGAGAACAAGGAATAGAGATAGCAGATAGGAAGAAAAAAAGAGAGGGAAAGAGGGACAGAGAAAGAAAGGAGAGACTGGCTGCCACCAGCTGTCGAATAGCAGTCTACCCACCAATCAATCAAAGTGTCATTGTCATGACAACCCACTATTTTGGTTCCTCCATGTATCTTGTGTTTTATGGTATGGAGAAGCTTACAAACATCATCTTTCACGAGCAACCCTGCACACTTAGTGTCCTGACTGTGAAAGGGAAGCAAGGGGAGAAGCAATATATTTTAACAAACCAAATAATTACCCTTTAATAATATGCGGCCCTCGGCAAGGAATCAAATACCGCCTGGAGAAAATGCAAACCAACACAAGAGCTAGACACTCTCTAGTGGTACCCCTCACATATTCTTCACAGTCCCCCACTGATTAAATCTCCTTCATGTGAAGGGTCTCATTACATCTGATTAAGAAAGCATCCATGTCCTCAACCTCACTTTTATCAATAACTAGTTTTCCATTTTAATTAGTGATTAGTTATCCTCAGATTTCATCCTTCTCCTCACTGTGTGTGTGCGTATGTGTGTGTGTGTGTCTGGGAAAAGCCAAGAGGCATAAAACAGCTGTTCCCAGTGTGAAGTCTTCTAATAGGACTTAGCCCGCTTCAAACAGGAAACTGAGCATTTTATTAGGGTTTGTTTACAGTCTAATTCCTCTCACAATTCATGCAACTCAGTGTCGTTCACTGGGTCTAAAAGCACAAGCTACACACATTTCATACCCCGTAAAAATGACTGTGTGGTTCCTATGTGGTGTCTTTCTTGATGCCTTCACTCACTCTCTTCATCTTCAACACAGATGACCCAAGGGACAAACATGTAGTGCACTTGAATGTAAGGTCACTTAGAGAAGGTAAGGTAAGGACATGTTCTGTGCTATTTGGCAACATCTCCCTCACATTCCAGCTTCTATCAATAGTTTATGCTCTGAGGATATTCTTGCGACTGGCTAAAGACTTTCTAATCAAGGAAAGAAAAACAAATCTGGACAAATAGTCTTCTCTGCCTAGAATCCAATAATGGGGGCTTAAGTCTATTTTTAAAGAGAGAAGATTTTTTTTGTGTGTGTGTATGTGTGTATGTGTGTGTGTGTGTGTGTGTGTGTGTGTGTGTGTGTGTGTGTGTGTGTGTGTAGGGTGGGGTGGGGGGTGTGGGGGTTTATGCAATATATTACATATTTTGAATTTCAAAAATCTGTACTGAATTCACACCAAACCTTTTTGGCCTTGGCCTTCTTCTCATAGGTGTCAGACAGGGGCTTCTTCTTTGCCTGTAGGTTGGCCTTGGAGAAGAGGTCTTCAAACTCTTTAGTATCCACAATATCCGGCTCCTCCAGAGACCCCCAGAGGCTGTTATTACTAGTGAGAGACAGGAGAATGTTTGGGTTGGTTTGTGTCAAAAACTCTTGCTTTTAAATCAGTTCCACTCTGAGAGCAGTGTCCACAGTTGTGGTTTGAACTCAAGGGAAAGGAGAACATCTAGAGGTGATGGGGACTGCTGAGGATGCGCCAGCACATTCCACAAGACGGATTGCTCTTCGTCAGAGATAAACAAACTTGTATTGCCGTTTATTGAATGTTTACCCCTGCTGCTGGGCTGTTTATTTCCATTTTGGAGCCACGGGTTTGCAGGTTTTGAGAGTGTGAATCAGTGAAAATCAGAAGGGTTTTTCCCCTTTTTAAAGGTGCTGTTTACTACAGAAGCTTTTTAAGTGTACATCCCCCCTCTGGCCAACTTCTGCACTCCAAGACAGCCCAACCACTTTAGATCCTAACCCTAACCCTTGACAACAAAAATTTGGTAAAGATGTCCTGTTAGAAGTTTGAAACTTTGGTTTCAGATATGTTGCCAGGCGACGTGATGGGAAAAACAAAACAGGGCAGCGTTGGGGTCAGGCACTGTTGGCTCTTTATCTGGGCTACCTTGAGTTTCCACTCCTTCTATCTCCTAAAACCATGGCAGCTTATGACAGGTGATGCCCGACTCCCTCTAAGGGTGGACTAATGAAGGGAGAGTGAGCTGTGTCTGGCATGAATCAAACTGAACACACTGGGAGCCAAAGAAGTCGCTGCTTTTCACACAGGTTTACCTGGAGCTGGACAAATGAGATGGGGGAGTGGGCCCAGTGAGAGAGACAAGCCATGGACCTCAGTTTGACCTGATGTGGTATAAGAGCTACTTAATGCACACATCTGGCATCTTTTTGGAATTCAAGAGTATTTTGTCCTGTTGAATAATTTACCATGGGCTGAGTTACTTATATAGATCAAAGCTGCTACATTATCACATGGAAGAGAATGTGACTGCCAGGAATGTTAAACAACATCTACTTTCAGTACTGTTGTTATCCCTCTATTTTCTGTACTAAGTGCTTGGATTATTCATCTAGAGACTTGGTAAATGTGACTACATGAAACGCAGCCATTGTGGAAAAGCAGTCACTTTGAAAGCCATATCAAGATGAAAAGGGTAACAGGAGAAAAAGCTGTCCTGAGAGTCCATGAGAATGCACCGACTCGCCACTGACTCCATCAACAGGCATTGAATCCTTGGCAGAAATCTGCCCTTGGCCAAATTTGCGGTTACTGCACAGCCTGCCAAGGGGGGATCAGTTGTAAGACACACAGCAATATTGGCTAGCATCTAGCCTGGCCTGCTCAATCTCATCTCATGGTATTATACAGCCATGCTTCCTTACATGTTATTTGGTCTCTGTCAGTGAAAATGTGAGGGCTGAATTCATATTCAGACACAATTCATCATTTCCCTTTGTAAACACCATTTACAGTATTAATATTTCCTGTCTAATCATTACAACCGCAAATACAAGCTTTCCTGAGTATATCAATTGTCTAACATATCACAGTCATAAATCCACTCTACACCAACAATGTACAACATGTAACAAGATACACATTCATGCTCTTCATATCTGTGCCTCATTGGCAAATCTGGAGTGGCAAACATTGTGGAACATTAACAAAACCACTCAGTAGGTGCAGTCTAATGTTTTGGAATAAAATAGACAATGAGTGCAACACACAGGCATGGCTACACTCACTCAGGTATAGCATTGACTTAAACTACTCAGTGCACAAGTACTCTGTGCATGTAAATGCTTACAACTTGCTGCATTTCAATTCAATTTATTTGTGCTGACAGAACCTCTGTGTATGTGGTATGTATGTGTGTATGGTCTCTGAACAATGATCATTAAGTGCCAGAGTAGGCTAACTAAACTTCCTCTGTAAAATGTATGTGGTAGACTGTGCTACACTAGTCCTGTGCTGGGGTCAGGAACAGGAACTAAAAGTGTGAACTTGGACCTAGTTCTCAACCCTAATCCTAAAAATACATGGCTATAAAGGCTTGAGAACCACTGCTGGGGCACTCAGGCCTCTTCAGATGCATAAACCACAGCTACTTTACAAAGCAGCTCACACACTCCATCTCACTAAAACATGCCAGTGCAGGTGTTAAGACAGCCCAGACTGCACCCACAGGGTGTGCACGCACGCACACACACACACACACACACACACACACACACACACACACAAGCTTCTGGATGGGTGTGCAGGTCCACTTAAAAGGACTGACTAAATCTTTTTTTGACAGGTGTAGAGGTTGTTTTGCTTCTGTTTCTATATCATTACTGAGTACCCAGTACCCAGAGAAACTGCAGAAAATGGGAATTACCTCTTTTCCATGGTCTATGTATGTTATATTGTGCATTGTTTCCCCCTTTAGTGTTTTCTAGAGGTTTATTCATTTAATTCTTGTTGTCACACACCAAAAAGGTGGTTTAGAAAAGCAGTTTCTTCTGCTACTTACTTATTGTCCTGAATCTGGATGCGTGTCCAGTAGAGTGGCTTCATGGGGCAGGCGGGCTCAACTGTGGGTTTGCGTGGGGCTACCTGCACAAGCTGGCTGAAGCCAAAACCCCCTGGGCCAGGTGGAGGTGGAGGAGGGCCAAAGCCTGGCATGGGGGGTGGAGGAGGTGGACCAGACCCAGGGGGAGGTGGAGGAGGTGGGGGCCCTACGCCAGGTAGGGGTGGAGGTGGCGGAGGCCCAGGAGCCATCCCCGGAAGAGGAGGCGGTGGAGGAGGAGGTGGACCAGCGCTGCCAGGTAATGGAGGTGGGGGAGGGATGAGGGGCCCTCCTGATTGGCTGGGCAAAGGTGGAGGAGGAGGTGGGGGTGGGGCTGGATCCCCGCCCTGCTCTGCCCTCTTAATGGTGTCCGGGTTAAGTTTCTTAGGCACTGTGAGGTTGGGGCTGCCAGCCGGAAGCGCTCCCTCCCCCTCGGGGGTCTTGATGAAGGTCTCGCGGTCAGTCTGCACGCAGACGTTACGGGTAGCGCGTGGTGCGGCTGGTTGATCATCTTCGGTGGAGACGCAAGCGTCACGCAGGTCCCCCAGCCGGTAGCCAGGGCTGTAGGTTCGGTCCCGCTGCATCTGGGAGATGGCTGCCTCCAGCCGCGACACCGTGACCGCATGCTCCCCTCGCACCTGGAAGATCTGGAGCTCGAAGTCACCCTGGGGTGGGGGGAGAGAAAGCATATAGGGCATTTCTATTCAATTCAACTCACTGACTTCCTATAGCAGCTAGTAGCAGCTATAGCAGCAATTTATAAGATATCTAATGACAAAGGCATTACACATTCTAGATTTATATATATTATATACAGATACACATTGACCATTCAAACTATCACATCACATTACAGTCAGTGATCTGCAGTATGTATTATAATACTTACAATTCTTACTTTTCATTTTTTTCTGTTAATGACAATGGTTGTAATATTTTGAATTTACAGAGACACAGCTTTGGTACTATACATGTGGGCCAAATTTACTGCACATGAATCTGCATGAATGTGAATCTGAATGAATCTGAATGTGTTGTCTTCAGGACAAAAGAGTAGCCCTCTGATGAAATCTGCCTTTATATGCACACACTCTTTGTGTTTTCTCTCAGTGGGAACATCTGAAAATAGACTAGATGCTGACAAGATGCTGGCTAAGGGGGCGCTGACCACCTAGACATAAGCCGTCCCCTGAAAAAATATCTCCCCTATGACCCATCAAATAAAATGTCAGTCACTATTCACTATTCTATCACTATTTCTAAGCATATTTGACATATTGTGTCTCTTTTTAAAGCAGGCTTTGAACTTTTAGCTTCTATCAGTGAAATTAAATATTTTTATGTTATTTATTTATTTATTTTTACAAAATATAGGCTACCATTCTTCAGCTCTTCAACCCCATCCACTTAAAACTGCCTAGGGAAGATGTGTATATGTGCTTGTGTGTGTGTGTGTGTGTATAAGATGTCTAACAACCTGTGAAAATACAATCAAAACTGTATACAATCAAAAATGTCCCGGAGGTGAACCCCCAAGCCCCACTCAGTAGCTATGTACAAACACATTCAAAATGCTTCCACTACCCTTGAATTGGTTGAGCTAAAAGCGCTGGAGCAGCCTATATTGTTGCGATGTACAGGCTATTAGCCTGAATTAGCGATGTGTTGTCCACACAACATATGTTCAGCAATTCTCCTTTGAAACAAATGATGGCACCCGTATTTGCGGCCATTTAGTGATACCCCCCCACCAAGCAAGCCTACCCAATGATGACATCCTAGCCAAACCTCTGCATGAAGGGAAAGTAAATCTGTTCCGAAGATTTTGCAACAAATGATTAAGTTTCTTTATCCAGTGGTAAGAGGCCCTTAGGCTGACCTCTCTGACATCCTCCTATTTCAACTGAGAACCAGCATGACAGGAGGATGAAGAGAGGTGGACAGGCAATGGCTGCCGATGTGTGTAAATCTACTCTATGCAGATGAGAGTGTAGACAGGAGAGAGAAATATTGAAAACGAGAAAAAAAAGCTTTGACATGCAGAACACTCCTCTTTGCTAAGACCTGTGTGAAACTATTTGAAAGCCTGTCTCAAAAAAGCTGCATCCTTGGCAACACTGACTCATTTGAATAAACAACAGGTTAGAGAGCTGCTATCAACAGCAGAATCACACAGAGGTCACAGAGGATACACCAAAACTATTAGGCTTTTCATAGAGGAAAAGGTAACAGGAGACTCTAAGCAGTAGAAATTAGAATAAAAGAAAGAAAGAAAGAAAGAAAGAGAGAAAAAGAAAGACAGAAAGAAAGAGAGAGAATGAAAGAAATAAAGAGCTAGAGAGCAAGTCAGAGAGTCTCATGAAATGTTACCAGTCTCACAAGTATGGATGTGTCCATCCAGCTTGTGAAAGGTGATCTAATTTCATATGAAGCCTTCAAAGAAGGGCTACATGGAGGGTCCCGTCTGGACTATATGAGGGCATCATGGCTTCTTTCCCTGGCCCTCACTGGACTTTTCCTGCTGGTCCGAGCAGCATTGTGGGGACTCTGGCTCTGTGGGCAGCCCTCAGTGCATCAGCTTCAGCCTCATCCCATCCCACACCTCTACTTGCTCAGAAGAGGCTGCTGGGGAAGGTTAGATCTCCCAATAACTGTCTCAGGACCGTCAGCCTGACTGTTAGACCTGAAGCTGTGACCAATAGTCAAAAATCCCATTCACAGCAGCAAGCACATCTTTACCGAGTAACTAATCCCTTTGCTGCACTACACAGTTAAGTCCAGAGTGAGAGCCCTATGTGTGAGAGATGTGCTATTCTGCACATTGTTTGTTTGGCTTCACTGCAGGCAGGAGCCAGACGACACCTAATCATTATTCAAGGTGCTGAAATTCCTGAAGAATAGCAGAAACAAGGCTTCATTAGGAAAAAAAAGCATTATATTGCCAAATCTCTCTCGTCTTCTTTACCTCTCTCTTTCAAACACACATGCACGCGCACACACACACACACACACACACACAGAGTCACACACACACACAGACACAGACACACACACACACAGTAACAGAGACATAAGCTTCAGAGATGTCACATCTCATTTGTAGCTTGATATATTTTGAACCCTTTTTCCACTAAAGTCTCCCATGTCCTGCTGTGTGGAAATATGCGCTTTCCGAAACAATGAAATGTAATATCACTCTGGCCCTGGCCAAGGGAACTGGCTGCGTATGCTGGCAGAGAGACATGCCGAGCTTTTAACATCTAAATTTGCTCTCAGGGTGAGGATGACAGTACCTCTGCTGCTTCAAGCCCCCTGGGTGGAAATCAAGCTGAATTACTACACAGAGTGTGTTGCATTAGTCTTGGCAACAACAACCTCCTAAAATCCTCACAGTAGTCCCCCCTCCATCGCACACTAGCATTAGCAATCCCTATAAGTCAATGTCTGGGCTGTGGACCTTCCTGTTCACGTTTGGTTTGCGGTAAATGACGAACATTGATGAAAAGTACTCATCCAAGTTCCATTAGTTGACCTTTGCCAGTGTGTGATTATAAACACCTCTAGTCATGGTTTATTTAAGAGCAGGCCAGAGCGGAACGGCAGAGTACAGACAGAGGCAGCCTATCAACAGATATGCAGACACAAAAAGAAACTAAGTAGTGCAGAGTCATGGATGCAAATGTGCTGTGACAGAGATTGGTTTTCCATGGGATTTCATTTACTCTCCTGACCTCTAGTGGTCAAGCAGGCTAACTTCATTCTAGAGGACCTCTAAGATGAGGCAGGCAGAAGGCATTAGCGTGGGATCCAGCTGTTCAAGGACTTTAGCTACTTACATGCAGTTTTTCCACCTCCTCTTTGCATTCCCTCTTCAGCTGCAAGAGGGCTGCCTGATGCTCTGCAAAAGGGAAAATGGGTGAGTTAAGCAAGGGGCAAAAACACACTCATGTATGCACACAGGCCCTCTCACTCCCTCTCTCTCTCAAACTCACACTCTCTCCATATTTTGTGCTCCCACACAAACACACACACACACACACACACACACACACACACACACACAGACAAACTTAATTAAAAGTAGTACCCACCTAATGTAAGCAATTGGCCCCAGGCTAAGAGTGTGGCCAAGCAACTAATGCGTGCCTGATAAACATACTTCCCCCATCCCTTGGTGGTCACAAACCTGGCTAACGTGCTTGACATGCTCCACTGTCATACAAAATGATCCTACATGACCCAGTGGCCCAATATGTTTAATCCCCTTTCATTAACTTTTTCTCTCTCTCTATATATATACACACACACACACATTCATGCAACCCTTGGTATGACTAATTAAGCAGAGTCATCTGACCAGTGATACAAGTCATATTACAGAAATCGTTCACAGATTTCATCTTCAAATCTCTAATCTTTTAATACCTCTGATAACTCCATCATGTGGGTATCACAGCCTGAGCTGTTAAGGCAGGGCTAGATAAAGATCAGATCAGGGCAGGACTAGGGCCGGATCAGGGCCAGACAAGAACTGGATCAAGACAAGACTAGGACAAGAGCAGGGTAAGATCAGGGGTGCGTTTCCCCGGAATCACTGCCCAACCACTGTACAAACAGTATTTAAAATGGTCTCTCTTTTAACGCCTATGGCAGTTGTTCAACAAAGCTTTTGGGAAACACAGCCTGGGCCTGAATCCAGGCTAGATCAGGACCATATCAAGGCTATAAAAGGACCAGCTCTCAGCAAGGTGCCTGCTGCATAACAATACTATTACTGTAAGCTTGAAAACTAGTTGAGTAAGTGAAGAGACAGTCATTAGTGTAGATGTAGCCCATCTTCATTTGATGGGCTTCATTCATTAGCACTGCTGTATGACATCATTTCCTGTGATTTAAAGAGATCATCAACATACAGCAAACGCCTATAAGTGATTTATTTGAAACAAAAAGACAATTCATGCAAGCATTCAAACACACAACCTGATTTGGTTTTGAGGATATCTTTGAAATGTTTCAAACACATGTAAGACTTGTTTCTGTTCTGTCAGATGACTTGTCTGGACCAATGGGTATCCTTGTAAAATCATAAATCTTAACTGTGTCTAGAGTATCAAAGTTACAATAAAACCATTACTAACAGCTGCGTGTTCTTTTCTATCTTCTTTCGCAACAGGCACACAGCGTAGGCCTGTGTCTGCTGAGATGCCACGACAAGCCCCCATGCTGAGCTGGGTGGACACAAGAATGCTGCTCCCACACTGACACACCCACAGAGGCGCAAAAGCCAAAAAGCATTAAAGAAGCTAATTCACCTCGCCCTGTCTCACTGGGTCCAGGCAAATTCCAACGCCTTTGGTCTAAAAATACACACAAATTAGGACAGTGCCCTTGCTTGCTACCAGGATGGTACACTGGTGCTCATGCTCTGCTCTTATCTGCTTGCTTATCATATTATCCCAGGACCTTTGATCAACTCCTTCAGTTCCGTCTTCTATGTTTGGATTGTCTTACTCCAACTGGCTTTACTAGTGACACTGGTTTTGGGTTACCATGGCAGTATTCTTCACAGATGACTGCCATTACTAACACTTGCAAAAGCTAATCAACTTCCTCCTGTTCAGTTCTGTGTCTTAAAGCTGTTAATTATTAATAGTGTACAAATTAGCACACTAATTAAGTTTGCAAAAGAAATCATCAAGGGTAGAAGTTCGTGAATAATAAGAATAAGAGCAACAACTGACCATAAGCGTGGCAGCCTGCCTTTGTCTAAATACAAAAACACAAAGCAAAACAGAAACTCTTCATTTAGGGAATTATATATTTAGGGAATTACATGGAGGTATTAAGCAGATTTTAGCATGAATCCTGGATAATTAAGGGATTGGCTACAATATAACCACAAGATTAGGAAAGAGAGGGAATCTATTTCAAAATTTAAGGTCCATTGACACACATTAGCCATGACGTCACTGAAACTGGACCAAATGTTATCATATTGTACTTCTTCTTTGTATCCAGTTTCAGGACTCAAGATCATTCTACCACAAGACTCAAAGGGCAAAGAGCTACATGCCTATCAGTGACTCTACCTGTGCCTTTCCAGCCTAAACAGATTTAAAAGATGCATTATGCCCAGTTTACCACAACACCCACCCACACACACACGCACACACACACACACACACACAAGCCCAGACTGTATTGCTCCACTTGTTTTTTGTGTCACTTTGCAATTATATTAAGCAGTCAGATTAAGGGCTTCAGATGAAACCTGGCTGTGGCAAAGATGGCATACAGAAAATGTGAGTGTGTATTCTACACCGCCCATTGTCTTGTCTGTGTTGAGAAGAAACTGGGCCATGGCCAAAGGCATCCCACTGAGGGAGGATTTATAAAAAATTAAAATACAAAAATATAAACAGACCGCCCTCTTACCTGCTTCAGTGTACCGAAGGCCCACCTTCTCTTCCTCATCTTTAGGCTTGGGTGGGGGCCAGACTGCCTGAAGACGGCCAGGGGTCCGGTCCTCACTGTCACTGGGCGAGGCGACCTCCGCCTGGATGAATTCACCAAAAAGAAAATTAGCTTTCCTTAAAAATACCTGAACTCAGAAGAGACATTAAGTTTCTTGATGCACATTCCAAAGTGTACACGACAAATTGTTGGATAAAGGAGGCTGTGTCTCAAGTAAGACCAAATAGGGCTGACTTTATTGCTGTGATTAAGGACTACTGATGTGGTGCCCCATTCTGGGCATTACAGACACATACCAACACATTTGCTCCAATGCTAATAACTGCAGCAGCAGACAATCTTCAACTCAATTGATTTAAAATTAAAACACACAGTGACACGTTTGTGTACATGTGGATAAAATGCAGAGAAATGTTTTCAGTGTTTTAGAGCTCAGTGTCAAAATGACATCCTTCATACATACTTTGTGCTCTGTGATGCCTTTGAGATCACTTCCTGCTGATTTGCCCGCTCTCTCAAAGATGGATTTCAGCAGCTCCTTCTCACTCCTTCTCTTCCTCTTGACGGCCTCTACATCCACTGAGGTTTCCTCTCCATCTTTCTTGGCAGCCTTGGGAGTGAAGAAGGATTTGAAGGCTCCTAGGCTGAAAGCCGTCTCTGAAGTTTTAGCACTGCCACCGACGCCGGAATCTTCCGGTGCGTTCGCAGTGGCCGCATCAGCAGTTTTGTCCCCTGCCGCTGTGGCGTCCTCAGACGCCCCCTCTTTCTCGTTATCTCGTGGTGAAGTGTCACTGCCACCCTCCCGTTGCTCCCCAATCTTTTCGTCGCTCTCGGGTTCGAGGAGCTGGCTCAGTCGCTCCTTCACTCGTCCCGTGCTCTCTGCCGCTTGTCTGGGCTCTGGCCTCCTCCTTGTGATGGTCGGGGATACTGAGCTATTGCCATTAGTGGCGAGCTGCTCGGGGAAGAGCTTGGCTTTGTTGACGTGCTGCTTGAGGCTCAGCAGAGCCCGGTCGCTATCGCGTTGGCGGATCTCAGACACAGTCTCGCGCTGCTCTCCCACCGCCCCCTTCTTGAACACACGAAGGCCACTGAAGAGCGCCGGCACCTGAAAGCTTCTTTCCCCACTGCCGGATGGGCACGGACCGAGTGTCGTGGAGTGTGAGGCAGGACTGGTGGCGGGGGATGTGGAGGAGGAGGAGGGGGACTGGCCGGCCAAGGGGATGCTGCTTCCACTGGCGGCGGGTGTGTCCTGCTCCTGTTGTGGCTTGGGAGAGGTGGCACTTGGCTCATTGTCAGCTAGGGACGGTCCCTCTGTGGCCTCTGGTTCTTTCAGCTCTGAAAGGCCCTTTGTGTCGCTGCTGCCACTGCTGCCTCTCAGGCCTGGCTGGCAGTTAGCCAAGTCAAGCAGGCCCGTAGTGAGCTCCTGGCCCCTGCCATCCCTCCCCTCCAACGTCTGCCTGGTCTTGGACGCTTCATCCCCCGCTGTCCCATAGTTGGTGGCATCTCTATTGGCTGGTACAGCTGAAGAAGGCTTCATTCTATTTATCAAGGAGAGCTTGGCTGAAGTGCCAGAGAGAATTAACAGTGGATCCCCTTCGGAAGCCTCTGGCCGCTCTGTCTCCCTCCTCTCCTTGGCTTCCAATTCCAGTTTGCTGACCTCCTGTCGCCTCCGCCATGTTCTGGCTGCTGACACCTCTGAGCCCATGTCCTCTGTGCTTACAGGCTCTGTATCCTCTGCGCTCTTCTCTTGGATGTCCTCTCTCCTCACGGGACTGCAGCGTCGGTTCCAGCGCAAGGCAAAAGGGAAATCCTCTGTGCCCCAGTCCACTGCGATGTCCTCGGACCTCACCCTGTCTAGAACAGAGCTGCCTTTGACTGACCGCTCCTTGAGGCTCTCGGCTGTGCTGGGCACGGGACGCTCTGAGCGTGAGTTTGACTCAATCATATCATCACAACGGCTGTCAGTCTCCTGCACTTGATCTGATTTATCATTTACAGGCTCCTCGACCACTGGCGAGTGAAGGAGGGACTCCTGGAAGCCCCTGTGCCTTTCTGATTGGCCAAGAGACCTACCTGTTTCCTCATCCTCCTGCTCAGTGTCACTGTAGACCTCCACCATGGTCACCTCAACTAAATCAGGGTCTGCACCTTTTTGAGAGGATGGGAACTGGGCCTCCTCTTGTTGTATGCTGAGAGAGGGCTCATCCACAGACTGCTCCTTGCTATAGGTCCCAATTTCCAATGATTCAACATGTTTTCTGGTATCAGTGTGATTTGATAGCAGGCCACTAACACGAGGTGAGTTATGAAAGCTTCCAGACTCTTTTAGTCGGTCATGATCACTATCAAAAAGGCTGTGACTGAGAGGCTTGATGTGGGTCTCCTCCTCTGATAAAGGTCTGAAGGATGTCAACACCGGCGACTCCTCTGTGTCATTCTTGTCCCGGACAAATATGGTGGAGAGCTTGTTGAGCAGTGAGCTGGGGGGAAGCTTCTCCGGCATGTCCAGGCTACTCTCACTGTTGTTTACATCCTCCATGTTTTCATTAAATTGTTCCCTCTGAGCTTAAACCATTTACTGTAATCCAGTTTGTTTTAATAAATCCAGTTCAGTCACGGCCTCACTGTGTGCTGTGTGGTTTTGTGTATGTGTGAGAGTTACTGAGCAGACCTACAAGATGACCCACATCTTTCTACCTCTTCGTCCTCTCTCTCCCTCTCTCACCTATGTGTGTGTGTGTGTGTGTGTGTGTGTGTGTGTGTGTGTGTGTGTGTGTGTTCCAGTTTCTCAGACTCCTGGAAACAAACAGCTTTTGTGAGGAACACAAAGTGCCCCTGCAGTGCAGCTAGCCCCCCTCCTCCCCTTCACCTTGCCAAACTCTTCACCAGCTCCCTTACCTTCCTTTGCTGCAAGGCCTGCAATTACACCCCCACAATGGGCCACACTATCCCCTAATCCTCTCCCAATGCACCCTTTCCATGCAATGAAGTTTTCCAAATCCCAAACTTTGCATTTCCAAACTGAATCCTTTGAAGTTTTAAAATCCCAAACAGTTCCTCTTTTCTTCTGCTGAAAGTTAAGTTCCGGGAATCAACGGAGGTTCCTAAATCCACATGGAGTAAAAAAGCAAGTGAAAATCATGAGAAGAAAATTGTGAAAAACAACAATCCACTTTGAACATTCCACTGACAGGAGACAGACTGCAAACGGTCTCGCTGGAAAACCAACAGTTCACTTGAAGTCCTTGAAAGAGCACGTCAGACACGACTCTGAAAAAGTTAAAGTGGACCTCCAGTGAGAGAAGGAAGCACGCTCTGTAACTTTCCTACAAGCAGTAACACTCCACATACACACACAAACACACACTTACACACACCCATACTCAGAAACACTCCACACACACATGGTCCAGTGTGAAAGGCTGCTTAGTCAGTGGCTTCCTGTGGAGTAAAGCTTTTTCCCCACACTTACACACACGTCGTGGCCGACAGTGTGTGTCTGTGTCTGTGTGAAAGTTTACGAGTCCACGCCAGCACGGCACCAGGGTAACCTCTCGCAACGCCTTTCCAAGCCTGTGCAGGAATGCTGGCTGCCGGCTCTCTGTGTCTCTCTGACACGCCCTCTATTATCAGTCCTACCCCCCCACACCACACCTGCACTGGGAGTTCTCAGTCACAGGTGTTTGGTTACTCTTAGCAGCACTCAGATCCTCCCCACGTCTGGGGAAGGGACGACTATCACACTCTCATGGTGCTTTTCCTCTGTCTGTTTCTGCTTCTTCCACAGCTGTCTGATTACTGTCATTCAGTTCCTTCTTCTTAAGTCAAGTCCCATTCTCATTTGCTTTCCCTTTTAAAACTAACAAATAAAACACTTCCTTGTCGCGCTTTTCCACTCCTGCAACACGTCTCAAATTATCGTCACCCACTTCCTCTACATGTCAGGGGAGGGTCGAACTTTCATTCTTTCTCTTCAGGTCATTCATCTTCCTCTCCCTCTGTCTGTCTGTAACAGCTATCTAGTGACTTTCTTCACTGAAGGTAGAAACATGATTGTAGAGACATGTTGTTCAATCTCTGGCTGGTCTTTTTTCCACTCTAGCTGTCCTCCTTCATCCAAACTCGTCTGGCAAAGAAAACAAACAAGGCAGAGTTGGTGTAATGCTTGCAGCTTATCCACTGGTGTGGGGGTCAGGTGGAACAAGAGGTCCAGGCAAGAACGCTGCCCCATGCTCTTCTATTACAGCACCATCATAATCTGGTGCGATTAGTTCTCCTTCACCACGCCCCCCACCCCTACACCACTCCACACACACACATAAGAGCGTTACCATGGCAAGCTTCAACACTCAGCAAGTCCTCTCTCTGGAGGATTCTGCGCAGAGTGCAAATGAAATGGAAGACACAAAGATGGAGAGGCTATTTGCTCAACCCCACAGAGGTCTATTTAATGTATTATGTATGCTCCACTAAATCAATATTGAAATTCTCCAAAAGTCTAAACTCAAACATGGCTTATTTTAGGTACAGCCAGTGCAGACAGTAATATAGGCTGAGGGCTTGACTGGTCTTGCTTTATGCATCACAAGGGAAGGGACTCTTAATGAAAATTATGCTATTGATGATCCTCCTTATAGCAGCATAGCTGCCAATCAGAGAGAAGCTCCCTTTAGACATAATACCGGGAGGAAAACACTTTACACTGATAATGGAGACATCATTCCTACAGTTAAATTGTTAGTAAAACTACATAAGTCATACACAAGTTTTAACTTTATTTCCCTTACTGCCTCAGGAAATCAGACACACTAGATTTTCAGTTAGAACCAAAGACTAATTTATCATACTGCCAGTAAGACACTGCACATATACTGCATTTCCTAGATGATATTGTAGTGATCTCAGTACACTGAACTCATATACAACTCACTGAACACATATATACAACTCACAAGAAAGACTACAAAATGATTTCTGACGGTGACCACAAAAACAAATATTTTTATAATCTCTGCACTGAATCATATTACTGTACATGACCTAAGATGGCTGAAAACGGTGAAATACGGCCTCATGGAATGTCAAGCCCTATTAAGGCCATCTCTGGTCTTAGCAGTCAAAGTTCACCAGCAACACATTCCATTCATTACAGCTTAAGACTCAGACAAGCCATTGTCACTGTGATTTTGAACTCACTGGGGATTATTTTGTGAAAGTGTACAGTACGTCTAGTGTTTTATTTATTTGTAGTGTGTGTGTGTGTATGTATGTGTGTGTGTGTGTGTGTGTGTGTGTGTGTGTGTGTGTGTATGCAGGTGCTTGTATGTATGCATGTGTGAATAAATGTTTTATTTAACATTTCATAAAATTGTCATTTTGAATGATTTCATGTGCACATAACCAGTTGTGAGAAAATTAGAGCCATCTGACTTCATAACAAAAACATAAGTTCCTGTAGGCTATGGCCATCTGCCTTATATGCCCTAAGCCAGATAACTCCTAATAGCAGTCCGTATGAACATTTACACTTTTATTTAGGCATAGAAACCCAAACCAAATGTCACCAGAAAAAATCAACCCAAAGTGCGAACCTATGGTGGCTCACAACTCATAATAAGACACAACATTCAGCAGGATAGCCACTGACGTAATATAATTTCTGCATGATGTCTGCTCCATCATTAGTTACAAGCTATTTTGAATATGTTCACTGAAAAGAGTACATTCCACAACCAACAGCATTTACGGCTGAAGTGCTTTGCCCCAGTAATGAGAGAATATGCAGATTAAAGACAATCCTGTGATTGACAGCAGGGCTAAAAGAACCTGTTATGTAACAGTATGGCATGTGACATACTAAGAGTGCTCGGTCATGATTACACCAACGTCCATTTGAGGCTGAGACCAAAGGAAACTAGAAACTGCTAAAACCTGTTGAAACTCACTGAGCTCTTCTACGGAGTATAGAAATTCAGATGAAAACTTTTGGACATCTGGACAGCATTCATTATAACATTTACCTATTTCTATAATTACATACAGTTGGCAAAAAAACGCCCTGCTACAGCACTTCACAGCTGCCTGGAATGTCCCGAATGAAAATAACATTGCCTGTCCTGCTAAAGCAGGCAAATAACAAATGCCTAATAATGCCATGACTAATCAGAGCCAAGTCACACCTTTTCAAAATGATGCATGTGAAACAAACAACATTATAACATGCAAATAAACACAAGGGTAACTAAAACGTGAGGCACAGAACCATTAAGACCAGCCATTGTTAAGAAAAACAACAGAAGCCAACCTGCATGCATAACTCAAGTCTTATGTTTAAAAGAAATGCTTTGGTGCTGCCAGTGAGCCATGAATGCTTGACTGATTGTGTTGATTGTGGTTTGGGTGTGGTTGTTATCTGTTTGCATGTGCATGACCAAACCTAGCAATTTTCCGTCGACTTCAGTCTGCTGTCTGCTCTTGGGAATCTCACGGCAGATGTAATGGTGCCCTGTTGGCAGACCAAGGTATTGCTGAATTTTTGGTAAGTTGTGAAAAAAAACATTCTATCTAAAAATAGTCCATCTATGATTAAACAAGTAATTTTATTACAATGGCTCTGTTTAAAAGTAACTTGCTGGCGGTCAGTGATAAATGTATTAATTTAAGATTAATTTAAGCTGCCTGCACACATCATCCTAAGCTGAGAGGCCTGCTGGCATACCCTAAACACCTCCTGTTTCACTAAACAGAGAAAAGAGAAAGCTATTCTTGGTGCTATATGTGTGTGTGTGTGTGTGTGTGAGAGAGAGAGAAAGAGAGAGAGAGAGAGAGGCAACTGAAAAATAAAACGTTGATTGACGGGATTGAGGGATCAAGGAAACGCAAAAATATCCTTCAATCTTCGCTTGCATACCACTGATGTTCTTTGGCTCTAAAATACTTTAAACATGTTGAAAAGGAATCTGTCACTAGATAAACATCTGTCAGTGTCAACTGTCAGGTAGATGTCTACCCCTGAGACAAATGTTCTACACTGAATCAAGCCTGAGACATTTACTGAGAGATTTACTGCACTGTCCCTGTGGGTCTGGTCTGTGGAGCCGGGCTCTGAGGAGATGATGAATATGTGGGCTGTAAAGAGGATCCTTTGCTGATTGCAGTATGATGATTGGGACTGGGAGTGTGGGGGTGGAAGATGCAGACAGAGAGGAATGGCAGTAGTTTGTGGAGAGATAATCTCAGCATTAAAAAACGACACCCTTCAACCCAGCGCCAGAACAAAGAGCAAACAGTGCAGGAAAGACACCAAATATTAAGATGGGAAAGGTGAGCAACTCTGAGCAATGCTGCAGGGCAACCACATCACCAGATCCATGGGCTCTGATTGGCTGATCATGGTCATCTGCATGCTAATGATTCGAGAGCTTGATGGAAAATGTTACCCAGCATCAATCAGAATGTGCTGTGGGAGCACTGCCCTGCAACACCGCAAAAGGTTGTCTTGAATATCCTCCGCTGAAGAGCGCTGATTTCTAGATAAGTCAGTTAAGTCCAATGGCCTGGATTGAGTATCGGCAACTGTTTCATTGACATGTCTGTGTATGCTTTTAATAGAGGTGACAGATGTTGTATACTGTACAGGGCAAATGCTTTTAACAAAGTTAATTCCTCCCTATCCAGTGTCCAAGAGTGTGAAATCTGATCAGGGTTTTTAACACCAACTCTTCAACCTTCTGCAGACAAAGAGCAAAATGCAGTTCCTCACACTGTAAACATCAGTAGCTCCCTTTAGACTACTACACAAACACAGATGCTCTACACCACATCAAATTACACCCTTCTGTATTAGTATGAGCTAAACAGGGTTAGAGCAGGGATGACTGTGCTAAGTCAAGACTGGGTGAATTACTATGTGCTATGTCACTGTGCAATAAAGCCCTTCAGAAAACTGGTCCACAACATTAAAAACGTCAGCAGAACTTTCGGTCCATAATTATAGTATAACATGTCTTCCATCACTATAATAACAACCCCGCCATCCAAATCAAGGGACATGAACAGATTGCCTATAATATGGCACTAATGTCAGTAGATTCAGTATTGTGTAAGACTCCTGGTTAGATTGAGAAATCTGGGCTTAATCGCTTTGTCAGCAGAAGGCTTAACCATAGCAGCAGACTTTAGGCCACTTCACAATGGAATATCTATTCATCTCTCTGCACATTCAATGGAGTATTGTTAATCCATTCTTGCAAGAATACTTCCATGTTTGCCTATGTGCATTTGTGTGTAAGTACATACATGACTGTGTGTGTGTGTGTGTGTGTGTGTGTGTGTGTGTGTGTGTGTGTGTGTGTGAGTGTGTGCGCATTTATATGTATAAATAAACATTTGGTGTTTTTTATCTTGAAGCCCAGCTCACCATGGCATCCAGTTTCGGGTTGTAAGGAGTGTCGCCCATGATGTCATCCTCTGGAGGTGTAATGCGTAGGAACTCCAGGTGGTCTGGCCTGGTGGCTCGACAGAGAGCTTCATGGGAAATGGAGTCATCACCATCCAACATCCAAATGTCATCTTGCCTCAGGAAGGCTTCCTCTGTAGATACACGCACACACACACACACCAAATATTACACACAAAATATAGCCAGTCAAAAAATTCATAGAAATCCTCTGGGCACTGACAAACAGGTCACACACAGAAACCCTCTCTACATGGCTTAGGAAGGGGAGGGGTGCTATTTATAACCTGTCCTCTCCCCTCTTTTGAGCCAGCCAGAGCTCCTGCTTCAGCACAAAACAACTGGATTCAATGGGACAGAAATACTCACCAATGCATCTTAAGTCCAGCAGGCACAGGCCTACAAACAGAACCACTCCAATATGGATTTACATCCATGGAGCCCAATACATTCATCACAGGCACATTATGGAACTTAGCCATATACCACTCCAATCATCATTAAAAAATTGGCTTTAAAAAATGTTGACATTGCCATGGATCCAAGCGGAGAGAAAACACTAACAACTGCATCAGAGGTAGAGCAGTCACACACATAATCTCTCCCTCTCACACACACACACACACACACACACATACACACACTCAAACCCATCTGTGTGAAGCTACTACTTATGGAAGAGAACATCTTTCTTGATGTGTCACTTTGAGTAAAGTGCTATAGAGCATGCATGGCATATTAAGATTGCAGTGCTCTTTTCCCTCTGCACAGAGGCCAAAGTCTTATGAGCAAATGAATATTTCAGGGATCTCTTCTGTGTCTAGGTTATGGTATAAGCTGTGCTGGTGGAGCAGTCAGTCAGTGTGCGAGAGAGGAGACGGGAGTCTTGCTGGGCTCCCATTGCTCTGGTCACACGGTGAGAAAACATCACATGACATTACCTTCAAATGCCTGGCACTCTACCTCTTTTCTGGGCTCGTGACACTGGACTGCTCACAGCTCAGTTGAGGCGTACACACACACACACACACACACACACACGCACACACACAAACTCTTTCTCTCTCACACACACATACACTGACACACACACTGTAGGTGGGGGTGTACAAACTAAACAAACATAAATATTTCAGCTCAACACAACCACACAGAAATATCAGTGAGGGTTTCACTTGGCATTGAACTATTACACACAAGCATCAATCTCTAAGAGTCACATACACACACACACACACACACATATACACAGCATTGTACAAAATGCCTGCATGCCCTATTTATGCAAGATAGACCACTTCCTCTCCTACACAGGAGTATTATACGCCTATTCTCCTCATCACTGAAATAACATGGAAAACCATCACAGAGTGCAGCCACTCTGTCCTGGTGAATGAAATCCATCCATCCCTGTGTGTTCTCTGTGGAACATGGCTAACCTGAGGGGATGGAAATGTAGGGGTAAGATCTGGTCTCCATCTATGCATACATCCCAGGTCATAATGAGATCAGATCAGGCAATTTGCCTGCACATATGAGCTTAAACCACCATAAGGCCTGTGTGTGTGTTTGTGTTTGTGTGTGAGTGTGTGTGTGTGTCTGTGAATGAGTCAAATCTAATCTGTGCCCAGGTCTGTGTACAGTAGCCCTTACATACACAGTGATACTGTGTTGTGCACTCAAATGATTCACTCACAATTGTTTCTACTGCTTATCCCTTTTATTTATAATCCATATCATTATCTCATAATCAGAAACAGTTAGCATAATCAATAATCAAAGTCTATACATATGGAGATCTATGAGACTATGTCCTTAGGTGTGTGTGTGTGTGTGTGTGTGTGTGTCCCTATCATTGTGTCTACACTGTGTCCCCGGCCTACTAAATGAATCAGACGGCTGTTTGTTGTGTACACATAGCCCAGGGTCATGGCAGCGAGACGTGCTCTTATTGCTGAGAACAGAGAGAATGGTGGCTCCTCTAGCTGCTGATATGTGTGAGGCAGCACTAACGGCAGAGAGGGAGAGTAGGGGCAAGCAGAGTAATTTGGCTTCATCATGATAATGCATTTGCCCTGGGTGACAGGCAGCAGCAGCAGCCCAGACCTGAAAACGCTGACTGGGGCTAGAAGGTTCTGGAAAGAGTCCAAAAGTTAAGCGGCTTCATTCCGGGCACAATATTCCACGCTTTCAAGTTTTATTCTCTCTTTCTCTCTCCCTCTGTTCCATGTTCCTCTCTAAAACTGTACCCTTTCTGTAACCCTGCTTCATAATATAACTGCTACACAGATGTTCTGCAAATGTAATGAGGACAGCATGCTACAAACTATGATAACAGCTCATTGTCTTTTTGCCAATTATGCTGAAGAGACGTAGAGCTGAGAAGTTATGGCTGAATGATTTTCAGGTCCTCTGTCAGCCATTCCCTCCAGCTACTGGCATTAAACACTACCTACCAATGCAGGATACTGAAGTCTGGTCAGCACTTGGCTTACTTCTAAAGGCATGGATGCTACTGCAATAACTGCTGCAATGCAGTAACATACGGCAACCGTCTCTCTGGTCTAGTGCAAATCTGAAAAATTACATTCACCGATTTGCATTCTTTGCAGTTTGTCATGCCAGAAAGAACCATACATGTACCTAGCTCAGTCATGGAGTTTTTCTGTTTCTAAGGGAAAACTCTATCTGGCCTCTACATATACACACTCATTTAATTAATACCAGATCGTTTTTCTGTGCAGTGCCTGATTCAAAATAATTAAACAATTAGCAGACAGACAATGTTAAAATATGGACTGCACAATGGACTGCACAATTGTAAAGGTAAGTGATTAACTGCATCTGCAACTGATTGTTGCAGGTCAAAGTCCAGTGATGGCTTGAAGGTCTAATAAGCGAACCTGAGCTCCCAATGCAAGTCAAATGCCTCTTAAACACACACACAAGCATATGGTGTGCCATACTGCCCCCCAGTGGTGAGCAACAGGTGTTTTTTTGCTTGACCAGATCACCGTCTATAAATCCTGCCTAAATACTTAATAGGATTTGTTTACTAGAGTTGATTAACCAGCCTTTACTTCATCACAGACAATCTCATTCTTGCATATCTGTGCAATGTTGGTCTTAGTTTCACATTCAAAACTAGGCCTGGGAAGGACATAGTGAAGACATTTGTGATGGAATATGCATCACTGAAGCACTAGTGGAACAGGAGGCTGGGAGGAAGGTCTTGGTCTCATCTTCAGGGGAGCTCATGCCTATCTCTGGCATCAGGATCACAGGCATGTCCTCAGGTAGGCCTTGGACCAGTACAACTAGGCTGAAATGCAGTCGAGGAGAGGATGCTATCTGTGCAGGGTAGAACAGTCTCTTTTGGCACACCTTTTCAAATGCTTCTTTATCTTCAGTACGGTGTCCTTAGAGCATCAAAAAGATCAGAAAGAAAGAGGAAATACAGGAGGCATAAGAAGTACCTAATGTATAAACATGAGTTCAGGAGTGCAATCCTTGCACTGAAAACAAGACAATAAAACAGCTGCTCTGCATTAATTATGGATGAGGGTATGTGTATGTGTGTGTGTGTGTGTGTGTGTGCGCAAGCATGTTTGTGTGTCGACGTGTGTGTGTGTGTGTGTGTTCCTGTGAGGTGAATCACTCATGCTTGAGGAGAGTGTGTGTGAATGTCCACGTGCAGTGGGGAAGAGAGCTGCTGGAAGGGCGGAGTGTGGCGTGCTGACTAGAGGAGTGAGCACACTAAAGCTCTTTTTTGCTCACAGCCAGCATTCTAAGGAACCAAAGTGTTTCATTAGCTTGGGCTTTCTTTTTTGGGCAGATTTCTCATTAGAGATAAAGCAGAGGGGCTAACCCAATAGGACGCACGCGTGCCACAAACACACACCCTAACACGTGCATCCATACATCCATCTTTCTCTACGGTTTTCTTTCTCTCTCTCTCTCTCACACACACACACACACACACACACACACACACACACACACATTTGCACACACAGGCACAATGTACATACGTACAAACCTGGCCACTGAAAATATAAACGCATACAGACTGAGACTCACACACACCCACACATTAAGTTATGCAGGGGTGAGTGAGAGTTCAGCCGGGAAAATAATATTAGAAAAACAACTCTTCCCAATGCTGCTGCTATCTACTCTGTGTGTAAGTGTCTGTCTGTGTGTGTGTGTGTGTGTGTGTGTGTGTGTGTGTGTAAGAGAGAGAGAGAGAGAGAGAGTGCCGTGTAAGGCTGACTGAATTACCATCCCTCATTAGAATCAGCCAGATATGCATCAAAGCTTCAGGATGCCCACCAGGAGCATGTGAGAGATGAGGCTGGCCAGCTGCCTCACGCCCTCAGCTGAACCCTCCCCTCCCCTCTCCTCCCAACACAGGCCCAGGTGATATATCCCAGACTGCAATATACCAAGACAATACATCACCTACTGCAGTGTGTCTATATGCAATCTGTTACATATTTGTTAACAAAAAACTGAGTCGATCAAATATCTAGACTGCATTTGCTAATATAAACAATGACTAACTTTAACAAACATGCAAATTAGACTCCATCTGTTTGCTGCTGAAGAAACAAAACAGAAACAGATGAGAAAATGCAAAAGGAGAATTTGTCCACCAGTGTTGAGAATCTCTCAGTGACTTATTCTGTGTAACTCTGTGTCACTCTGATCACTTCTTCTGTAAGGTGCTATAGGTAATATATTATTGTCTCTTCTTCTGTAAGGTGCCTATAGGTAATACATTATTGTCTCTTATAGGTAATACATTATTGTTGGGAAGAGGAAAGAAAACTGTATTTAGTTTGTTTCCAAATATTTGGGGTTTTGAGTTCATTGCTATTGCACACAATAGCTCTGCTGGATTACAGTCAGATTTGTCTGTTCCACTTGATTATGTTACAAATTGTCCACAACACTGAATAAGCTAATAAACATGATAATCCTGTCAAGCAGCCCATTGCTGAAATCTGCCAAGTCCAGAATAATATTCCACAATTTTGCCTTTCTTTTCCCCCCTCTCTTGTAGTCTGAGCAGCCAGTGTGTGCTGTGCTCATGACTCCCTCTGACGTGAGGACATGGTAAGTAGCCCAACAGTGGCAAAGTGCTTTTCTACTCAGACATCACTCAAAAACCTTCACATCAACCCTCATCACTATGCCTGTGTACCAGTGATGGTCTCTTCTACACTCTGAACACCTGGACACAGGCACACCTGCACAAACAGAGCTCAGCAATGTCCATGTACTTCCTTAATCCACTGCCACCCTTATGAGCAAGAGGAAAACACTCGTCTTTCTCTCAGGCAGCCAGCACAATTAGTCTACTGAGAATTAGCACTGACATTCAGTTATGTTGAATGACAATATACTGTACGCGTACATACATATCCATACTGTACTCCTACTGTCCACCTCCCTTTATGTTCCCAGTGGGATAAACTGTGATCAATAGATGCCTTTAGGATGAGTTTAAGGACAGCAGAGTGGCCTGATGTCTCCATAAGCACCCCATGAAAACTCATAACCTAGAAGCCCCACTCGTGCTGACAGACAACTCCATGAGGTGAGGATCAGTTAACCTGAGTGTGTGATGTGAATATGACATATTATGTCTGTGTGTGTGTGTGTGTGTGTGTGTGTGTGTGTGTGTGTGTGCGCCTCTGGTGTGTGGAGTAACAGTGAATGAGAGAAAGAAACAAAAGAAAATGGAGAACATCAGAAGAGACTATGATCTGAACATAGAGGAAGAGAGAGTGATGAAAAAGAAGAGAAAGAGACAGGATATGGAAAGAGGTGTTGGAGCGGGCAGGGGTTAATGGAATGGCACTTCATCTGGGGTACAAGGAAGAGAAGAGAAAAAAATAGAAGAGAATGAAAGGAGAGGAGAGCGAGTAGATGAGAGGGCGGTACCTGGTGGCTCCTGCAGCTGACAGCTGTGTTCATTATGTCTATGCTGATGTGTGAGCTCTCAGAGGGGCTCATCTTTAAACTGAGGGGGTGCAAGTAAAGTGGCCTGTGTGTGTGTGTGTGTGTGTGAGAGAGAGAGAGAGAGAGAGAAAGAAAGAGAGACACAGAGGGGAACTTGAAGTACTTATATCAGAGAAAGAGAACTTGAAGTGCATATATCAGAGAAAGAGAACTTGAAGTACATATATCAGAGAAAGAGAACTTGAAGTACATATATCAGAGAAAGACTGCAGAGAAATAGATGTATTATATAAATTAGATCAAATGTATGAAGTGCTTTGGCACATTTCTGGCAATGGTGAATGAGACATTTGTATCCCATTCAGATAGCACTAGCTGCTAGTTCGCTAGCCATTTTTCTTGTTTTTTCCCCTATTGACAGCACTAGGACTTCAAACAACAAGGCTACAGGTTAGAAGTAATGTATATCTTCATTTGGTATGGATGAATATGTGCACTATTGAATAAATGCGTGTGATTAAATATAGATTTATAAATCACATTCTAACACTCCAGTACAGCCTTCATACTGGCAAACATCCTCATCTGCAGTGTTTACGCAGCAATACTTAAGCAAGTTAATTTTTTCCCAATTATACTAGGAAATCAAAAATGAAACATTACCTCACTCTCTCCCTCTCTCTTTGTGTGTGTGTGTGTGTGTGTCTGTGTGTGTGTGAAAGAGAGAGAGAGAGAGAGAGAGAGAGAGAGAGAGAGAGAGATTCCCTGAAACACTCAAAAACAGAACTAGGCCTATAATCCATGTGTTATTATCTTCTGAAAATCCCCCATAATTCCACTTTGAAAAAAGAAAAGCGAGAAAATAAAATCCTAAGCATAGTAAGGTCATTGGTGGCTGTACTGTGTGGGTTTCTACCTGAGGACATTGGGAGAGAAACACTCATTTCTTCAGTGGTCAGTTTATCATCATTTCCTGGTTGACCTGTCAGCATGTCAGCCCAACAGTGCAAGTGTGAGTCTAGGGCTGAGGTGGGGAACCTTTCGCCTGTCAAGTGCAACTTTTTATCGTTGTTCAGAACCATTTCTATTGATGATCAAACTCTGACCATGAAAGGATATATTTCTCATAGGCGGTGGGTGGTTTGCCCTTGTCATGCCTCAAAGCAGTCTACAACTGGCTCACAAAGCCATGATGGTCATGAATTATGGTTTGTGACTTTCCATAAATGGCAGTGTCACTGTAAATATGTCAAACAGCATTTCAGTTTTTGTGTTAATAATATATGCATTGTCAGATTAATATTCTGAAGTGATCATAAAAAGAGGCACTATTATTCTTCCCTTAAACATATGGTTCTGTTTCCTGGTGAATTCCAGGGGATTTGAAGCTGGCAGTAAGGTAACAACTACTGTAGCTGATAAGCCTTTCTTTCTCCAGGTGTCTTGCATCAGCTATAAGACCATTAGAAATAGTGGCTAGGGAGACCTATTTGATGTTCATAGGGGTACAATCTCTTTCCCTTATCAACCACTCACAGATGCTACAGACACATTGACAACAGGTGCCCTGTGCTCTGTAAAAGTGCAAACATGTTCCTGGTATGGTGTAGATATACAGAAAGCCTTCTGAATGGGGCTCTTATCTTAGCAGCTAATGTTTTTCAACCAGATGTGAATTTGCTATGTGGTTATCGGAGCTAAGTAAGAGGACACTCTGTGTTTACCATAATCACTGAAGGCATTGCCTGTGAAGTCTGTTGTGATGTGTGTGCGTATGTGTGTGTGTGTGTGTGCGTTCTGCAGGCGTGTGTTGTGTTGTTGCAGACTTGAATGCCACTGTCTTTCAGGTGTAATGGATCATAGACATGTCGTGTTAGCCTAGAGCAACGGTCACTCAGTCTCTTCTGTACTTTCCCCATATCATTTTGTCATCCACTCTCACCACTCACTCACTCATAGGGCTGGAAACTGAAAGTCAGTTCTATTTAAGATTTGATATAAAAAGTATGGCTATCAGAATTTAGATTGTGTTTATCAGACACTAATCTCTATGGGCTGTCTGCGAGGACATGTCTAGCTATTTGCCAGAACCGTCTCTAAGCAAATACGTCATGCATCAACATGTTATTTACTGCAATGAGTGCCTCTATTTGGCATTTTACTTTAATGGCTGGTACATTTGGAAAGTGATGTTTGTAACCTTGACATTTGTTTATTTTTCATAAACAAGAAATCAATAAGAACCAGAATTGATAAACAGAATCATGATGATTAGAATCAATAAAATTCGATTTATTTACCCAATGACTCATTATTTTATTTATTCACTCTCTCACTTTTTCCCCCTACTCAGTCTCTCTCTTCCTCTTTCACTGCTCTGGTAAGCAGAACTATAGTCTATGGGCCAACTCAGCCATGGGTGCCTGACTGGGACACACACCTCTGACCCTTTTAGCACGCTTGATGCCCATGGAGCCTCCGGAGCAGCATGCAACACCGTCATTTAGCCATTAAGCCAAACGCACATCTTCAGTCTGTTTAACATGACCTGTGTACTGACACATTGTGCTTATGTTGTGTTCCACTAACCAGCGTTCCTGACATTCTCATGTTAGGTGAACCTACAGTTTTTCACCTAAATAATCAAATAAACACACATTTGAGTAAAAAGAGGCACTGGAAGTCTGCTGCAGTGTCGTCTTGCATGCTGCGGGTGCCAATGAAATGAGATATTGTATGGCAAAGAGTGGGTCAGGGACAGACTTACATTTTTCATGAGTTGCTGACCCACTGGCACAAGGTATCTGATTAGATGTGATCAATGGACACTATTCTTAAGCCCATAATATGACACTGAGACAGACAGAACACTGGGGCCTGAGCTCCCCTCCTTCTGTCTTTCTCTCAGCCAGGCTGAATCAATTTCATTAGCCTGAGAGAACTGGCCCTTGTCACACACACACACACACACGCGCGCGCGCACGCTGGTACGCATCAACTGGGCACACAGCACAATAGTAGTGTGTTGCCTGAGAATGAGTGTTTCCTGCTAGTTGTGGAGGGGTAAAGGGGGAGTAAAGAAGGACAGCACATCAACTGACTGCCCTGTCTCTCTGCTCCTCTCCTCCCATGATCAGCTTCATATGACCTGCCTGGACTGATTGGTTTATGTCATTAAGGCATTATTTAAGGAGCCTCCACACAACAGGAGCTGTAGGCTAGAGGGAGAGGAGGAGAGATGGAGCAAGGAGGAGTGTGTGTGTGTGTGTGTGCGTGTGGGTAAGAGAGAGAGAGCGAGAAGAAAGACTGTGAGTGTGTGTGTGTATGTGTGTGTGTGAGTGGGTATAAGAGAGAGAGCGAGTGTGAGTGTGTGAGAGACAGCAAGTGAGTGGGTGAGAGAGAAAGACACAATGGGAAAGGTAGAAAACAAATGAGTAAGAGATATATACGAAAAAGGAAGAGGGAAATAAAAGAGGCGTTTGCGTGGGATGAGAGAAAAGACATACAGGAGACTGGGTGAGAGGGATCTTTGTGTGTGTGTATGTGTGTGTGTGTGTGCTCTGAGAGCAGATGCTTGTTTTCGAGCAGACTCCTCTCTGTGTGCTGTGGTGATGTTAGAGCTGGTATTGTGCTCTGGATGCACTACAGTAATCTCATATCTGCAAAACAGGCTCAAACTGAGCCAGAAGAGCCCCATGACTAGATGACGCAAGCAGCCTTAGGCCAAACACAGCTTCAACACATGAGAGAGTAAGATGGTCCAGGTGTTTTAGCCCCCAAACAAAAATACATACCTTCTGCAAATCTTAAAATCTTACCTGCCTCAGTATGCTGACTGCCATAACCAAAGATAGGTCATGTTTATTATTGCTCTTTTTGAGCGACACATACAAAATAGATTACCACCATTTACATACAAGGCTTTTGAAATACTTACATCACATCCTAATAGAATCATAGAACAGTGCACTGGCTATTTAGATAATGTACACGACGCAATGTAGTCTCAGCTAATAACGCAGTGATATGTTAGCTTAATTAAATATGAATGATTATTTATATATTAGCTTAATTAAATATGAATGATTATTTTCCAGACATTAAATAGACACACTGAAATGTGAACTGATGTTATTATTGGACAGGAAAACTGATGGGGCATTGCTCTGACTTACTTGGCTTATTCACAAGTGGGAACTGCTTACCCGAAATTATGTCATATCCAAGTAAAAAACAAGTAAAATGTTTTTCATTTGTTACTAAGTTCTAAGAACAAGATGCTACTGTTTGTTAGTAATTGTCTGCTGTTGGCATTATTACTAGATATAGTGAAACAAATGTCTAACAGTACATTACCTACACAGTAGTTCACACAAATGTAGCACTGAACTGCTAATTAACTGGTAATAAACCACAAATGTAATGCACCACTATAGCACACAGTCTCAGTGTCTCAGGCTCAGTGACCCGAGGTCCAACCTTCCTGTACTTAGTACCTCTCCCAATCATTTCCTGACCACTCCTTGAAAGCCTATGAGATAAAGGTGTAAAAAAGCAAAATATAACTTAAAATACAAACAAATAGCCACAAACAAATAACAAACAAATAACAGATGGACAAAGATATGACTTAATCTTTCTGATGAATTAATCCTCCAATGATATGCATATTGAAGAGACACACATATGACACACATGACATACTGCATATGCACAGACTTGTTAGACCCTGATAAACTCACTATTCCTCCCTAGTATAGTCAGATGTAACTGTATCTGGTTCCCTCCAAGAGTGGAGAAAATAGGCCATATCGACCATGTTCCAACATGAGGACCCAAGGACAACACAGATACTCTTCACATTGACCTTCATTTCCACACTAGCTAGGACAGTTTCATTCCTAACAGTTAAGTTGCAGTGGTCATCACTGCAAGAAAATGGGTGTCTGGCCAAAGTAAATGTCTTCTAAACCTGTGCTGTTTGGAATGTAGACCAGCAAACACTCATCCAAGTGCCCAAGCACAACTATTAGAGAGAGAAACCCTTTGCACCCTAGCCATGTTTGCCAATTGATGGCTTGATGGTCTTAAGTTATCATTCAGCCATACATAACACATACACACACACACACACACACACACACACACAGACTTTCTGAAATTCTTGACACTCTGATAGGCCCTCATCTCATTGGCATACACTCTGTTTTGGGTGTACTTTCCTCTACAATTACTCCAACTGAATGACATTTCTGAAATGCTCCCTTCAGAGCCCATGTATCTCAGATTGTTGACACATAATGAAATAATAAAGCATACATAATAAAAAGTTATAATTTTCTGCAAGGCCGTACATTTTGATCTACTCTGATATTTATTTCAGATATTCACAGACAAAAAAACACACAATTCTGTTTCCAACACACACATTCACTATACCGACCCCCACCCACCCACCCACACACACTGGTATCAGGACAAATTCCGTATATATCCGGGAAAGCCTGGCCAGGACCCAAAAGGAAAGGATCATTTATCAGTTGGCTGCTCTAATATCCTAATTGCCTAACTGCTTTCGTCCAAAGCGAATAGAACACAAGCCAATGTCACTCATAAGTAGTCACTCACTATGTGGGCGCCAGTGTGTTTTTATATGTGTGTGTGTGAGAGAGAGTGAGTGAGAGAGAGAGAGTGTGTGTGTTTGTGTGTGTGTGTGAGAGAGAGAGAGAAAGTAGTGGGCTTATAGCTTCAGGGTCTTGAAGCTTCAGGGTCTGTCTGTTGATAAAATTAAATTACATTATCAAGTGAGAAGAGGCCTGTGACACTTATTGATCTTTTTAAAGTCCAGGCTAGAGTGCTGTGGGCGTGTGAAGTATAATAGGATTGAGATTGAGATATAGAGTGAGACAACGTAAATAGAAGTTTAAGAGAGAGTGAGGAACTTTTCTGGTGCCTGGTCTATACAATATGTTTACAATATGTGCTTTGTCGGGTTTATTTGTGTCGGGTCGTGGATGAGTTTGAATCAGCACATCTTTACTTCTCCCCTGGCAGCACTGTCCAGCTTTGTTTGACCAGATTAAACTGCAGCTGTTCGACTATCCGGAAGTCCTCTATACTGCCCGCGGAACACATGAGTACTAATCCCATTTACACTGAGCCACTGTGACCCTGCAGCAGCCATGACGGCTCTTTCACCCTTTGTCAGCTTCCCTTCCATTTGCATGGGATGAAGCAGTGAATGTGTGTGTGTGTGTGTGTGTGTGTGTGAGGGCTTCAGACTGGCAATGCTTGAGTTCACATTGTTTTTATGAGAGTTGTAGAGGGGTTTGAACTGAAGCCCGACCCCAGAGCCTTTGATCTGAGCAATCCTGTTGCTCTCTCTGTTGCCCTCCGCTTACTCAGACACACACACTCGAACACACTCGAACACACACACACACACGAACACAAGGTAACACAAAAACAGGCATGCATACACACACCAAACACACAAGACATAGAACCTCAGACATCCCTCCCTCATTCTCAACCACTAACCAAAAACACACACGATCACACACACAGACACACAAATGAAGGCACAGCAACTCCATCCTCCACATCAACATACATTCTAACCTATCAGCTCTCAGCTAGCTCTAATCTGTACATCTGTTACACACACACACACACACACACACACACACAGAGGAGATTTGCAGAAAAGTATTGACGTACACATATACACTTCCTCTCCCTCATTTAGCCTGCAATCCACTCAGACACATGCACACAAACACACACACACACACACAGCTCTTCTAAATAATAGCTCCTCAGCAGGAGGCATAAATCCCAGTCACTTGTGCTAGACAGGGAAGTCACATGATGAGAACTCTCCAAGCTCTTTTCTAGTGGGATTGAACTGACTCCTCCTGCATGGCACAACACCCACAGTGGTCTGCTCCAGTTCTCCCTAACAAGATGACTCAGTGCTCAGCGGGTGGCACATTCTGTTTTCATATCATCAAGAAAAAAATGAGACAATGATAAAAGTGTCTCATTTTTTTCTTCTCAACACAAAGCTGTTCTTTTTTACCTGACAGTGAAGTGCCACAGCAAACAAATCAACAAAGACACGGCAACTTTTCAGTGATCAAACACAATCAAAACACTTACAGGAGCATGCTACCCAGGCCAGCTGTTTTCAATTCTTGTTTGGTCTTCTAGAACACTCCAAAACCAAGCTGTCAGTCACTGACTCACCTGTTGCTGTGGACACAGGAGAGGTGCTGGAGGCATTCCACCGGGAATTCCCTGCTCCCTCCCGCCGGCTGAGGTTTAGGTCCAGGCGGGTGATGGTGCGCTTGTTGCCGTTCTTGTCGATGACCTCTGTGGTGACCCTGGGCTCATCTCCAGTGTCCTCTGGTGACAGAGGAGATGTCGCTGTCCCATCGTGTGCCAGCTGCCTTTGCCCTGTCCTGGCCTGGCACTGAATCTGACCCTGGGTGACACCATCCCTTTCCTCTGGCAGCAGGAGGATGCGGTGGTTGAGCTGGGGGCTGGGGAGCCGGGACGACAGTTGCGAGAGCAGTGGAGACATGCTCTGGAGGCTGTTGGAGGCAGGGAAGGACGTGTTGAAGACGCCGGAGATCGATGGTGACGTGGGGCTCTTGGTTCGGATCCTCCCCGTGCCAGGAGTGGGGGAGCTCAGGGGAAGGCTGAGACTCTCTGCGGGTCTGTCTGCCCTCATATCTGGCCCAACCTTAGGGCTGTTACCCTGCCCGGCCCCTGAAGAGTCTCTGCTGAGGAGAGATGCAGACGCAACCTCCCCAGCAGCCCTGGAGCCCAGCGCTGGCTGTCCATCCGTTCTGATGTGGCCGACCTTTGGATCATCTCTGGTATCCTGTTGGCTCTTTAGAGCCGATTTGACCCCTGCTTCCTTCCTGTTTGCCTGATTGTGCAGCCCAATAGCCGAATTAGTCATGGGAGCCCCGTCTGAAGAGACGCATTGTTCCACTGGTGGTGACGATGATGAGCTGGAGCTCTTCCCCGCCGATGGACGGAGGTTACTGCCGCTAGCCAACCTCTTTGCCCCCTTCCCCTGGGTGTCCTCCAGGAGGCTGCTGGAGGCGATGGGCCCACAGCCCAGATAGAGCTGGCTGTGGTACTCTGAGAACTCGCTGCAGAGGTCACCCCCGGACACAAAGGCCTGTGAGTCCTCCATGAAGTCCCAACCTTCACGGGCGATGTGAAAGTCATCATCCATGGGCAGAAGGGGCTCACTGCCCACACTGGCGTAGGAGACCGTCTCTGGAGTGTCAGGGCAATAAAGAAGAGAAGCATGGCACCCAGGAGAACCAGGAGAGCCAGGGGACTTTGGCTGCTCTTGTGACACATGCTTCCCATAGGTGCTGGCTTTTCCAGCTTTGGCACTATCCACTTTCTTCTTGATCTTGCTCTGCAGGAGTTCTTCTGCATTGTCTGTTGTCTTCTTGCCAGCCAGCTTTTTGAGCTTTCTGCTCTTCAGAGCCCCCTTCTTGCGGTCTGGGGACAAGGGATGCTGCAGACAGCTTGTCTCCAAGGCCTGCACTCCTCCTTGCCCCTGTACCATGAACCCCCCATCCAGGTGCTCTGGGATCTTGCCGTCTTGGTTGCCCATCTTGATCCTTGTGGCGCAGTCTCCGCACAGAGCCAGGAGGTCGGCCAGGAGCTGATGGTGCTCGGCGGCCAGCCAGCGCAACTCGGCCACCGCCGCCTTTGTCGCCTCGCACGAGCTCAGCAACTCGCCTGCAGACTTGTAAGACTGGGCCCTTTGTTCGCCTGCGGCAGGGTAGGCATCCCTCCTCCAGCGGTCATGCTCATTTGCAGCGGCAGCTGGGGGCTGGGCCAGTAGCAAGGAGGAGGCACGGCCTGCCCCTCTGCGACCCTTGCTGCCTCGGCTACTCCTCTCCGAAGCAGAGGGAAAGTATGGGCTGATGAAACTCAGCTCCCTGATGGGCCGGTACAGACGCAGCGCTGTGTGCCTGTTCTCCATCTCAACCTCGGTGGCGACGGCCATTTTCACAGAGCGCTCAGGTCAAACTTCTGGGTGCTGTCCTGCTCCTCTACTCCAGGCTCAGGCCACCTTGTGCACAAATGCCAGGGCTTCAAGGGAGGAGCAGTCAGGGCTCTGGAATGTTCATCACCTGGGGAACTTAACTACTGTCAGACAAGAGAGGGCAGTTGGAAGCATGATGCCATTGAGCTGTCTAAAGCCATGTGCAGCTGCAGTATACACCTGCCAATGGCTTACTGCCACTCAGATGCATCCAAAAATATTACATTCTGTTTGGCTCAAAACTGAACTCCCCAAGAGGCATTGAAGCAAATTTCACTCAGTCAGATTTATGGCTGAATTTTTGTGGGTAATAGCTCAACCACATGAATTAACAATTCTACTACCAAAGCATTTGGGGAACGACTATTACTGTAATTCAACAGAAAAGTTAATTAAAGATATCAGTGGTCAATTACACTAAAACTGGCAAAAATGTCAATTTGGAATTAGTCTACAGTACACTTTGAGGGCAAAACAACAGACTGGATTCTGAAAATAAAGCCTAAAAGTCTTTAATTACCTAAAACGCGGATGAACGTCACTTGCTAACAGTAGTCCTACTGACGCAAGTCTCTTAAAAAAACGTCTATCAAATGGGCATAGCCTGTCACATGACGTATGGTTTATTCAGTTGAGATAATTCAAATACTGCATTGTTCGCTGTCGGTTGAACACATGCAGTTTCACTTCATGTCAATTGATAGGCTATACTTTCTAAATTCAGAGCATAGCTACGTGAACATTTCACAAGCTGCGGCAGGGGATGTCCCACAAGGACAAAGCATATTCGTGACATATCCATCCATACGTGCACACACTTGTGCAAGCTATGTGAACGCTCAAATGCAAAAACTGAATGCATGCATTCCCTGTAATGCTGATGATAAATGTTTACATCTTGCGTTCATACAATGCTGGTCCTCCCTACCGTATCGTCTCAAGAGACTCTTTTACTGGAGGCTTTGAAGATGACGAACTTCGTTACCCTCGAGGATGCAAAAATGTTTCAGAAACTATTCTTCCCCGCATCGTTAATTATACACCCACCAAAAAGAGAATGCGGCATTAAGTTCTTCGAGCTCCCTCTCACTATACTGCACAGAAATAAGCAGATTATCACATGACAGCGGCATCATCACCTAAAGTGCACCTGTCAATAAGTGTATAGTTGTACTAGGCTGTAAGCTCGGTGAGGTAAGCTACTTACACATTTCGGGAGCATGACAAATATTTAGTCTTCCCCTCGACTTACAGATCCAGCGTCCGCCCGATGCCTCCTGGAGGACAGCGCACACACAACGTGACGGAAGGAAGCCTGAACCAATGACAGCGACCAGCGTTTCTTTGAGGTGCCCTCATTGGTGCGCTGTGTCGTTGGCCTGCCCATGTGAACCGTGGACGGTGAGAAGCGAGCGTGCGGCAAACGGCGGCAAGCAGCTGCAGTGTTTCAGGTAGGCTACGCGGAGAACGGAACACACGAAAGCTGCGGGATATACAAACATAACCAAATGACAGGGGACGAAAAACACAATTGTCCACGTCGATAAAACATGTGGATTATGAGAAGTTTCTTGTATCATGCAGTCGTGGTTTAGATCTAATGAAAATATGTGGTGTAGGCTATGTCTATTCTAATATGAGGCGAATTAATCAAACAATGTATTCAGAAACATTTAAAGGCAAAAGCATTTCTGTAATTAAAGGCAAGAGCATTTCAGTACTTAAATGATTTCCCTGCAACAACAACAACAACTACAACAATAACAAAAAAAAACCAAACAAAAACAAATTCAGTTTATGCTGGAGGCTGGTTTAAGATAAATAGGTAAATAAGCTGTTATATAAAGTAAACAGGCAATGGCTAGTCTGTAATACCTGCAACCAGCAAGAATACAACCAAGAAGCAGTTTCCTCAAAGCTTAGAGGTGTTTTTGATGGATTCATGATGGCTTAGCTGATTGGTGTCACTGTTTAGGAAACTAGTCGTGTTGGTATGATCAAAAAGTCAAACTGTACATTGGGTGACAATTGTAAAGAAAACGTAGAGACTTCAGTTGTCAATGATGGACTTTCCCAGACATTTTCCAATTCTCTTGGATTCCTCCCATATCCCAGTCAATCAAACACACGCTATCGTTCAAATGTATTACATTCTAGCCTGGCCACACCTTCCTACGCACTTACGCTCAATTATCATCTCCCAACAGTGCTAGTGTGGATTTGTTCCAATTGAGCTTGGTGTCTCTGGTAGGATTTTTTTCGCATCCAATCAGCGAACAGAGGGAGGTGCTGTGAACACTAAACGAGGATGTTAACGGTCAAGGCAGCTCAGTCAAGGTCTTTTTAAACTTAAACACCTCCAGTGAGCAATGGTTTCTCTACTACTGAATGTCCAGACCCTATGATACAAAGTATAGTGCAAGGGGATGGTTGCATTACCATGCTACTTCCAGTCCATTCAGTGTTTCTTTCTATTTGCATGAAATTTGTTTGATACTATGCTACCCTGTTTGAAAAGGAACAACTAACAGTGACAGGAGAATCCTGGGGCTCACTGGTCATGTGTGTATTTTTTTCCAGCTGACTGCTTTGGCCATGCAAAGCTGATTTTACACACTCGACTGCAGATGAACAGCCATGTCTCATTGATCTCGGGACATAGTCATTTCCCTTTCAGTTCAGCGGTGTGCCCTACATTCTGTCCTTACCAGCAGATGGAGTAGAAACCCCATTGACTCATATCTATTGAGTAATAACCACACAAGGACAATTTCAACAACAGCAGCAACAACTACAACAACAGTGTACTTCACTATTTAATCAGAGGGGACGAATGGAGAAGTCAGTATTGAGTTATGGTGTAAGGTTAACCTTGCCAGGTTTCATAAACTGAAAATGTGCGTAACAAATGTCCGTAGTTACATTACTTAGTCAAAGCAAATAAAAATAGTTACAATACTATTACATTTTAGATAGGCTAACTTGTAATTGTAATACATTTATATTTCAACACTCCATTGTTGAAAAAGGCCACTCAAATTTTTTTTATATGTACATTCAAAGTAGCTTTTATTTCACCTACTCAGAGTTATTTCTCAATCTCAGTGTCAAAAGCTTCAAGAGTCATTGTCTATGTCTTTTGCAGACTCAACATCACTATTATTTCTGCATATAATGCCTTTACAGACGAGATGCACTCTCCATGACAATTACAGCTCATGAACTTAGCTTTATTGAAGCCACTAGCGGCGATGATAACCTACGGTTCTGCAACCCATGACATTTCTCCACCCAACAACACACTCACATGTCATATATTCATCAAATATACAAATGAGGTGAGTGACGACCCAAAGTTGCCTCAATTTGTTTTGGTTTCCACTATGGGATAAAACTTTGGGAAAACCCCTTAGACTTCTTTAAATTTGAAAAGAACACACATAGTTGGTGGTGCTATGCAAGGCGGACAGTTTAGGGCATGTACATTTGCATTATTATTATAATACCCAACATCTTTTTAAGTTTCACACAGTCAACTTGTAAAATTGTTTGTAAAATTTTTGGCACAGTTTTGTGCTTATGTATGGTGAGGTTTAAACCAGTTTTTTTTTACTATTCCCAAATCTTGTTGCATATCATATTTTTAAAATTCACTCATGCATGATGTTTGGAAATTCTAATGCAAACAGTTTGAGAATGTGGAAGGTATACGTAGTACTGTATCACAAACAAGTAATATAAGTTGTATTAATGTTGTAGTTATCCTAGAACACTATTCAATAAGCATGTGATCGGTGGAATTAAAATTCAGGACATACTGTGGGTTGGATTGGAGTGAAATGTGTGTGTGTGTGTGTGTCTATATGCATGTATCTTTGTCAGTGTGTGAGTCTAAGTGTGTCTTTGTTTTGTGGGTGACATGTTAGTGTGTGTACCAGTTAGGCCGTGTGAACATTATCATAATCTTATTAACCAATATTTTGTGAAGTTTAAGGAATTTCTGGCACATTTCCTGCTTATCTGGTGAGATTTATATTCATCATATCAGAATTTGTATATAATGTGCCAGATCATAAATTCCTTTGCAATTCAAAATCGGCAACATCTTGACATCATGTGTCTAAATCTGACACCATCATGATAAACCGTCTAGGAGAGGTGTGTCAAAATTAATCATGTCAAAATACAAATTTTCAAAACCATATTTTTTCCTCGGCCAACTGGTGGCGCAATACCATACTGTACAGCCGATACTGGGTGTCTAGATATCATAATCATATTATCTAAGAAGGACTTTGAGTAAGCTTTACTACTCAGACCAGAGTAGGCAGGCCCCTGCATCGCGTAGGTGCAGAAGTGCAGTTTCATTAGTCAGCTTAACAGAAAGAGCAGCACATGGCTAACAGCGTTTTTTTTATCCTTTCTTCTGGCTGGAGTGTAGCTGACTTGCTTTGTCTGGTAAGTTTACTGTATGGATTAAATAAATGTGTCAACTGTTTACAGTGAAGGCTGAACTAATCTCATGGGTGCAAAACAGCACACTCGGTTTCATTAATAGCTGGGGCGAATGAAAAGTTGAACTTTTCCTGCATGACCCCTGGCAGTTGGGTTAGCCCCTTGAGCCGTGGATCTGCCCAAGGTGTCTTCCTAGACTAACTAACATTTTTTCCTTGCCCCTGTTGCTCTTGGGTGCTCCTAGCTGCAAAGCGCAATGAGACAATATTATTGCAAAGGCGCTGCATAAATATAATGTAAATTATATTTAAATTAAACTCAACTAAACTTGAGCTAACTGAACTCGAGCTAACGCTACCTCAGACCATGCAGAGCAGAAAAAAATATTCTGGTGGTTTAAGCCCTTTGCCCCAAAAGCAATTCAGATATGTAACCAGACTGACAGAGAAACGTAGCTGTCTTTTATGAGGTGTGAAATCTTTTGTTTTGATTTAGCACCTATAATGAAGCGTCAATGCGTCCTGGAAGGGTGCTTTTAGTGTCGCACTATGGTGCTATAGCCCAATTCTAACGCAACTTCGAGGTTATTTTTAATGTTTCAACTGTGAGACATTTTGTCTTCATCCTACATATGGGCAAGTCCAATGTTATGAATGTGACCTTCAGGCTCAAACTTTAAAAAATATGTCTCATAATATGATAAAGCAAGTATTCAATGATTTGTATAAAAATGCAATAGTTATGCACTATGGAATTTGCAGGAAGAATGTTTAAGGTGTAATTTATCCTTTATTGTCCTGTGGGGTATATTTTTTCTCATTTTGCTATTCTTAAATGATCCTAATGCTAGCATAGCCAGCTACTTTTGAAGGCTAACCTCAATTATAATAATAATAATTTATTACTATTATTATTATTATATTTTATCTGAAGGATAAAATAGCCCCAGCAACATTCAGATTCCCATCTCAGAGGAAACTAGATGTTTTTTGGTTGGAGGCTACCTTAGAAAATAGGAATAAGCTAATGAGTCAGCAAACCTGACTGCTTGTGATTATCGTTTTGCTAACAACACCGGCAGTAGACAAACAATTGCTCAATGTTACCTTACATGGTCCAGCTTTATCGATAACCTACATTCATCTGCAGTCCACCATTAACTGTATTTCTGTCATACAGACAAAAGGTACAATCCAGCAGATTGCTTAGCGAAAAGACTTGTTTGTACTTTCGAAAGATATACTGAAAATATCATAAGCTTATTGATTTAAGGCTATGGCTACCCTGCGCAACTCTCCTAACTCCTCTCTCAACATTGCAACAGGGCTTCAGGCAGATAATACGCCTTGCTTTCACACTGCTAGACCCACGATGAACTCGCAATTTCAGTCACAGATATAAAGTAAACATAAATTAAAAGAGTACAGTTACATTACTTGAGGAAGTTTGAGGAAATGAGTTTCCACACATTTTTCATCATATGTTAGATCACATGTTTACGTGCATATATAGTCAATATATATGATGAAATCAATATTGCTGATGATGCTTTGACCTGAATATTAACCTTTATGAATATGCGGTGCATTATGTAAATGTGTTTATTGACGATATTGAAGACTGGAAAAATGAAGTATTCCTTGACACCGAAATGAATAAGTCCCAGTTCACAGTTGTGGGTATATTTCAGAGGAGCTACACACACAGGAAGTAAGTGAGTGTCTGCTTATTTAGTTCTGTGCTACTTTTGCTAAACTTGGAAGCTGCTTTGGATTACCTGTCTTGTGGGAAACCACCTGATTTGTAATACACCTACAAGCCATCAGAAGGTGTGAAGTACTAGCACAGCTGGGTCATCAGAAATCAATTGGTCGTTGGCCACTCCTATCAGGCCTATTGTTTCTGTCTGACTCTTGGTGGGCGGTCTTCTCACTTAACCCTTAAAAACCTTGCTGCTCCCTGGAACCCTCAGAGGAGCTACACACACAGGAAGTAAGTGAGTGTCTGCTTATTTAGTTCTGTGCTATTTTTGCTAAACTTGGAAGCTGCTTTGGATTACCTGTCTTGTGGGAAACCACCTGATTTGTAATACACCTACAAGCCATCAGAAGGTGTGAAGTACTAGCACAGCTGGGTCATCAGAAATCAATTGGTCGTTGGCCACTCCTATCAGGCCTATTGTTTCTGTCTGACTCTTGGTGGGCGGTCTCAGCCGGGTGCAGTCAATCATTGTTCCTATTAGCAGGAGTGACACTGAAGCGTCAGCGGAAGCGTCAGCCCTTTTGTTCAGCCCTCCTTGTGTGAAGACTGACTAGGGTAAAGACGAGCGTGTCGACCTGCGCGTGTCCAAGACTGACTAGGGTAAAGACGAGCGTGTCGACCTGCGCGTGTCCAAGACTGACTAGGGTAAAGACGAGCGTGTCGACCTGCGCGTGTCCAAGACTGACTAGGGTAAAGACGAGCGTGTCGACCTGCGCGTGTCCAAGACTGACTAGGGTAAAGACGAGCGTGTCGACCTGCGCGTGTCCACCGAGCAAGGACACCGACCTAACTAACTAATCACTATGTCCTATTCCCTGTAACTTCATCTTCTGTGCAAACTTCATCTTGCCACAATGTGTCTTCACTCCATTCCAGTTGTCTCCAGTCGTCGCAGATTCCGCTTCCACAAACGGAAACGGATCCTTGCAAACCTCCGATCTACACATCATGTCTCGTCACCCACGAACAACTCCTTCACCGTAGGTTTGTGGAACTGTCAGTCTGCAGTGAACAAAGCAGACTTCATTTCGGCTTATGCGAACCATCTTTCTCTGGACATTCTGGCTCTCACCGAGACCTGGATCAAACCAGAAAACACTGCCACTCCTGCTGCACTCTCCACCAACTATGCTTTTTCCCACACCTCCCGCCCATCCAGGAGAGGGGGTGGTACGGGGTTGTTAATATCAGACAAATGGAAATATGCTCAACTGGTACCATCTGTCACATACAGCTCCTTTGAATACCATGCCATCTTAGTAACGGCACCGGTCAAAGTATATCTGTGTGTTATTTATCGTCCTCCAGGTCAAATGGGCGATTTCCTTGAGGAACTTGACACTCTGCTTTCCTCCATCCCTGAGCATGACTGTCCCATGCTTGTTCTCGGTGATATGAACATCCACTTAGACAATCCAGGTTCTGCAGAATTCCTATCTCTGATGGACTCCTTTGAGCTACAGCGGGTTCACAGCCCTCCGACTCACAAAGCCGGTAAGGAACTTGATCTCATTTTCACCAGGAAGTGCGCCGCTACTTTACAGACAGTTACTCCTCTACATCTATCTGACCATTACTTTATTCAGTTCAAGGTTTCCCTCTGTCAGCAACCATCTGCTCCTACTCCCTCTGTCTCTGTCCGTCGCAATCTCCGGAATCTATCTCCTACTCACTTTTCCTCCTTGGTGGCGTCTGCTCTACCACCGTCTAGAAGTTTCTCTTCTTTTGAGGTTGATGACGCCACAGAGTCACTCTGTTCTACGCTGAGATTCTGCTTGGATCGTGTGTGCCCTCTGTCTACCAGACCCGCACGACCCACCCAGTCTCATGCGTGGCTTAATGACTCACTTCGGTCAATGCGCACTAACCTCAGAGCTGCTGAAAGGAAATGGCACAAAACTAAGAATTCGGCCGATCTAGCACAATTCCAAGTACTACTATCTTCCTTCTCATCCAGTGTCACTGCTGCGAAAAAGGCTTTCTATCATGACAAGATTAACAACGCCACGGACACCAAGAAACTCTTTTCCACCTTTAAATCTTTACTAAACCCACCTCCTCCACCTCCTCCAACTAACCTCACAGCTGACACTTTTGCTGCATTCTTCACTAACAAAGTTGCAGCTATTAGTAGTCAGTTCTCAAACCAATCTACAGTGGTTCCTTCTCCTAGCCTCTCTACACCAACTGCTTCCTTTTCTTCTTTCACTCCTCTCTCCGAGGCAGAGGTGTCTAAGCTTCTCACAGACAGCCGGCCTACCTCTTGTCTTCTGGATCCTATCCCAACAACCCTTCTTCAGGCCATAACCCCCACAATTGTGACAGCAACCACACATGTGGTCAATGCGTCACTAACTAGGGGTACATTTCCCACTGCCTTCAAACAAGCCCAGGTAACACCATTGCTCAAAAAACCATCCCTCGCTCCCACTCAAGTGGAGAACTACCGGCCTGTCTCTCTTCTTCCCTTCCTTTCCAAAGCCATTGAACGAGCTGTCTTTAAACAGGTCACAGGATTTCTCACTCAGAACAACCTCCTCGACTCCAACCAATCCGGCTTCAGAAGTGGCCACTCCACTGAAACGGCGCTTCTGTCTGTGACGGAAGCACTAAAAGAGGCCAGAGCGGCAGGTCAGTCCTCAGTGCTCATCCTGCTGGACCTATCAGCAGCATTTGACACGGTCAACCACAGCATCCTACTGGACAAGCTGACCAACATTGGGATTGATGGCACAGTGCACTCCTGGTTCAAGTCCTATCTTACTGGACGGTCATTCAACGTATCGTGGCTAGGACAGACATCGGCACTTCACCAACTCACCACAGGAGTACCCCAAGGATCTGTGCTGGGGCCCCTTCTCTTCGCACTGTACATCACCTCGCTGGGCTCAATCATCCACTCCCATGGCTTCTCTTACCACTGCTATGCGGATGATACCCAGCTCTATCTGTCCTTTCCGCCGGACGACTCCACGGTGTCATCACGGATCTCTGACTGTCTCTCCGATATATCTGCATGGATGAAAGGACATCACCTCCAACTAAATCTCTCCAAAACTGAACTGCTGGTCCTCCCAGCCAAACAAGCCATACACCACGACATCGGTATCAAGATCGACTCCCTGTCTGCTTCTCCCACCAAAGTGGCAAGAAACCTAGGTGTCATGATCGATGACCAACTGACCTTTGCAGATCACGTTGCCTCTGTGGCTCGGTCGTGCCGTTTTTCCCTATTCAACATAAGGAAGATCAGGCCGTACCTAACCCAACATGCAACCCAGCTCCTGGTTCAGACCCTGGTTATCTCTCGTCTTGACTACTGCAATGTCCTCCTATCAGGCCTACCAGCCTGTGCAGTGAGACCGCTACAGATGATCCAGAATGCAGCTGCACGTCTGGTCTTTAACCAGCCAAAAAGGGCACATGTCACACCTCTGTTCATTGAACTTCACTGGCTGCCCTTGGCTGCTCGCATTAAATTCAAGGCACTTATGTTGGCCTACAGGGTGAATGATGGCTCTGCTCCCATCTACTTGAATTCTCTTCTGAAGCCCTATGTCACCCGACGACCACTACGCTCCTCTAAGGAACGTTTTCTAGCACGGCCAACACCTTGTGCAGGTCGGTCCAGACTCTTCTCATATCTGGTTCCGCGCTGGTGGAATGACCTCCCAAGTGCTACCAGATCAACTGATACCCTCTCCACCTTCAAGAAACTCGTGAAGACTAAGCTCTTCCAAGAATATCTCCTGGTGTAAACTTTGAGAATGCACTTAATAATTTAATTCTCTACACTGTGTTACACTATTGCACTTTCAACTTAAAACAGCGCAGATTCTATGTTAGCAATATGCACTCCTTGTTAGTTCATTGTGTTGTAGCTTGAATGTTATCCTCTTTTGTAAGTCGCTTTGGATAAAAGCGTCTGCTAAATGCCTAAATGTAAATGTAAAATATTTCAGAAGAGCCAAAGCGGTGAGAGAGAGACTTTTTGTCAACTTGCCACTACAAATGTAAGGTCAGTGCCTGCTTCTCACTGCTTTCAAAACATCAAGCGAGAATATCTCCACAAAATGTACTGACCTCAGACGCACTGTTCCTGGCTAATCCACAGATGACATGATCAGACTGGAGCAAACCGGAGCAAAATCGCCTTCTTAGGACATTCAAGTCACCCTACTGTGTTTAATGAGCAACTTTGGATGGTCATTGTTTGACGTAGCCAACATTTACGCACTTCTCTGTGTTTTTTTTTGTCTGATTTTTTTTGCCATCCCCTCTCCACAATGCAGTTGCCCCCAAGTAATTAATTGCTGGTGTCTGGCCTTGGAAATAATGTCATGTAAATGAAAATGTGTGAATGACAAAGCAGTGAGAGTTAAATTGGGAAGAGGGAAAATAAGGTTATTATAATTGATGTCTATATGTACTTTTTTCGATTTTTGTTGCTAGCCAGTGGCCAGCGGTGGAACCAGACTAAAATACTAAACTGCTTAACAAAAACCATACTTAACTACTTAACAAAAACCATATCCAATTTACCATTAATTGGGAAAATCATTGAAAATGACTTTTTGACTGCAAATAGCTGTGCTCTGATAAATTCCAGTCAAGCTTCCACACTAATCACAGCCCTGAAATACTGATGGAGGCAAAACATCGGTCTAGTCCTTGAAATCTTGATTCAAATCTCATTTCATCTCCTGCAAAGCACTCTGAGATTGTAAAACTGCCTAATGCGTGACAGCTCTTACATCTTGTATCAGTTCTTGGGTCGGACGTAGTTTTCACAGAATAATTCGAGAACTGTAGCACCTGAGCTCAGGAAATTTGAGTGGTTCATAACTCTCAAGGAGACGCATCAAACAGCCCCACCAATACTGGTGTTTGAAAGGGCTGCATTCTCTCTATATATCTGTTCTTTCTGTACACTAGAATGAATGAATGTATCTTCCATCATGCAACAGTCAAACTGATTAAGGTGCCTAATGAACAATGATGAGTCGGCCTACAGGAGTGTGGTGTCACAGCTGGCAGCATGGTGCACAGTGATTAACCTGGAAATCAACATCAACAAATAAGTTTTATTGGATTTTTTATGAACCTTCCTTTTTCCTTATCATCTTTTAATGTTTGCTTCCCTTGATATAAAACACATTGAGCTGCCTTGTGTATGAAGTCAAACAAAATTGCCAGTAGAAAGTTCATATGAGTTCACCAGTTTTGAACCATAACTTCACTTTTAGTTTAATTCCCTATGATATGATTCAGTTCTTCCTACCAAGAGCACACGGTGAGCTCAAACAACTATAGCTGCTGTAGTTGGAAGTCCAACTAACTGACCCAGGTTTGCTTCTTAACCACCCACTTGGAATATAGACTGGCAGTCCAGAGCATTTTGATTAAACGAAAAGGGTACCAACATCTGACCATTGGGGTTATGCAACATGTGCAGATATGACACAAGGAATGTGTGCACATGGTATAGGCCTACTAATATCAATAGATGATTCCTTTGAAATTCTCAGTAAAAATGCACAATAGTAACAACTACAATCAAGTGGTCTCATTTTGTGCCTTCCAAGATATCCAAGGTTTGACAGAGTTGAGACTAAATGCCTTGCTGAAAAGGTGTTTTTAGGTGTGTTAGACAATATGCATCTACTCTGAATACTTACGGTATTACACATGACATTCATATTTTCTGAATAACCACAGGATAGGTGATGGTGACGCTAATTTTCTTTAGAATGTTCATTTCACAACATTCTTGTCACACTGGAGTGAAGGTCGGCCTGCGTTTTATGAGGTTAAATATGTTTTTGCCGGAACCTTTGCAGCAGAGAATTTTTCTCTGAATTCTGTGGGATGTACTTTGTCATTTCATGTTGGTTTCTTGTGGTACCTCCAGTGTTTAAACCGGACCCTATTTTTCGGGCCCTTTTTTGGCTTCTGCCGAACCTTTTGCAGCAGAAATTTTTTCTGACTGGGGTTATTTAGTACCTATATCTGCACATATATATCCCCCCAGATGCCCCAATGGTCAGATGTTGGTAGCCTTTTTGTTTAAGTGCTCTGGGCTGATGGTCTAATACCCCCCAGATCAATTCATGAATGGGTTTTAGCAACAGTGAAATGGAACTGTTTTTACAATCTCACTAATTTATAGTGTGCAGTGAGTTTACACTTTCACAAAGCGTGCAACAAAATTAAAGGATGTTTAAATATGAAAAAAAATGAGAAAAAATGTTAAGAACACAATTTTGCTGGTCTCTCATGATGTATTGTGACTCCTTGCTGTGACAGACAAGACAAGCACACTGTACTACTTTAATAAAGCCACAAGAGGGCAGTAGAAGACAACATAACTTATACCCCCTTTCAAAACAATTAACACCCTCTTAGCAAAACTCCAAATTTCTTTGCATTAACTGAATCAAACAAATATTACATTATTATTATAATTATTATTATTACATTAATATGACATTATATTGCTTGAATGATTATGATTCTGTATGTGTGTGTAACTCTTTTGCAATCTTTAATCCGCAATTATTCCTTACTCCTGCCATCTCTGTTCTCTGTTTGCACACATAGTTTGGAGAGGCCAAAGGCATGCAGAGCAGTGATGAAAGTACTGTGCGAATTATTTGCTGTATCAAGCTAATTCTGAATCAAATAAAAATACTTAAAAGTTCAAACAGCTCTAACTGGTGCGCTGGAGGAGGAGCTGATATTGAATCCCATAATCCTTTGCTGAAATATATAGTGGCTAAATATCATGTAAACCCCTGTTGGGTTGATTAAGGGAAGGTGAAATGCACTTTCATGATCAAGATTGTGTATTATAGTATAATTTATATGTGATAGATAATCAAATAAACTGTCGTTGGTGTCAATGGTGAAGTCGTTAAAAAAAACAAATGCTGTGCTCTCCATGTAAACTAGATTTCATATAATAGTGACACTGAGTGACACTTGAATCACAGTTTGTATTTAACAGCCAATTTTTTGTTTACGCATTCCGTAATGATGTCAACATAATGCACTCATTCCAGTTGTAATGGTTTTGGTCAAGAGTTTCATTGATACAATTTTGTTCAGTTAAAATATTTTAGTAACTGACTATCACTCAAATCACTCACTCAATTATTAGCACATATTTATTTTGCATGAAGTACTTAAAATTTTCAAAAACTTTTAATATTTTAAAAATGTAAAACTTCAGAAAAAATGAAATATTAGTGGTAATCAGTTTCCGCAAATATTTTGAATTCACAGTTTTCAGTGTTTACAGTGTAATATAAGAGCATGTCATCAGCTTTCAATTGACAAAATGGCCTAATGAAAATTCTTGCCTTGTTCTTAGTGCTTACGCCAGTGAGCTGCATGGGTGTGTTTGTATGTGCGTGTGCGTTTGAGAGAGAAAGAGGGAGAGAGATGACAATTGGTATTCAGGAATTCAATTCAATAGGCTTATCTCCCTCAAAACTCTCCAGGTATCCCATATTTACTTTTTTTCAATCCAAGAAACTTCCTTGGCATTAAAGTCTCTTAACTAATCTCTGGTGTAATGCTCCAGGTCTATGACGACATCTGTGGCAGCTGCCTCCGTTTTTTAAAGATCGCGCTTTAACCTTTTTTCGTTTATGTTAATCAGCGCCAGTAGTGACGTCAAACATAAGACCCCCAATGCTGTATTTTGGCTGCAACAAACACACGCACACGCGCGCACGCACAGATATACACATATCCATCCGAGACCGGTGTAGCCTACACGAGCCTCAGCGCCCACCTCCGAGTGCCGATGCTCGCGCGCTCCTCCGGGAACGGCACCGCTGGCACCGACAGTGAGCGTGCGTGAGTGACAGGCTGCGGCGGTGCAGTGGGTTTTCTCCAGCTCCCCTATATGGCTATGGATTAGCTATATGCTAATATCGACAGAAGTGAGGAGCAGCAGCAAGGTGCTGCGAGCCGACAGTGGAGGCTATCCGAGTGTGAGCAGGCTCCAGAACAGCCATGGCTGAAGGTGGCGAAGGGGAAGATGAAATTCAGTTCTTACGGACTGTAAGTAGGCTGATTGCCATCATTTCATTCAAGACGCATGTGATAAAAGCGTGCACTTCAGGCGAGCACCTTTATGCAGTGTGCGCTGTTAAAGTCAGAACCAGGCAATTCATCACTATTGGGTTGTGATAGTAATTGTGTTAGGATAGGCTACGTTTAACGAAACACCCTCGTCTCCCCGCGACAGCCGCAATTTTTAGACCAAAGTGAACCATATCTTCCATCTTCGGAATAGCCAGCCTTCCTCGTGTTGCGTGGCTGTACCCACTACTCGGTGAACAGTAGGATGCCCCTTTGTTTTTGCGCATCCATACCCTGGAGTTTGGCCGGATATAAACTTGTCTTTTTGCTTCTGAAACAGGGAATAAATGTGTTAACTTGCACTTACTTGCGTCCGTACAACGATAAAGTTTAAATTTTTTTCATCAAATCTGGCTTAAAGATGTGCGCTTACATTTGAAGAACTGGCTTAAGGTAAACATTGGGATAACGTTAGGAGTGCGGCGAATCTTGATAGGTTATCTGATAGTTTATCTTGCATTACAGCGTAGTCTCTCGCCATCTTCTCAATAATTTGGTATGGCCAGCACCCCTCTAATGTGAGTGGCTGTCTGTCCATGAGTTAAAATACGGTGTGCCTACAGTCAGTGGTCTATTGCGAAACACACGACTCACTGAAAGTGATATGCAGTCACACTCATGATTTTAGACACCGTGGTTGTCAGCCTGTTTGATTACTCGGCTGTCAACAAGACATCCTACAAAAAAAATAAATCCTACAAATACAGTATTGGTTGTCAACCCCCTGACCAAAAGGCTACTTCATGAATAGTCATCTGAGCCTTGATACCATGGCAGTGAGAGTTGAAGTGAAATGCGTTCAAACAATGTTATGCAATTTGGAAGAGGGGGCCGATGACATTGATTTTGACTGGGCAGCGAGCGCAAGTGGCCGGAGGGAGGGCGCTACGAGAGTGTCATCCGTACTTAGCGTGCACCCAATATACAGCTCTTGCGACTAACTCAGCCAGAGCTATGCTAATTGTCTGCTGACACGCGTGATTTATGAAGAGAAGCGTGGATGAATCTCCTTAACAGCGTTATCAGTCGGCACCGAGGCGTAAAACTGTCAGCACACTGTGGTCATACATGCTTTTGTAAGGAAATGTTGTGCCTCTTTACAGCCGTCTCTTTACAGGACTCTACTTGTTGCAGTGCCTTAGCTGGTGATGTTTTGCTTGCTTTGTTTTTACGATCTCTAGGCAAATCTATTATAACTGATGCATTAAGCTTACATAGCCTATAGGAGTACAGTTTGGTACTTTTGAGTGCACTGAACATATGTCCTCACACCAGCAAAGTTGATCACTACCCAGAAACTACATTGTAGGCCTATGCCTTTATGTGGTGGTAGGCCTGTCTTCCTAAGGAAATGGCAAGGGCAGTATTCTACTGTCAGGGAGGATCAGTGGTATGTTGAGCTAATGAACCAGGCAACAGATTGCCCCTAGTTGTGTGAGGTTTGTGAGTGAGGTAGAGCTGGCAGTGAAAAAAAAGAAAAAAAAAACTGATGACAACACCTACCTGAGGGGCCTTCTAAAAGTACTGTACTTGTCTTGTTTTCGAAAGCTACCCCCTAGCTTCTCTCTCTCTCTCTCTTTCTGTCTCCTTCAGCTTCAGCTTCAGAAGAGAGGCAGAGAGATTTTTTTAAAATTAAAACTGAAGAGCACTTTTAGGCATTAAGTGAAGAGGTATAAGCACCCCTCACCATGGGAAATAAAAGGGACCATGAGCACACACAGATGTAGGAGTACATTTTTTTTTTTACTTTCAGTAGGCTAGTTAACCATGGAGGACAGGATGGAAGAACTCCTGTATGTAAGTCTCCAATCTGTGGTGGGTGAGTGGCAGATATCATATGGGTGGGAATAATAGCTTAATTAACACAGTCAGTCCATTTAAATTGAGATGGTGGCATACTGCTTGAAGTAATCCTTTAGAGTACCTTGTCTGCAAGGTTAAGCTGAAACCTCTACCCCCGTTTGTTACCGTGTGTGTGTGAGTGAGTGAGTGTTCGTGTGCATGCGCATGTATGTTCTGTGTGTGTATATATATTTTTAAAACCCCTCACTGTCTGCTCATTAATACTTGCAATACTTGCATCTAGGGAGAATAGTGGAATATCACAGGAATGTGACAGGGTTATCATTAGCCTTCCAGCAGAGCAATGGAATGGCATCATTGGCTTTTCCTTTCTTAGAGGTCATTACATCAGTGCACGGAGCTGCACAAGTGTGCTGACATTTCAGCACCATCTTAGCTTCAGGGGGATTGTGATGTATGTATAAAAATACATCTAGGGAGAGCTACTTAAACTACCTGCAAGCCAGAAGTCCACACACTGTGGCAGGGTGACAAGTAAGGTTTTTTGTTTTGTTTTGTTTTGTTTACTGGTGTCTTTGTATGTCATCCCCTCTTATCTTTTTCCCCTTTCATCCTTTTCTTATTTCATTCTCTTCTCATCTTTTCTTCCATTTTAGATTTCTTTTGTCTACCCGTTCAGTCTTTCCTTCATCCATCCATCTCTGTCAAGTTTTCTGTCAAAATCTTTCCAATGTCTCCCTGTCTTTTCCCCTTTCTTGTCACACTCTATGTTTCCCCCGATTCTTTATTTGTCTTCTTTTCATTCCATTTCTTTTACTGCTCCATCACAGTCAGCCATTCTCACAATACACTACATTTATTTTCTGTACTTACAAATACTGCACACACACACACAGCAAATGAGAGAAAGACAGACTGCTGATGTTGAGATGGCTACCTCCAGACTATAGAGATTTGTATGAAACTTTGTCACGCTTGCACTCCTAATCCATATTAATCCAATAGTCTTGTTTTCCTGAGGCGTAAAGATTCCGAAACATTTGCCTGGGAGTCATGTGAAAACACAGCAACTCTGTTTTAAGTTGGATAACTGGATCCATAAGCATTTGCCATGATTGGTTATGCACCTGTCACATGATTCATTCACGTGATCTTTGCATTTCAGACAACTGCGAGAAATGAACCGTCTAGTTATCCACAAATGTTACCTGCATGAATAGCAAATTACAAGTGTTCTTTACACTGTTGTCTATTTCATGCTGACTACTGTTGCACCACAATGCTAAAATGGTGTAAATCTGCAGAGCTGAACTCCTAGTTCATGCGTGTGAATGGATGTGTGCTGTCAAGAGTAGCGTGCTTTTTCTTGCTTGCTTTCTCCCGCTCTCTCTCTCTGGACTGAAGTTTAGAGCGGCTAGCTCAGCTCAACCTAGTTACTGGTGAGGGTTCTGTGCCTTTAAGAAGTGGAGCAGCTTGTTGCATTTCTCCACACGGGGCAGCAGCTGACTGGATGGCAGCAGAATCAGGGTGTGTGTGTGTGTATGTGTGTGTGTCTGTGGAATGCAAAGTGGACCAGCCTTGTGGTGCAGAGCTTGGCTGTACCAGGAATGGCAGAGCCATGAGAGGGAGAGAAGGAGATGGATGGATGGAGAGAGTAGGAGGAAAAGTGAAGTGAAAAGGCATAGCAACAAAGGAGAATACAAGGTTCCTCTTCCTAATCACACCAGTGGCACACTCAGAAACAAACATATACAGAGACTTAATATGTACTTGTAGACACATTCACACTACAGTATGCAATGACTGTACACCTATACACATTTAATTTTCATGTTGGCATCATTAAAACACACTTGCAGGTACACCAATCAAACACACATATATGCAGAAACAGATTGCTGTCAGACCCATGACAATGGATGCGTGCCGGCACACACATACTAATGGACACAGTCATGTACTGGAATATCAATGAACCAATATGGACACTTGAAAGCATGTGCACGTATGCGTGTACAGCTCTTGGCTGGGTTTAAACCACCAGCCTTCAGCATGGGACAGAGACTGAAAAGACATGGCAGCTCTCTTCCCTGATAGCTTGGGAATGTGTTAGTCTTGAGGTCTGGTACTTACAACAGCACATCAATATTCTTGTCTCAGTTACCTAAAACCTCACAACATCTAGAGTATAGCACCAATGTGCATTGCACTGAAAGACATGCAAATGCACCATTTCTTTCTTTGCTTTTTTTTATTATATGTTGAATGCAGTGGTCCATTTTGCAGAGCGCATTTTGCGTTTGCAGTAGATGTTTTTTTGGTGTGGAGTTTTTTGAGGAGTTAAAGGTCTTTGTCTTGTTTGGTATATGGGCAGTGTATTAGACCACTTCTCACTCTTTTTATCACAAGCCATCTGATATCCAGTTTGTCAGCAAACAGTAAAAATGCAGTCATTTAATGTGGAGGAGTCTGCTAGTAAACAGAAAACAAACAGCCCCCCCCCACCTCACAACTAAATTAAGTAATTTCCCAGTAGGGAGTGCCGAAATGACCCCCCGCCGAGCAGCCGGTACACAGCTGAAGAAAAGACAGGCTTTGTGCGCTATGGGCAATTTAGTGCTGAAACGGGTAAAACAGAGGGAGGAGCCGCTTTTATTGTCAAGTGGAGATTGACAGTAAACATGAAGCTTCCTCAGGATCAACATGGGGCATTGGGGGCAAGTAAGAAAAGAATGGGACTGAGGTAGAGTTCTATGGAGTATTCTGTGAACCTTCTATGGGGTTTCTCTGTGTAAAGAGGTTCTTGCCACTGGACTAGTGTGAGTGGATATTTTGTTTTCATTAGTAGTGATAGCGAACATGCATTGAATGGGATGGGTGTGTGCATTGTCATGCTGTTGATGTTTCAGGATGCTGCATGTACTTTAGCTTGGACTTTCAAATGAAAGCAAGAGAATGTAGGCTAGTGGCCCAGGTAAAACAACAAAAAAAAAAACTGCTAGCAAATTTGAATTTGCTCTGCAGGTTTGTCTGGCCACGAGCCTTTGTAGCTTGTTAGCAATTCACCAAAAATCAAGGAACCAGTCACAACCACTTGTCCAGCATTAGGGGGGGCTTTCACAACCTGTGAATGCATGTGCATTAGGCTACTGTCTATGGTTAAATTATGGATGTATATTTTCCTTCAAATTTAGTTAACAACTACAATTTCAACCATCATGAATGATGCGTATGCTGTATTATTGGAGAGTTTCAGTAAAGGTTAGTAATGCTTAAATCTAGCTTTGCCTTTGCATTGCATCGTTCTGCCCCAACTGGGAGGTGAAGTTGAAGTGAGATCATTCATTCATGCTGTGGGGGTAATGCATCTCAGGGTACTCAATCCATTCTCATATATTAAGCCCCAAAAAGACAAAGAAGTGGTCACGTGAACATTCATGATGGTCTAATCGCAGATCCAAGCTAATGTCTGAATGACACAACTTAACGATGCAACTCCCAATGGATCGTCCAACTGTTGGGAAACAATGTCGAGAGTCCATCGACCAAATTGCTAAGTTGCTAAGGAAGTTAGCAATGACACTTTTGGGGAATGGACCCCAGAATAGGTGGTATTGCACCACATAATGGTGTTATGTGATGTTACATCAGATAATGACTTTGTAGGTTGCTTTTCAATGCATTAGAACTCACATTACAATACCCCATGTATAACCCCGAACTCTGGAATTGCTGCCATGTGGAAGCGTGTTTTCTCTCTCTCTTTCTCTCTCACAAGCACACACACACAAATACATGACCGGGGCATCAGTGTCAATCAGTTGTAAAAGGCCAGGTTAAGCATGGCTCCCTGCCAGTTCCATTGACTGGAGCAGCAGACAGCTGCTAGCCAATGTAATTTACTTCATGTGTGTCAGCAGTAGCACATACAGTGTGTGTGTGTGTCTATGTCTATGTGTGTGTGAAAGGCAGCGCATATATACACTTTATGAAGAGTGTCTCTGTGTGAACATGTATGAATCATGTATTAACACATCTGGGAATTATTGATAACCTACATTTAAACTCACACACACACTGTTCTAGTCTGTCCTTGTCCTAATGTATATGTGTGTCTGAGATCTCTGTTGTCCTAGACTGCTGTGCATTAATGAGCCAGCTTCCCTGCTAAGGAGAGACATTCCCCTGAACATGACTGTCTCATGGCCAGGGTCTGTCTCTGTTTCCCCCTTTCTTTCTGTGCCTCTGTGCTCTGCCAGGAGGCATGGGTGATAGAATGATACTCCTGTTGCAGCATGTGTGTTTTGTGTGATGTGATCATTTACATTTACATTTACATTTAGGCATTTAGCAGACGCTTTTATCCAAAGCGACTTACAAAAGAGGATAACATTCAAGCTACAACACAATGAACTAACAAGGAGTGCATATTGCTAACATAGAATCTGCGCTGTTTTAAGTTGAAAGTGCAATAGTGTAACACAGTGTAGAGAATTAAATTATTAAGTGCATTCTCAAAGTTTACACCAGGAGATATTCTTGGAAGAGCTTAGTCTTCACGAGTTTCTTGAAGGTGGAGAGGGTATCAGTTGATCTGGTAGCACTTGGGAGGTCATTCCACCAGCGCGGAACCAGATATGAGAAGAGTCTGGACCGACCTGCACAAGGTGTTGGCCGTGCTAGAAAACGTTCCTTAGAGGAGCGTAGTGGTCGTCGGGTGACATAGGGCTTCAGAAGAGAATTCAAGTAGATGGGAGCAGAGCCATCATTCACCCTGTAGGCCAACATAAGTGCCTTGAATTTAATGCGAGCAGCCAAGGGCAGCCAGTGAAGTTCAATGAACAGAGGTGTGACATGTGCCCTTTTTGGCTGGTTAAAGACCAGACGTGCAGCTGCATTCTGGATCATCTGTAGCGGTCTCACTGCACAGGCTGGTAGGCCTGATAGGAGGACATTGCAGTAGTCAAGACGAGAGATAACCAGGGTCTGAACCAGGAGCTGGGTTGCATGTTGGGTTAGGTACGGCCTGATCTTCCTTATGTTGAATAGGGAAAAACGGCACGACCGAGCCACAGAGGCAACGTGATCTGCAAAGGTCAGTTGGTCATCGATCATGACACCTAGGTTTCTTGCCACTTTGGTGGGAGAAGCAGACAGGGAGTCGATCTTGATACCGATGTCGTGGTGTATGGCTTGTTTGGCTGGGAGGACCAGCAGTTCAGTTTTGGAGAGATTTAGTTGGAGGTGATGTCCTTTCATCCATGCAGATATATCGGAGAGACAGTCCGAGATCCGTGATGACACCGTGGAGTCGTCCGGCGGAAAGGACAGATAGAGCTGGGTATCATCCGCATAGCAGTGGTAAGAGAAGCCATGGGAGTGGATGATTGAGCCCAGCGAGGTGATGTACAGTGCGAAGAGAAGGGGCCCCAGCACAGATCCTTGGGGTACTCCTGTGGTGAGTTGGTGAAGTGCCGATGTCTGTCCTAGCCACGATACGTTGAACGACCGTCCAGTAAGATAGGACTTGAACCAGGAGTGCACTGTGCCATCAATCCCAATGTTGGTCAGCTTGTCCAGTAGGATGCTGTGGTTGACCGTGTCAAATGCTGCTGATAGGTCCAGCAGGATGAGCACTGAGGACTGACCTGCCGCTCTGGCCTCTTTTAGTGCTTCCGTCACAGACAGAAGCGCCGTTTCAGTGGAGTGGCCACTTCTGAAGCCGGATTGGTTGGAGTCGAGGAGGTTGTTCTGAGTGAGAAATCCTGTGACCTGTTTAAAGACAGCTCGTTCAATGGCTTTGGAAAGGAAGGGAAGAAGAGAGACAGGCCGGTAGTTCTCCACTTGAGTGGGAGCGAGGGATGGTTTTTTGAGCAATGGTGTTACCTGGGCTTGTTTGAAGGCAGTGGGAAATGTACCCCTTAGTTAGTGACGCATTGACCACATGTGTGGTTGCTGTCACAATTGTGGGGGTTATGGCCTGAAGAAGGGTTGTTGGGATAGGATCCAGAAGACAAGAGGTAGGCCGGCTGTCTGTGAGAAGCTTAGACACCTCTGCCTCGGAGAGAGGAGTGAAAGAAGAAAAGGAAGCAGTTGGTGTAGAGAGGCTAGGAGAAGGAACCACTGTAGATTGGTTTGAGAACTGACTACTAATAGCTGCAACTTTGTTAGTGAAGAATGCAGCAAAAGTGTCAGCTGTGAGGTTAGTTGGAGGAGGTGGAGGAGGTGGGTTTAGTAAAGATTTAAAGGTGGAAAAGAGTTTCTTGGTGTCCGTGGCGTTGTTAATCTTGTCATGATAGAAAGCCTTTTTCGCAGCAGTGACACTGGATGAGAAGGAAGATAGTAGTACTTGGAATTGTGCTAGATCGGCCGAATTCTTAGTTTTGTGCCATTTCCTTTCAGCAGCTCTGAGGTTAGTGCGCATTGACCGAAGTGAGTCATTAAGCCACGCATGAGACTGGGTGGGTCGTGCGGGTCTGGTAGACAGAGGGCACACACGATCCAAGCAGAATCTCAGCGTAGAACAGAGTGACTCTGTGGCGTCATCAACCTCAAAAGAAGAGAAACTTCTAGACGGTGGTAGAGCAGACGCCACCAAGGAGGAAAAGTGAGTAGGAGATAGATTCCGGAGATTGCGACGGACAGAGACAGAGGGAGTAGGAGCAGATGGTTGCTGACAGAGGGAAACCTTGAACTGAATAAAGTAATGGTCAGATAGATGTAGAGGAGTAACTGTCTGTGAAGTAGCGGCGCACTTCCTGGTGAAAATGAGATCAAGTTCCTTACCGGCTTTGTGAGTCGGAGGGCTGTGAACCCGCTGTAGCTCAAAGGAGTCCATCAGAGATAGGAATTCTGCAGAACCTGGATTGTCTAAGTGGATGTTCATATCACCGAGAACAAGCATGGGACAGTCATGCTCAGGGATGGAGGAAAGCAGAGTGTCAAGTTCCTCAAGGAAATCGCCCATTTGACCTGGAGGACGATAAATAACACACAGATATACTTTGACCGGTGCCGTTACTAAGATGGCATGGTATTCAAAGGAGCTGTATGTGACAGATGGTACCAGTTGAGTATATTTCCATTTGTCTGATATTAACAGCCCCGTACCACCCCCTCTCCTGGATGGGCGGGAGGTGTGGGAAAAAGCATAGTTGGTGGAGAGTGCAGCAGGAGTGGCAGTGTTTTCTGGTTTGATCCAGGTCTCGGTGAGAGCCAGAATGTCCAGAGAAAGATGGTTCGCATAAGCCGAAATGAAGTCTGCTTTGTTCACTGCAGACTGACAGTTCCACAAACCTACGGTGAAGGAGTTGTTCGTGGGTGACGAGACATGATGTGTAGATCGGAGGTTTGCAAGGATCCGTTTCCGTTTGTGGAAGCGGAATCTGCGACGACTGGAGACAACTGGAATGGAGTGAAGACACATTGTGGCAAGATGAAGTTTGCACAGAAGATGAAGTTACAGGGAATAGGACATGGTGATTAGTTAGTTAGGTCGGTGTCCTTGCTCGGTGGACACGCGCAGGTCGACACGCTCGTCTTTACCCTAGTCAGTCTTGGACACGCGCAGGTCGACACGCTCGTCTTTACCCTAGTCAGTCTTGGACACGCGCAGGTCGACACGCTCGTCTTTACCCTAGTCAGTCTTGGACACGCGCAGGTAGACACGCTCGTCTTTACCTCAGTCAGTCTTCACACAAGGAGGGCTGAACAAAAGGGCTGACGCTTCCGCTGACGCTTCAGTGTCACTCCTGCTAATAGGAACAATGATTGACTGCACCCGGCTGAGACCGCCCACCAAGAGTCAGACAGAAACAATAGGCCTGATAGGAGTGGCCAACGACCAATTGATTTCTGATGACCCAGCTGTGCTAGTACTTCACACCTTCTGATGGCTTGTAGGTGTATTACAAATCAGGTGGTTTCCCACAAGACAGGTAATCCAAAGCAGCTTCCAAGTTTAGCAAAAGTAGCACAGAACTAAATAAGTAGACACTCACTTACTTCCTGTGTGTGTAGCTCCTCTGAGGGTTCCAGGGAGCAGCAAGGTTTTTAAGGGTTAAGTGAGAAGACCGCCCACCAAGAGTCAGACAGAAACAATAGGCCTGATAGGAGTGGCCAACGACCAATTGATTTCTGATGACCCAGCTGTGCTAGTACTTCACACCTTCTGATGGCTTGTAGGTGTATTACAAATCAGGTGGTTTCCCACAAGACAGGTAATCCAAAGCAGCTTCCAAGTTTAGCAAAAGTAGCACAGAACTAAATAAGCAGACACTCACTTACTTCCTGTGTGTGTAGCTCCTCTGAGGGTTCCAGGGAGCAGCAAGGTTTTTAAGGGTTAAGTGAGAAGACCGCCCACCAAGAGTCAGACAGAAACAATAGGCCTGATAGGAGTGGCCAACGACCAATTGATTTCTGATGACCCAGCTGTGCTAGTACTTCACACCTTCTGATGGCTTGTAGGTGTATTACAAATCAGGTGGTTTCCCACAAGACAGGTAATCCAAAGCAGCTTCCAAGTTTAGCAAAAGTAGCACAGAACTAAATAAGCAGACACTCACTTACTTCCTGTGTGTGTAGCTCCTCTGATCAGTGCTATCGGTCAAAGGATTGTGTGTATGTTTGTGTGTGTGTGTGTGTTTGTGCGTGCAAACTCGTGAAACTCACCCAAGTGATCAGTGGTGCTAGTTGATACATTAACACAAAAATCTCTGCAAAATATGGTTTCCAACAAGTGTTTGACCATTTATTCTCGATTTTAGACCTATTCAAACCCCTCACACCGGTATGTAAACTTCTGCTTTAGAGTTTGAAGCTGATCGGACTCAGTGCACTGTCAGTGACCGCCACTGGGATGAGTTTCACGTCTTTGCAAACCAAAGCTTAATGCGATTTAGGAAAAATTGCCCTATGCAGCCATACTGGTACTACCACAATGACCGAAGATTCTCCGCACAGAAGCATTTCAGTCTTAACCATTGTATTTCATTGGCCTAGAAATACATACCACAAGCCACGAGCCATAGGGCCTCAGTTGCTCTTCTCCCAAGTTTGGTCAGACCAGCCATATCGCTCTGTCCTTAGCCTAGACATACCCTAGTGGTAGCTGATCAGCATGCAGAGGCAGTTTGAAAGACAACTGCTGCCCGCTCCTTGGATTAAGCCCGGTCTGTTGGTCATGGCCAGACTATAGATTTTGATGTTATAATCTGACTTTTCAGGCTAGTATTTTATCATATGTGGTCAAAAAACAGGGCTTTTAGTGTAAAAAAATGAACTTGTCCTTTAACTGAAAACATAGACTATAATTTCACTGAAAAATAAATTTGTTAACCATCTGATTTACCACAGCTTTTTAGCTACAGTATTCAGATCAGCCGATTGCTGTAATTTCCCGATTCATCAAGATTAACACATTGATTTTGCTAAATGTCTTAATTTGAGAGTTGCTAGGTTATGGGGATGCTGGTGAGTCACACCACTCCAGCACCTGTTTTTGTTTGATGTTTTTGTAATTTACTTCATTTTATGGCATGTCTAAACTTGTCCTTACTTGTCTTTTTGAAAATATTTGCTACGTGTGCATGTCAAGATTTTTTCTTTTTTTCCAGTGTTGGCATCTTCATTTTTCATCTTCAGTTTAATGTTGTCCTATCTGGTCTTATGGAATCCATTGGGCAAGTGAATTAGGATTACTGGCATTGGTTATGTTGCTCCATCTGCACTGAGATCAGATAGATTGGGAGTTTCAGTCACTCTGCGAGATCTACCTCTTCAGGTCAGCTGATTTGTTTGAACTGAGTGCGGCTAACTGTAGCGAACCCCAAACCTAGCTCAACTGACACAAGACATCTGCTGGCAGTAGCATAGTCTATGGCTAGATAAATGGATCTCCACCTCGTCATCTACACTGTAAGATTGCAACTTTGGACTGTGCTCTCTAAATAGTAAGAATCCTGATGGATCCTGATGGATATCAGATTAAGCTAGCACAAGCCTCCACAACTCTGGCCCTTCCACATTTTGTGTTTTGTCAGAACCATGTGCAGCGACCCTTTGTATACTTTCACAGACATACATAGATGCTGATGTATGCACTTTTATGGACTGTACACTGTACAATCTTAGCTACCTTAGGTGGTTGACAGCAGTGTCCTCTGTCTACACCTATACCAGCTGTGTGTCTATATGAGGCGCCTAAGTTATTCTCAGAAACCAGGGCGTCCAGATAAGTAATGATGGTATCCCCCCCCCCCCCAGCACACGCACACTCTCACACTCACTCACTCACTCACTCCCCTCAAAATATACCCTTTGCTTTCCCTTTTACACTTGACTTCTTGTACTGTCCTGCCATTGGACAACCCCCCACAACCCCACCCTTGCTAAACTTCATCTGCCCAAAATATTTACTTTCTTTAGCAACTCATTTCTCATGTGAATAGACACTATAACAGGAACTGCATATATATGCCACACTACATGTCTTCAGCTGTGAAAGTGAACTAGACAAAATTGTCTGTTACTAGGGAATATACTTTTCTAAAAATCAATCTCCAGCCGTAGGAATGGGTTGCAAGGTGTGATGAATGCCAAGTCTTTTTAGTGCCTGTTTCTTGGTGGGAGACATGTGCAAAGCCCTCCCAAGGGGGAAAATCATCCCACACAATGTTAGTCATGAGATTTAAATCCAATTAAGCCGGTGATGAGGCTTTTTGTCAGAGCTAAAGCAAGGTGTCGGCTAGCCAGAATCTCTGCTGAAAGAATGAAAAGACTGCCTGCTCACAATCACAGCTGCTTGAATATCCTGATAGATGGTTTCTGTGCTGTCTTATCATGGCTCCTGTATGCCGAAGTGAATTAATGCTATGGAATGGTAACTGCTGCATGTTATGTTCTTTGTGATCTTTTAATTGACTATTATGTTTTCTCTCATTAACTTGACTGATGTCAGAGTTCAGAGGAAGAAGCAAAGCCGTCATGACATTGTCCTTATTTGAACTGAATTGAATTGAATGCTTCTCCATTTGCTTCCATATATCTTGCACATTGTACCTCATTTAATTTTTAAACAGCTTCTCCAGGTTTTGTCATTTGGCAGAGAAAGATATTGTATGTCTATGAAAGAAGAAAAATATTGTATATCTATGAAAGAATAAATATATTGTATATCAATGCATAGTGTTTGATACTGTATGTTTGTATCAGGGGAAGATTTTAATTAAAAAACTAAATTATGACTAGAGAGTTCAGAACACTAGTAGCTTACTGACATGCATGGCCAGTTTTGTAACAAGATGTGAAATAATCCATTGGCAAGCTCCTGCTATCGTTTTTTTTTTTTCCTGCACACTTTTGATACAAAGGCAACTGTGCCACATTGCACAGACATTCCAACCTGCAGTCCTGGTCTTCATTGATTTTCACCATCATGATTAAGGTTATTTAAAAAAAATCATTCATTAAAAAATCATTAAGCCCCTTTGCTGGTCCGCCACATCTTAAATGTAGTGCTGGCTAACAAACAGAAAGACATAGGGGAACTAATGGTAACACTTTATATTAGCACACACAGATCTGCTATTAACAAGCTGCTTATTATTATGCAAATTAATAACATACTAGTCATTTGCTAGTCATTACACATCATTTACTAATACCATATTCTGCACGAGCTTATTCTACCCATAGTAGACCATTAACTAAGAAATTTGCCAGTATTAATTCCTAATTACAGCTTATTCATAGTAAGTAAGTTACTTGTTGTATATGAATTATGATATTAAAATGCTTGCCTAGGGGCTTATAAGGTGTTAAAACAGGAACAGGTATTCTCAGGAGCAATTATTCTCAGTCAAAAAATGTTATTTGGATTTATTTGGACAAGATTAGAACTTGTAGCTTTAGGTTTTGTTCCTATGAATAGTCCATCTTTATTAGTATTACTGAAAGAGAATAACTGCTCCTGTTGTACTACTGTCTTATAAGCCCCACACTAACCAAAGCATATTAAAATCATAATTCATATACAACAACTAACTTACTATCTGCGAATATACAGTTATTAGGAGTTAACATTAGAAAAATTCTGAGGTAATGGTCTATTATGGGTAGAATAAAGTCATGCAGAATAAGAAATTAATAAGTGATTTGTAGTAGACTAACAAATGGCTAGTATGTTATTATTTTGCATGTTAATAAGCAGCTTGTTAAACGTGGATCTGTGTGTGCTAATGTAAAGTGTTACCAAACTAATTTGAACTGGAAGTATTTTTCAGTGGAAAGCCTCCTCCTTCTCTTCCTTCCTCCTATAGGCTTAAGCTCTTTCTTCCTCCCTCTTTCTCTCCCTCTCTCTCCCCCTCTCTTACTCCCTGAGCATAAAAAGAGAGATAGATGAGATGCTGAGGGAAATGAAGCCAGTCCGCAGTTGCTAGACAGGCAGCTGAATGACTGCTGTAATGAGCTATTGATCCCCCAGCCCTGCTAAATGAAGAAATTCCCTCAACAATGTCAGGAGGCAATACTGTTAGCAAAACTGATCAGTGTTTTTAACCCCCTCCTCCTCCAAATATAGTTGATTGCCCCCACCCTGCTGTCCTTTACACACAGACACCGAGTAAATTGTTCTCATTATGAAGATGGTTACACGAAGATAAATCAGAATTGTTCATCTGACACATTTATTAAGCTCAGACTGTTCAGAAGTTGTTCAGCCTGCAAATGCTAAATGCAAATGCTTTGCTGCAGACCTGAGCTTTGACTGTGTCTGGCCAACAGATGTGTGTGTGTGATGCTAATGGACCACTGCACATCTGTTCTTCTGACACATCCCTGTTTGGGAGACATGGGGACAGACAACACATAGACCCAATGCATACTGAAAAATAGACTGAACAAGTGTAGCCGAGTAGCAAGGATGATGAAGATGGTCTGTAGGCTAGAATGGTCGAGCCTGTGTTCTCTACAGACCTTAAATCTGGCCATTTTCCCCTTCTTATCAGTGGATCTATCTTGATTTGGCAGATGTCATCTCCATGTGGTAATCTGATTGACAGCACGTTGAAATGCCACCAGCTCACGAATTGCATTAGGATGCTATTCTGGACTTTGTTATATTTTCTCTAAATCTGGAGCCTATTTGTTGGCCCCTGTCTCCTACGGGGGTTGGCTATTAGCTGTGATATATATGTGTGACATCCACCTAAATACACTTGTGCCTGTGACAGGTGAGCATGAAAACAGTGGTGCCACACCTTTAGCCCAACCTGATGTTCACAGAAACAGGGGTGCTTGCCCCTCAGCACCAGACTTACTAGAATAGGACAAAGGGGTGAAAACTGTTTAGTGCCAGACTAATATAATACGATAAGATTTCTTTAGCATTAGACTAGTGTAATAAGGTAAAGTACATAGCTAATTTTATAGGTGAAAGGCATGCTAGCTAGTGATGTGATGCCAAAATTAGGACTTCAATATGATACCCTGTCTAAGTACTTTGATACCAATAGTGACACAACAGCTCACTGACCTTTTCGAGGTCACTGCTGTCAGTAGGAAAAAGAACAAGAACATTTGATGCAATATGAACCCAATAGTGAACTAACAGTTAACACTTTCAAGCTTCCAAAAGGACAATCACCTGCATTAACTTCACAGACTACTGTTTGACCAAAATTACAGGGATGAACTTTGGGAGAATGTAATAGCAAGAATTGTAATTTTTACACTGACATACATAGTTCAAGAAAATATGCGTAGTTGTCCTTCACTAAGGACAACAGTTCACAGGACAGTCCTATGGTATCAGGGCCTGCCTGGTCTCTGTTTCTCATGCTGTCAGTTAGTAGACAGTTGGGCATTAGTGTGCACTGTATCAGCCCGACACCTACCTGACACCTGTCTTCATGTAGCTTGTGTGAAGGCGAGAGCAGTGCTAGGCTGAGGGAGTAAGCGAGAGTTTGTATATGTGGGGTGGGGAGCTGTGGCAAACTGAGACAACCTAATCCAATTTATTCATGTCTGCTGAGTACCCTCCATGGCGGGGCCCAGGGTCATGACCCCAAAAACCCATTTCTGCCCAGGAAGCATTGTCATCACAGCTCTAAGGGACACTTCATCTTTCTCTGTTTCGGGCTGGATCAGGGGATATGTTACAGGGAAGGCTGGCATCATGCATTTCTGGAATGACTGCATAGCAAATGCAAGTGATAAATCATCTTGTGCTGTGCCCACTGCAAAAGGAACACTCCTGGTATATTACCTCTTGTAAAATAAACAGGGGAGGGGATATGTCTTGACAGTCAGAGCTTAGATATAGAGGCCATGTGAACTGGGAATTGAATACTTGACTTCACTCAAGACTAGAGGTACTTTCCTACACACACACACACACCCATAAGCATGTGCGTGTATTCAGTGCCTTGTGGCATTAAATGAGTATATCTGCTATTTCCTCCACTTAGCCATAAATAAAACAAAATGAGTGTACGGTTGATGGAGGTGTCAAGAAGATGAAAATGAATAGGGAGGGCACTCCATGCCTCATCCTACTGTTGGCATTACCTACATATGTCTGCACTGCATCAGCGTGGATCTAGTAACATGCTGAAGTTACCAGTCCATAAACAGGGTACAATTTTAGCATGGTTGTCCGCCATACATGTGTTTGCATGTGTTTGTGACAGTCACAAATTGCCTGTGTAGTTACCTCCTGCACAAGAAGAAGAATCTCTCCCAACATGTACTGAGAAGTAGGATCCCAAACAACTGGAGTAGAACTACTGTATAATTCAAGGCTTTGAGGCTTTGCAAATGTTTGTCAGAGCTGCATTGTTCCAGAAGTGCTGGCACTACTCTCAGTCGTGTGACATTAGAACGACCCAATTTCCACAGGAACGTCGGAGAAGAGCTGTTTTTTTCTTTTGTTTCTAGTCGCTCCATTTTTTAGAAAATGGGTTCCTAATGTGTGACTGTGCCACATTCCCTCTCAATCTCGCATGCCAGCAGGTTTTTTGACATAGTCCAAAACTATGAAAAAATATGGGTACCGTCTGAATCCATGGTCATGCCTCTGCTTTTGATACCTCATGCTAAGCTAAATATTGTGTTAAGAGACTTGCCTCTCTCTCTCTCTCTCTCTCTCTCTCTCTCTCTCTCTCTCTCTCTTTCTCTTCCTTTCCCCCTCCTCCCAGCTTCTTCCTGCTTTGCTGATGCCAACTGCTCTAAGCCTGATGTCCAATATTGACGACAGCGCCATTCCCCAGCTCATAAAAGATTCATGCCACTTTAACAACCTCTGCATCTGTTCCTTGCCACAAGCACAGACCAGAAGATATCTGGGCTTTTATTTGGACTTTGTTGCAGCACACTCAATTATGTGTGTAATAAAACAATGTGTTATTCTGCTAGGACAGCAACTAAGCCATCTGACCAAGACTTGCTGAGTGTTTTCTGTGAGGGAGAGGCCATAGATTGTGGTGGGCAGTGATGGGGGGGCAGAGGATGAGGCCTTTCATCTTGCCCTTAGACTCTCCTCAGTGTCTCTACAGATACACCTAGACATACTCACACTCGTGCTCTCTCTCTCTCATTCTCTCACTCTCCACACACACAAAGGCCTGGCTTTCTTTGTTTGGTCTTTTGCATTGATGACCTAGCCAGAGCATTAGTGAGTACCTTGCTTGCCTTCCTGAAGAACTCTGTCTCAGGTGGTAGTGCTGGGGTCATGGCCATGCTCGCTGCTCTGCTCCAGTAGGATTGGACAGCAGCAATGATGGTGGTAGTGATCATCTATGCTGTGTGCTCTGGTGGGTTTGTCTGCAGTGGTGCAGCAATATCATCTAGAATAGAACATTAGAGGAGGGCTTTAAGGTGCTTTAAAGAGCTGCTTATCTAAAAGTCAAGACCAGAGCCCTGTTGGCACTACTAGAGCATGCTGAGTGGTGTTTGTTGACAGTATTGTCAATGCAGTATTATGAAAGATTTTCTTTTATTATTTGGTGTGCTCCTAACTAGTACATGAAACTGCATTGTCCATATCCTGGATGGCTGGTGGATATCCCACACATTTTGTGCCCTCTAAGGCCACATTTTACACATGAGGCCACATTTTAAACATAAGGCCAAAATTGATGAAGATGATACAATAAGTACTTGCTCGAAAAAAAGATTAAGATACATAAAAAGTGATACATGCTGTCAGGAACAACTTTAACCTGACATGCTTGTAAGTGTACTGTACTATACATGTGTTTGCATGTGTTTGTGGCCATCGCTGTCTCTATGTGATCACTTCATGCATGTAGAAGGCTCTCTTCAAATGATTAGGGTGATGGTGGTGGTCATGGTGGGCTATGCTGTGTAGCCCCTGCTGAGTTGTCTCTGCAGTGTTGCAGTGAGATCGGGCAGCAGTCCACCAGAATTGCACACTCTTCGGTCCAATGTACTTGGGAGCATTACCGAGACTCGCTGACCGAACACATTTCCACATTTTTATGTGCTTTCCCAAGGAAATTAGAGCCTGCCATTGATTCCTGATGCGTCAGAAATTGCACTGCAAGAAGTTGTGGGCATATAAAACATAGTTAGGTCTTTGCTGCAGACTATCTCGCCTGTTAATGATCTTTTCTGACTCATTTCTTTGTCATTGCTCAGTACTGTTACATACTCCTGTTTCCCTCTGTCCCTAATTCTCTCTCTCTGTCTCTCTCTATCTCTATCTCTTTTCATTTGAGCTTCCATCTCATCAGCTCTGTACCTTTGCCTTGGTGCTTGACAGCTATATGTAGGCTATTCTGTCTTTCTCACACAGGGAGCATAAGAGAGAATTTCAGAGCAGTGCCATTAGCATCAGCTGTTACGTTTGTCTCAGTGAACCCCCCCCCCCCATCCACCACCACCACTGTCTCTCCATCACAGACTATGTACTGTACTGCGGGTCCTTATTCTGAAACTATCTGCGTATCAAAACAATACTCCCCTGACAGTGGGAGTCAGTGAGCATTTTTCAGATTCATACAGTAGTTGCTAAGTCCTTTTCATGTGTGTGCAGTCAGGAGATTGCATTGGGGGAATATATCAAGGGTGAGCAAAGGAGTCTGAATTTGTGGGGCTTGTGCTTTTAAAATGACAGACCAACTGGCAAAAAGACATAAATGTCTACATCTGCTTGCACATTACTGGTGAATTATTGTGGCCATTTTCGTATGTATTAAGACATAGACCTCATTAGATGTATCCCTTGAATAATTGCAGTAAGTAACCAATATTATGTTCAATTTACACTGTTTAGAACGAACTAAAATTTGTAAAAATGGGTTAAGAACTAAGAAATCTGCATTCACACAAAACCAACATATATGTACAGCGATGTCACAATCCCAAATGCAGTATGTGGTCTTTCATTGCTTGTGATCTGGGAAACTAGTTTAGGATTATGGTAACTATAAATGTCTGAAACCTCTCAAATTGTGTCAGATACACAGAGAAAGAACACAAAGAGTTCATCAGCAAAGGCAATCCTGTTTTTTTTCTTCGAAAGAAATGTGGAACCTGCTGTGTTTATCAAGAATTTGCAAGAATTTGCCTGTTGTTTTGAAACCAAGCAAAGTTGCAAAGCTGCAACAGAGTGCAGTGCCATATATATTTCCCAATACTCTATGCCAGTCAGATATGATGAATGGGCTGTTATGGCAGGAAGCATTTGGATGGGAGTCTCCCCTCATGCACAGAGTGGAAGCCCTTTTTGGCTGATGAGGACATTCGGCTGCCAGATGATTGGCAGTAGCCATGGCAGTACCTGTAGCAGTCGCAGTAGCAGTGGCAGGACTCTACTGTGGGTAAGACATCAGCTCCCGAACTTGTTTTCAGCCTTAAATTGTAAAACACGAGGCATGTGAAAAACATATTTGTAACACTTCAAAAAAAACATTTGTACATTTCAAAACACAAATGCTACACAAGTGTAAAAGGCAAAAATAAAGACAAAACGACAAAAATAGAAGATTTGACGATGGCCAAAGTGCACTGAAGATTTCAATCTCTTTTTATTAAAATAATTCATGCTTTTAGATAATCAGTTAACCCCAGAGGTAGGGAAATCAAATAGTGAATAGTGAATGATGTAGGGAGACATGGCGAGATGTAGTCTTCACAGTGGAGTTCATCACTGATCATAAAAAATAAAAAAAACAAGTGTAGTGAAGTGATCAGTGAAGTGTTCACATAGTCAAGGGCTACTAACTATTCACAGCAATTCTAGTACCACTAGGGCTAGCACTGCATGGTCAGAAAGGTTGGGGATCCATCTACCCAACTGACCAACTATTTATTAGTGGACTGTTCCCATTCACTGAAACACAGGGTCATATGAAAACTGTTGCCATGTAACCATGTTGCCCACTAGTTTCCGAGGATGGTTGGTAGAACTCCTGACTATTCTTTTAAGTCAATGATGGAATGATGGAAAAATAGCTTTCATTTAGATATAGTTTAAACTCTTACTTATGGTCCTTTATATACATACACATGATGCATATTTTTATTATTAATATTATTTTGCAAGGTGCTGTTAGTAATGATTGTAAATGTTGTCCCTCTGCAATCATTCCAAGGCAGCATTTGTCTATGGATATGAGGCATGCTGAAATCTGTGTTTAAACTATAATTGGTAATTGCAGTAATTGGTATTTGCAATAATAACTGCCATAAACTTTTGCTCGATACCTCACAGTAATTGGGCTGTTAAAGCGTCACTACCTTTGTTAAAACAAACAAACAAAAAAACTTTAATCACTGCAGAACTTCACTTTGTAATTGCAGGTATGCTTGCGTGTGCGCACATACATGCATGTATGTCTGGGTGTAATTCTACGGTAGTTGAGCTCAGTAATGATATGCATTTCACAGGCATCATACAGGTCAAATTTAATATCTTGTTTTTCAACTGAAAACTGCATACTCCACATGATGCAGGGAATTCCTCAAGCCCAGTCATTTGCTTCAAACTTATTCAAGGGATAGATCTAATGATAAAATTGCACCAACAGGTGGCCATAGAGGTGTAATTTGTGGCTGCAGCATAGTTGACCGTGCTGCACACAATTTTATGCAGGCCTGTGTGTGTGTGTGTGTGTGTGTGTGTGTGTGTGTGTGTGTATGTGTGTGTGTCTGGTGGTATGAGGGAGAGAGGAGAGGTGCCTTGTAAAAGTCACTGCACTGCACTACTGAGGAGCAGGATGAGGAGGAGAAATCTGGCAGAAAACTTGACTGTTGATAGTTATGGAACAGCACATAACATAAAGCAATATTCAACAACAACATATAAGTTCACAGAACATGAAGCCTTTGAATGCTTAAGTCATATGGTGCTCTTGATTATTTGCTCACATATGCATGTGAGTGTTTTTGCATCGAGTAGTTTCTTTTCATTGTCATATTCATAAGGCAGCTAGTTGCACAGGAGTGTGTGATTTTGTTTTTGATTCTGTGTGTGTGTGTGAGGGAGTGAATGAATGAATGAATGTATGTATGTATTTTTGTGTGTGTGTGTGTGTGTGTGTTTGTGTGTGGCACCTCATTCATTGTGAGGGCACTGCTTGTCTCTTTGATGAGTCACCAGAACAAACTACTCAGCCATCTCATCTAAAGCGGCCCATCAGTCGCATCCCTCCTTGCTTCAACTCCACCTCCCTTTAGTCTGAGTCACCACATGTTTCTCCGGGACCAGGGACTGGCGCACAGCTCTGACTCATCTTTGCTGTCAACAGACTTTGATTAGAAACCTTTTAGCTGCTTGTACAAAAGATCGTTCCAGAGCACCGTTTTACCTGTGTCATCTGTTGCAATATGTCTTCAAACCTTACCAGACATTTTTGTACATTAAGGTGGTCGTATGCATAGCCCTCTTCCTTCACATTGTTCAAACAGTTTAGTTGGACTGCAGAATTTGTTTATACAGCATGAAATGACACACAATAAGGAAATGCAATCATGATGTTTATAAAATAGTTTCAGGCATCTGGCTGCCTTGTGCTAGTTGAGATGTAAGCTAAACTCTGTGTACGATAAAACTTGAGGGCCTATCAGGTTACAAAGTGGGATCAAATTAGTGGCTGGTGGACATCTGCCCTTGTCTATAAAGGCAGGCGTATTTTGTTTGGGGCTGTGAGATCTAATCTCATGGCTGTCTGCAACTGTGTTGAGATTGTTCACCCGAACAGTGACTGGCTGTTGAGGAAGACTAAATTGTGCATCATACAAGGGTTTTGAGGTTGTGATACATTGGGTATGCTGCATATGCCAAAGTCCAGGTCATACTATATCCAGACAGCACTATTATGAGTGCATTCATATGGAACATTCATTGTTGGAGTGATTTGTGCTCTGAACAATGAAAACAAAATAGAGGTCAAAATAGTTTGGAGGGGAAGAGAAGAGAACCTCCTGAGATCATTTTGTTGTTGATTCACTGGATTCCTTGGCGTAAGATCAAGTGGGTGGGAGTGGGAGAGTTAGTGCAGAGAGGGTAGGAATAAGCAAGAGCTCTTTAAATAAAGGAGTTTAGCGACATGAAGCTGAAGGCTCTACTTTATGACTACACATCTCTCAGCCGATAGGGATCTCTGCCACAATTAATCTTCCTTAAACGCTGTCCAGGGTAGGTTTGAGTGAAGGTGGTATGCACTCACCACCTCTCCTACAAACACACGCATGCATACACACACACACACACACACACGTGCACACACTCACATGTAGACTCATGTTCAAACAAACTTATGCTTCGACTTATTTACGTTCTGGCACTTGGGTGCCAAACTCCATGTGGTAAAAAAAGACAGAAAGATTTACTTCATTTTAAGGAGGTGACAGATTTTTGACACTAAGTTATGTGAGCAGAATACAGCTCGAGTTCCCGACATGTCACACAAGCCCAAGTCCAGCTTGATGGAGCAGGCCACATGTTGAGTTACCAGATAAACACAGTGTTGTGTTTGTAGATGTGTTGCGTAGTGATTGGCATCTGTCTGAGTTTCTTAAAAATGTATCAAAACAGCCTACGACCCTGGAACTGGTCATGGTGCCAGAACAAAACATAGTCCTTTAAAGGATTCTGTGGTATTTGCAAAGAAGCTGCCTTTGCAAAGTTATCAAACAGATGTAGACTCACCATGTAGACCCCATGTAGACTTTGAATAAATATCCAAGTCCTATATTTCAAAAACGTCCACAAAAAGCTGTCTTTTCATTTACTTAGGTCACATACTGGTTTACATACATTTTATAATGTTGATAATTGTTTGACAGATCCATCGAAAAAATTGATAGACTAGAAAACAGAATTTGTTTAAAGTCACTCATTAAAATTCAATACACACTGTCTTTTGGATTTGGAAAATGCTCTGGAAAAAAAGCTGCTAGTCTCAGCACTAACAACTGAATGCACTCACTATGTTTTGAAGATTGCTATGGAACTGCCATAGAAGTGTCAATTTCATACTGATCTGTATTATGTGCATACTCACGTAGAGAATAAACCAGAGAGGCTTGATGAAGGAAAGAGTTTTGTCTAGAACATTAAACATTGCTTACAGAACTCTACATATAACACAGCCAGAAATGGGACACAAGTGAAGCTGTGTGAGGATGCACTTGTTGGAATTTAATTGTAATTCTGGGACTCTTTCAAGAACTACTTGCCATCACCCTTACCACTATTAGCCGGTTATGTTTTTTGTATTGTATGTTGTTCTATATTTTTTGCCAGATTAATTTGCATAGCAGAAATATGTAGGGACCAAGAAAAGAGGCATGAAAAGTTGGGATGGGTGGCAAGGTAGACATCTAATAAATAGCAGGGTGAACCTATAGCACACAATGCAATGCATAATGCTGCTGTACTGTGAGAAATCTCATTTGGTGACACTATTTATGGAACACCGGGGGTGTAGCACTGGGATTTGATGCAGACCATGGATTGATGTCCAGGTTAAGAGGAAGTGTCGTGCAGCTATAAGCAGGCTTTTAGCCATTGCCTTTTAACTCCACACCGTCTCTGGGGCCCTTATGCTTGTGCAAAAGCACTTTGTTCTTTGAAGGCAAGCTGAGGTGAAGCTGGGCGCTGTCCTTTGAGGAGATGACAGATCTCCCAAGCAAAAGGGCTTAACTGGCCTGCGCTTACCAAACCAACAAAGCAGTTTGCTCGTTGCACTTCAAGAAAGCACAGAATAACAATAGTTATATTGTAGTATAATATATGTATGTATATTAATAGTTTAGTAGATGGTGTCACATCACAGGGCTTATCAAGCATTTTGTGCTCTATCTACAAACTTGTCTGCTTAGCAGTAAACTGATGGCAGGTCTTTGGTCTGTCTTTCAGTTTTCACCAGAACATGCCAGATCACAGTTATTATGAATTAATTTTATACTTAGTTTACAGAGAGAGAGAAAGAGAGGGAGAGAGCACATCAAAAAATCAAATTCCCTCTCATCACAGACTGGCTTAAGCAAGACAAGACATGCAGCAATTGGTCTGATTTATTGATAGAAAGCAGATATATTAAAGTGACACACTAACAACTTTTGATTGATGCTAGAAACTAAATTGTTAGTAATGCATGAACAATTCTAAATGGATATGGATGGATAGCAGTGGGAAAATGATGTAAATGCATTTGTGCATGTACACTCTACGAAAGCTACCGTGCAGAAACAACTAGACAGTGCACAGTGTGAAAATGAATAAACCAAATGGGTACTCAGACACACAAGCAAACAGTGTAGCACTGCAGACCTTAAGCATATACTGCAGTGGGTACTGTGCAATGTCTTTTCTTACCACAATACAATACTGATTGTTTCCCTCTCTCTGGCTCCACTCTGCTGCCAATAGAGGTGTATGAAGACACAATGCCACTTATTCTACCTTTATCACCAGTCCTCTGTTCTTTCACCATACATCTCGCAGCCATGTTCCAGATTTTAAGTAGGTTATAGGAACTCTTCCTACCTACTTTTTTCAGTTTGCCTGAGGCCGGGCCGGTTAAGAGCACACAATACAAATCCGAAACGAACATAATGAAGATACTTTTTTTTTTCCCCCAGGATCTGCTTCCCTATGTTAACAGCAAGAATGGACTTTAAAACTGCTGTAATTGGTGTCTTTAAGGAAACAGAACTTGGAGTGCTTGCAACACCGGGTGCACTGTTTGAAATATTGAGCTTTGAGGTTTTGGCTTGTTATTAATCCATGTCTTGTTGCGGTTTCCAACCTTTTAAGCCATCTCTCAACACTCACTGTTTGACTTGTGATCATAGATATTGTTACAATACAAGTCCGCTCCGGCAAAACTCAAAACTTGCTAAGATGCTATGTTGCCAAACAAAAGCTAGTTATCTTACCTGCTGCATTGTCTAGGGAGTCTAAAACTAATGGCCATCTATGGCCTGGATTTTAACCTTAAACTTTTTCCTGTGGTGTCTGTACAAAACATGAACTTGAAGCTAAAAAAACTCCCCTATGTTTAGTTAGTTTAGGAAGAAACCTTGGGCAGATCCACGACACAAGAGGTTAACCCAACTGCCAGGGGTCATGCAGGAAAGTACAACCAGTAGTAACCATAACAGACTACAAGTTGTCCATGTCCAAGGATCATAGTAGTTCCAGAGTATTATCCCATAAAATAACATATGGTAGTCAGAATTATGGCTGGACAGTGTAGTAGTAGCAAGACATAGGGCTCTATTTTCACGATCATATGCGCATTGTCTAAAGTCTGTCGCGCAAGTTGCTTTGGGGGCGTTCCTGACTCAATTTGGTGTTTTGACAGCGGGAAAAGCGAACATTGCGCCAGGCGCATGGTTCAAAAGGGTTGGTCTTAAAGTACTTCATTAGTCATGGGTGTGTTTTGGGCGTAACATACAATTAACCAATCAGGATTTATACTCTCATTCCCTTTAAAAGCCAGCGGTGCATTTTCCATGTTTTGTTGCTATTACGATGGCGAATTTACCCGGAAGACAGGAGCGTTTTTCGATGGAGGAGACCGATCTGCTAGTGTGTGAGGTAAAAGCGTGTGAACAGGTTATCTTCGGGGATGGAAAGAATCCCCCCAAACCTCCACGGGTCAAGGAAGTATGGGAGGAAATATCCTCAGTTGTGTCCTCCGCCTTTGGCAAAAAAAGAACATCCGAACAGTGCCGAAAGCGGTACAACACACCCGTGACGGCGCAGTGTCATCTGCTATCTAGACAACATGATTTAGCTAAAGGCTCTTCCTCCTATCGCAGACTTAGATATTCTCGGGATTACAAGAAGACCAGCATTTTGGATCTTAGGGTTCTAGGAGGGTAAGGGACAAAAGTCTTTAATATGTGTTGGAGCACGGCCATTGAGGGTTTTGGAGGTTAGGAGAAGTATTTTAAAATCGATTCGACTTTTAATAGGGAGCCAATGTAAGGAAGCAAGGATAGGAGAGATATTTTCATATTTTTTAGTCCTAGTGAATGGTGAGATTGGTGAGAGGTTACATTCATGCTGTGTTGCAGCCAGCTAGGAACAAACTCACATCAGGGAAAACACACTTCTCCAAACAATCACCTGTTTCCCATTTTCAGAACCCTGGCATGAAAGATGCCCACTTCTCAAATCATTGTGTAGTTTTCCCTGAATGCCCCGCTAGGTAACGCTATGTGATCCATTCTGGTCTTTTTGGAATATGTATAAAATACAGGCAGTTATTGGGGAAATGCTGAAATGGGAAGACAGCAGGAAAAAATCTAACATTTAAGAACAATCCACTGTATAAGTGCCTAGACTGTAGTGGAATGATTTTAAATTCAACCCCCCATTCCCACAGTGGTTAGGAGTACAAAAATGTGTGGTGAAATATCTGTTCACATCACTTTAGTTCATTTATGGTGTTGTGTCTCTTGGTCAATGATATCACTACAAAAGTGAGGCTATACTGGTAACTATCTTGTGATGGGAAAGCTCAAAGTTCATCAAATGTGACAGGATCACTACAGTATTCTTTAGATTCACACATGCATTCACACTTGCACACTGGTACACATGCTTACACACACACATCCACGCAATCCAGCAAGGAATTTGGTAGGTATGAATGGTAGTAGGTACTGCAGTGCAGTTATTTTTTGCCATACAGTATGTTACGTCAGAGGGACACATTGCATTGATTATTGCAATAGTTATCTAACTGCAACATATTTGTCTGGATATTATATTTTCATTGTTTACATAATTATGGCGCTTTGTACAGCACTCAAGAAATTAAGCACATACACATCTGATTTTTATATTTATGTTTATGTATAAGTACAATATTGGACGAAATGTCTTAGGCGCTTAGGTCATTATTTCTGCTAGCAGCTTTTGACATTATTTCAAGATAACGTTGAGCATTAATATGTTGTGTGCCTTTAACAACCCAATATTTCTGTATGCACTATGTCCCAACAGATGACATCTGATTCTAATTAAATTCATCCCTTAGCAAAATTGATTTGATGCTCTTTAATAAGATGGCTTCTTGCATTGCATGAGACCTCTGTACAACTTAGAAAAAAAGATGCTGTGTAAATCTTGGCTTTGGAGTTTTCATAACCACTGGAAGTGATACTAACCCAAAGGGAGCTGTCGTGGGAAGCTGGCTTACATCAAAGCCACTAAGAGTTGGTTTCTTAGCTCATTACTTCTTTTCTTTCTTTTTTTTAAGAACAGCTCGACAGTCTGATCAATTACCTTTGTTCTGTTTTGTAATGTAAATTGCCCCGGAGATGTTAGGCTAACTTGTAGCACCCTTCTCTTCAATATGTACTAATTTTGTTCATGCATCAATTGGAAAAGCACACATGTGAAGTAAAAAGGATCTGGGATAAAAGAGCTTAGACCCCATTTCCAATGAATTCATTCACATTTGAATGGATACCCATGATGCTACACTCATAGATTCTCATAGTGCTGCATTATTAATAGGAATTACATAGCATTGTTTGTTTAAACAGTGATATGAAAGTCATTAAGATTTGAATACATATAGGCTACAGCATGTATTTTGTATTTAGTATAGCTGCCATACATGGAATATAATGTTAAAAAGCTCTGTATACCATAACATCCAAATACCAATCCCACAGTCCTGTGGCACTGATGAAGTATGGTATGCAGGATTCCAACTAGCCTGTTGCAAGCACTTGCATAGAAAACTAGCAGTGACAGAATACAAATGTATGTTGTGTGGTCATGCATGGTTAAGCATGTACTGCTCTGTTGCCACCGGGATCCCAGGATGTGAGGGCAGAAGGAAGGTGCGTTCTGGGCATGGCTGTGCACAGTTCGCTGACGAGGCCAAGGCTGAGACGGCGAGAGACAGAGATGGAGGATTGATTTATCGGCGCGGTGGCTGCGCTGTGCCTGTGGTAACCTTCTGTTTTATCCCTGACAGGATGATGAGGTGGTGCTCCAATGTGTCGCCTGCATCCAGAAAGAGAACCGCAAGTTCTGTCTCACTGCTGAGGGGTTGGGGAATCGCCTCTGCTACCTGGAACCCACCTCAGAGGCTAAGGTAAGGAATCCTCTATAACCCCCCCCCCCAGAAGAAAGAGAAGAAAAGAGATTGTAGATGAGAGCATCAGGTGTTAATATGCCCTATATCACCCCCAAGAACAGATAACAGATAGGGCAGATTTTTTAATGGTGTCCCATTGCAGTAGAACTTGAGCTTCCATGTCCACTGAAGTATTGGATTAGTGCTCACTTTATAGCAGTCAACATGAAGTCATGGGAGGCTAGATGCTGGAAATGAGACTTCACAGGAAAGTTCTCTTTTAAAACATTAATCAGAGACTAATTAAAAGTTAGGCCTTCCATTTCCAGAGGGCTGGAAAACTATCAAAGTCAGTCCACTCCACACATGGCAGAAGACCTAGCTCTTCTGTCAGTGACTTTAACCTCATTCTCAAGAAGTCTGTTCATTTTTTGCTTGGTGAGGATAGCTTTGGAGATGTGAAATGGTCCAGCTCTTTGGCTCCAGGCATATTTGGGCTTTTATTTTGTCAGTATAGAATTTAGCCAGATCACTAGGTTTTAAAGTGTTTATGATTATTAGCAGGGTATCTTGTTAATTTCTGAATGGATTTGCATCTTTTTTGTGCCCAGCAACCCTGTTGATAAATAATATGTTCACTTTGTTTTAGCAACCAGATAAAAGGCAGAGACAAAGGCTCTGTCGCTAAGATATTACTGTCGGATTTTTAAGATGGTGGTTTTGGGATGAAGAAATAGAACACAATTCCAGTAATGCATATAATCCATAATGCCTCCAAGAATGCATTGTTTTTCTTCATATCCGCTATGAGCAGACCCATCAGTCTGAGATATGATGTTTAAGATTGGCGGCAACAGCCTGACTATCAAACATACTCATTGCATTATCTTGCAGTTGTGGTTATTGAATTTAGGATCTTCATACAGTAGTTTTTAGTATTCTAGTTAAGGACACCATTTATGAACTAGAACTTATACGGGCTTAAAACTGGCCAAGAATTGACCAATTGAACAATTAAACTTGTTTATACCATGGTCTTACAGTAAGTCACTCCAATTACCCCCCTGTGTTATTTTGATGTTGTTTTGTCTCCATTATTGCCGGGATTATTGGCAGCAGGAACTAAAACGTCTTATAATCATAATCCATTAGCATTGTTCCATTCTGCCAATTTGCCTCATGACTGGGTGGATAAAGATAATGTGTGGGACTGAAAAAAAGGAGTAGGAAAAACCAACATGGGCAAAAAGAAAGACTAGGAAAGGATAGAAATGTAAAGAAAGCGGTAGAAAGATGAAAAAGTGTGATTGGGTTTTGCAGACTTGGCAAGGTGAGGAAGGTGAATGAGCAAGGGAAAAAGGAGGGAGAGAGAGAGAATGATGGATGGTGAGAGAATAAAGTTAGGAAGAAGATGGAGTTATTGTAGAGGAAGTAGTGACAATGAAAAATTGAGCTAAAACAAAGAAATGATAAGCTAAGACAGACAGATTTCAGTCCCTTGAAGAAGTTGTAGATTAAAAAGATGCCAGTCAAGGTACAGGAATCAAAAAGATAGAGAGACAAATAAAAGGTGTGAATGAGAAGTCATGGCACTTACTATAGGTCTGACTACTATTGATAGACATAATCAAAGACATTATCAAAGGTAGGGTAAGCAATGGTAAGTGATACAGCGTTTGTAACATTCAGCCAATATCTCATCATGATCCCATTTTGCTGTAAAGAAGCAGTCTTGTGACACAGCCCTGGTTCTGTAAACTGGAAAAAAACAAGTGGGGGCTGCCTGTCCCCAGAGCTAGAGCTTTAACACTACATGGGGCATGTAATTAAATAATTCTTTAGACAAAAATGTCTGGTAAGAAACAGAAGCGTAAACACAACTTGGTAACACTTTCTTAACGGATTAGTACATAACACATTCATAGCAGCTGTCATACATTGCTCACATATCATTCATAACTGTTTCATAAGACATACCCAGCCTTTCATAAATGTGGAAGACAGAATGGTGAAATCTTATCAAAATAACTGTCCAATGGTCTCTAAGCAGCATTGCCGTTATTGTTTTAAACCTGTTACCTGATTATGTTTAATCAGAGTCAGTGGGCAAGCCCAATGTCAAAGAGACAGAACATGAGGATATAATTTAAATGTTTCATACATAAATTTAATGTAACCTTTGCAAGTAATAATAATCTTTTGCTACCTCGCCTACACTCAAATGGGAATGTGTCCAGCCATTCTAGGGTTCACTAATAATTACTATGTAGTTTACCTCCCAGTATTAAACTCAGGTGTTATGAATACTCCAGCACCATCATTCTGAATACAGGATCCCACAGGGTTGTGAGCTGAGTCCCCTACTCTTTTCTTGTCATATATGACTGTCAACTCACATTTCCACCTCCATCATAAAGATGGCCAATGACCCAGTAGTTGTGACAAAACTTTGCAATGCATATCCTGGATGGTTGGTGGCATATGACTGTGCCACCCAAATTAATCTGTACATGATACCTAAACAAATTGTTTGATACTACCTCCAGTGGTAGCAAATTGTTACACAGTGCTGCTTTAATTAGAACAATAGACAATATCAGATCAGTAGCAGACAAAAACACAGCTACAGCCAAATGGAGATAGATGACGGCAGATAGAGCCCTCAGACTGACAAGCAGAAGGATAGACAGGTAGAAGCACAAAAGCACACACCTGATGAATATGGAGAAAGAAGCCCCACACATCTCAGTGTCCCCTTGGATGAGTTCTGGTTCAAAACCAGTTTCAGTTTTAAGAAATTGAAAAATGAGCCATCAAAAAGTGAAGTGTTTTTATTTTCCAGTCTGGGAGACTATTTGGTATGCAGAGACTTCTGTTTTTACAATAATAAAAAAACACACAGTGAGGGGCAAGGCACAAGAAAGAAATAAGCACAGTCATACTGTAAACATTGCATTGGTGAGATTCTTCCTTATAGGTTTTACCCCATGAAACAGCACCCAACCCCCACCCCTCTGCTCTCCTCTTCTGTAGCATGTGTGGGGGAGGACCAGTGAGCCTGCCTAGACCCCCCTCCTCTGGTGCATCTGACAGTAATTACCTCAGACAGGAGTGATGCATGACCCCTCCGCCTGCCAGTTTGTCTCCATTGGCTTTTATTTGTATGAAAAGTATCTCTCCCAAGGGAAACAGATCAGCACACACATACATACACACACACACACACACACACACACACACACGCTGTCAGACGCACTGATTGCAAAGTATATAGATGTGAATGTGCACACACACACAATGTTTAACAATCGCCTTTTTTCTAAAACACATAAACATATTGTGTGCAAACATGTGTTATGCGCCTATGGGCACCCCATTCCTGTCCATACAGGCATGCACACGTGCACACACACACACACACACGCACACAATGCGCTCACCCAGTTGGATCAGCAGATTTTAAAAACTCCATAAAGACAATGGAAGGTGTAAGCAAGAAATGCAAGAGTGCATCACTTGAGCCAGTGCAGCAGTGCAGCACTGGTGAATGCTAGTCACTGAATAGCATCCTGAAATTAATTTCAAAGATGGGGGCACACATGTGAGCCAATTAATCTGCTCTTCTTGTTTTCATCAATTCATTTTTACACACCCCCAACAGTCTGGTGGAGGACACTGACAGTAAACAGATTTCATAGTGGTCTCAAAACACACATACACTCTTACTTCATCTTTAGATATATAAGCAGGCAAGACAGAGTGATTCGCAGCCTATCAGAAGAGCTGGTCAATACAAGTACAGTGACAACAGATCTTGCCTTTTTTTGCTGAACTTTGCTTTCCAGACATAGCAGGTTGAAGTTGCATCAATCCACTGTTGTCTAGCAACGACAAAGCTGTTTTTTTTTTCTAGAAACTCATCCCTGAATGTGATCACATTCGTTTGCAAAAGCACATGACTGAATTTGCATTCAGCAGCTGGCTTTGAGGGACACACACAGCACTCTGCGTTTAGAGCTGTCTCACTGACAGTGCTCCGCACCTTAGACTCGTGACTTCTAGTGCACTGACATCTGTCACTGCAAATTAGGTCATGGTGTTGTTTCTGTAAAAGCTTCTCTAAGGATTTCTGCTCTAAGCGGTGGAATTCTTTCAGTGTGGGCACCACCATGCTAACTAAAAACAATGATTAAAATGCATGGCGGTATTGATTATGTTTTGAGGTTTATGCTGATGTTATTGATTTATGTAGAATCTATGGCTGTGACCACAAGCTACAGCATGCACAAGAGGTTGTTAGGATTCAAATGATACACTCCACTCTACTCTGCTCTAGGTGGTGCTCCACAGTGTACTCATTTGGTTGGCAGATCAATTGTGTTGCAAGGCATCCAGAGACAAAAGGAGACATGAATAGGATAAGCAAGTGCAAAAAAACTAATGACAATAAATAAGAATAAAGATACAAGTACAGAATCCTCCTGCTGATCTGATTGTTTAGGACATCTATTTAAGGTGTTTATTAAGGACTGTGTTTTGGTAACAAAGGAATTTTAAAATCTCTTTACTCTGCAATGGGGGACTCTGTGTCGCCTGCCTGATGGTAGCAGCTCATACTTTGTGCGCACATGAGAGGGGTCAGAGAGGATTCTATCCTCCTGTTTCTGAACACACTGATCAAAGGTGGACTGAAGGCTATCATACTGTTTGTATTTAAATCATTAGCCACTTTGGAGTCATGGGGCATTATTAAGTGTTTTTTAGAAGTTCGTGTTCTTTTAATATCAGAGTCCCAGACTCTCTTGGTGTCTGAACTATTAAAATTAAGTTCTAAAAGTTGTTTTTCTGTTTACTCCTTGCTGCTGGTTCCTTTTGTACTGATCTAAGTGCAACCTTGTTGTATGCTTTAAAAGCAATTTTTCTTCTATTCATACAGTCTTTAATTTGCTTGCTACTGAAGGGTTTGTTATTTGGGTAGATAACATTCCTTTTTGTGACAATATTTTCAGTGATCATTCAGAACTGAATGTATTCTGTTACTGCATCTGTAGCAGAGTCAAGTCCTGACTGTGAAAACAACCTTTCAGGGACTCGATACTGTCATTTGATCATACAGCTACCTGTATTATCTTTGGCTTGGAGCTCTTTAATACAGTTTTATAAGAAGAAATTGAATGAACCATGTAGTGTCCTGAGTTGGCTACAGGGGGCCTCAGTGTGGCAGTGTAGGCTTTTTGCACATTCCCATAACAGTTGTCTAGAATGCTATTATTTCATGTAGCACATCTCATATATTGTTCAGAGCCAGGTAACGGTGATTCCAATTTACAATGACTGAAATCGTCCAGAATAAAAAACGGTGCATCCAGTGTGCGTTAGCTGATCGCCAATACAGTCAGTTATGAGACACGCTACCCTTGCTGTATTCGCACTGAGAAGAATGCAGGCTGTGCAGGGATTTTATTCCCTAAACTTCCTGGGCAAGTAGAAGGGTCTAAGGGATAGGCGGAGGAGTTCACTGTCGGGGGTCCATACCGTTGCCCTCACAGTGACCTGCTGGCACTATTTGTCAGTCACATTGACCCTCTGCCTTTGCTTTTCCCTGAGGCTAATGTTGTGTCTGCTCAAAAAAAGGGAGAATCCTTCCACTATGATTAGGGAATCCACAATATCCGAATGAAGCCAGATCTCGGTGAACACCGTAGTGTCCGCTTTGCGGTATTCGTGGTACTTGTGGTAGATTCTGATGATAATGCAAAGGGCCGCAATTTTGTTCTGCAGTGACCTGATGTCAGACAGTGTCATTGAGCCATCGGACTTGTTGTTTGACACCTCCTCTGCGGCCTCCCCTCCGTCGGCATGTGCCATTAGGCTGAGCTCTGATGTCCTCAGGCAGGTTCATAGGGGTAGGGGAGCTATCCGAACACCATAGTGACAGGAGAACAGCTCTCATGTATTTGTATAAGATAATAGCTGTTAGCACAGGGTTAGCACTGGAATCAGGAGGAGTGCGAGGAGAAATGTGAGGCTTGGCGCCATGTCATGCCCTGTGACTTAACACCCATAAAGTTAGTCCCAGTCAGGAATGCCGATGGTTCCCGGAGGATTACAGATTGCTCAGCCTTAAAGCAACACAATGCATAATAAGGAGCAACACTAGACAACAATGATAACAAGTTTGGGTCATAAATAGTGAGAGCCCGGTTCACTGGCAGAGCAGCGCACCGGAAGTACAGCATTCCATAGAATGGTATGATTGGTAGGCTATACACAAAATGCTCCAGTTTACCTGACTTTTTTAGTTTGCTCTTTTCTTAAGAAAGAGGACACCTTTTTGCTTAAGCTGGCTTCATTTATTTTCCCACAGGTTCCTGCTTCGCCAGCTACCTCAAACTGTCAGGCCACTGCACCGTCCTGTTTGGCCTCGGTCCCATTTTTTTTAACTTCTCTCTCCAAGCCTCCGTCTCCAGTTTCTTTCTTCTCTGCTTTGTGACCAACTCGATTCATCGACCCGCTGTCGGGGTTAAAAGTTCTACTTATCTAATGATGCAGGTTAAAGAGTATTCTAAAATACTATACCTCCCTCGCAAAAAATACAGAAGGGTTCTTCAAGAGGCTATTTGAGAATTTTGAAAAAAACTAGGAACCCTTTGTCTGCAAAAATTGACTCCTTATCATACTGTTAAATGGACCTTCACTGCTTGCACATAATACTTTATTCCTCTTTGAAGACAAGTTGAAGTTCAAGTCTGAGGTCTTTCAGACAAAAAAAATGTATTTGGACAGTTTTATTCTGGCCTGTAATATGAAATGAGTCAGGTACAGGCTTGAAAGTACAACTGAGCAGATGCAAAAGTTTTGAGGCAAGTGCCTTGATCAGTATCAGACTTTTGTCTTAAGAGATGAAAGCCTTAATTAAAATGTCCATTGTTCTGCAGCCGGATGAGTTTGCTGATTCTGCAGGTCTTCTCATAGGAGACAACTGTAAATCAATAAACACTTTTTGAGGTGCTGGGTTTTCGTGTGGTCTTTATTACACCTGAGAGCTAGGGGTTCCCATGGGCTTTTAAACAAATTGCCTTTATAAGAGATAATTGAATTGACGAGGATGCTTGCAAAAATGCACTTCTGTCTCAATAATGGATACCTATCCTCATTATATATTTTGTGCATTACAACCTTTTATTTACAGCCTGTCAAAACTAAGAATGCTATCAACACAATCATCTCTTTGTATTTACTGTATTTGCAGTGACATCCTTCAAGTGACCATATTTATGGGACTACATTTGTCAGATTGGTCCTTTTTAGATATTTTTCTCATCTTTTCTTTGTCAGAGCAATGCAGATCTGAATAGTTTTATTGCCACATTAGCATAATCGTTTTGAAAGGCCCAATACATAAGCAGTAATGGTAGTGGAGCTTCTTGAACATGATGGATATGCTTGGGAGGCATATGGAGCGAACACAAAGACATCTGGGCTTTTTTTTTCCTCTTAGTCGGCAGCTCTTAAAGAATGCAATAATCGGAATTGGTTTTAGAGTGCAATCAGTCACCATACCATGCCTGAGTGTAGGTGTGTACCTGTGTATAGGTGTGTGCTTCTGTGTATGTATGTTTGTATGTTTTCCATTTTTATATTTGTAGGTAGGAGTTTGGCTGAACATGTGAGCATATGGATATAGTCAGCATGCTGGAGATGAAAAAGAAAGTCATTGCAGTGTTGGTAGTTAGAACACATTCATCAATTTTGTGTTTCCAGAAAGGGTAGTTCTTGCCTTTGATAGCAAACATGGTCATAAATGGTCTTTACCTTTTGTTTCTCAGTTATGGGCTGGAGTGATATGAATATCTAGCGGTAACATCAGAAGATAATATATATGCTGTAGTTGTTTGTATTATTATTTAAAGAGTTTTAATATTTTATGCAGTTGTTTAACTTCTCTCTGTTTTTTCCTACTCTCTGTCTCTTACTCATTTCCTTCTATGTTTCTTTCTACTTCTATCCTGCTCTCTTCTTCTCCAGTATGTTCCTCCAGATCTATGCATCTGTAATTTTGTGCTGGAGCAGTCTCTGTCAGTGCGAGCCCTGCAGGAAATGCTGGCCAAAACCGGGCTGAACAATGAAGTGAGTACCAGCCATAAAGTTCCTATAGATCATATGGTCCACATAGATCCAAGTATGTCACAGGCACATGCATATGTGCACTCTCTCTCACACACATACACACAAAATAAAAGATCCACACAGTTTACAGGGGACTATGGGTAGATGGATGATAATTGATAATGCAACTGAGAACATTGTTTGCACAAGACTGAATGATTATGGCCACAAATGTGTAGAAAACTGACTAATCAATAGCTCAGCCATGACATCTTTTTACAATGGCAAATATATATACTTGAGCATAATCTACTTCAGCAACACTAAACAATGTAGAATTACAATTCAAACAGAATTAATGGCATTCTTCTGATAGGGATAGTATGTTGACATTTTAGGACATTGTCAGTCAGGTCCAAGGATGGAAAGGAACTTAGTTTTCTGCAAACAAGTTCACTCTTATAGGCCCATGTTTAGTCTTCCTGGTGCTATAGACACTATAATTAAACTGCAGTCCTAGCCCTGAATTTGTTTGTGTGCCAGTTGTTAGTCTCCCAAATAAGGTTAAGTTTAAATACCAGTTGTAACTTATGACTTATAACTATGTCTATTAACTAGTTAACTAAAACTACACCATTGCTGCCTACCACACGCAGGCACTTAGAGCTACGGAACTGTAATTTAGTGTTCTATTGCTACGGAAGAACAATGCACATGCGCATTAGGCATTCCTAAGCCTGAGATCTGATCTGAATGTGCTTGCCTGATCTCAGACTTCTGCTGAGATCTGAGGATGTTCTACAGCAGAATTAGTGTTAGTATAAGATCAGTAAAGTAAGTAAAGCTAATCACAAGGTGGTTTTCTCTTCAGAAAGCCGATTGTTATTGTTGAGCAATTTACTTTGTCATGTGAATAAGGTGTAAGGTATTACCTGAGGTTGTCAGGTTGTGTCAGGAATCTCAAGTAGTTGCATGCACTGAATCAAACAGGCAGGTTTTATGTCTGAAAAAATATCCTAGACATAACATGCATCTGACAAAAACTTTCAAGGACAGATGTTATCCAGGTGAGAATAGAGAATCAGTCTTATTGGCCAGTTATACACACACACACACACACACACACACACACACACACACAAAAGGAATCTGGTTTCTGTATTTGTCCCAATCTTGATCAGTGAAACACACAGCATCCACTGGTTGGGGATCGAACCGGTGACACTTTAGTTCCAACCCTAAAGCCCTAACCAGTAGGCCACAGCACAAGTGATTATGCATCTCACCAACAGAGGCTTGCACAGAGTGTTCAAAGCAAGGATTGATATTTCTGTCAAGTGGTGTCACAAATCTGAAGAGATAAAGTGAAGGAGAACTGTCTGAACTTTTATGGGGGCAAAACCAAAATTAATGTTGTTATATAGATTTGTTATATCCCTGGACTTTATTATAAAGTTCCATATCTAACCACAGATGTACACAGGGGAATTGTGGGATACATCCAAGTAAGGCAATCAATAACACAGCTACTTCCGCGTTCCATGCAGTCAAATGGTGTAAAACAATCTGATTTATGCAGCTTTTATCATACCCTAATTCATGCAAGAGTGACCCTGGCACCACCCTCATTTAAACCACCTGTTGCATTATCTCTAAGTGTGAACTCAACAATATCTGAGGCCCGTGCCTGATCACACATTATTTGTTTGGAGGTTATGTCTGAAAACAGCTTCTATCAGCTGTTATCAGCTACAAGTGTGAGTCTGTGATTCTTCAGTTGCAGTTTAGGATATGAGGGACAGTGAGACTCCAGATAGTCTCACTGTGATGAGGACAGATGATATCAGAAGCAACACATAGGCAAAAGACCCAAACCAGGTCGAATTAGTGCTTAAGCCAGTGTTAACTTTTTTAAAGGGGAACAGTTGTCAAGGAGGTGTTTTTGGAGAGGTAAATTCTATGCTTAGCAATCCCAGTGGGCAACCATCATTTATTTTAGTAGTCTTAATGTGGGAACAAATCTAGACAAAAGAAGACCCTTTTTTCCTCCTGTATTATGGGCGGCAGTCAGGCTGATGCCTTATAGATGAAAAAACATGCAAGAAGTTTCTCCTCCATTCTGTCCAGCTTCTGACTCCATTCTCTCTCTCTCTCTGTCTCTGTGTCCCCCTTTTCTGTCCCTCTCCCTCATCTGTGATTCAAGTCTTGCTGACTACAAATGCAGTGTTTCTTGATCAGATGTTGGCTAAGCCTCTGTGGAGAAGTAGACTGGGGGCTGAGTCTGTCATGCTGGTTGCCTACTGTATGTGGAAGAGGCTAAATGACTAATGGCATTATGGATTCCAAGAGGATTGGGAGCAAGTCAATGGTGTTGGAGCTCTTAACAACATGACAGATGCAAATTGAAATCAGATTCCAAAAGAGAACTGGAATACACACACACACAGACACACACACAATCATCACAAACACAAATGTTTGTCCTGACAACTTTGTAGTTCATATGGTGTTGTGAGGCATGCCTTTAGTATCTAACTGCTCTCTATTGTACCACTTTAGTATGTTGTGTTGGTGCATCAGTTGGCTTCGTAGACATGTATTATTAGATTGTAAAATTAACTCAGACTGTCATATTTGACAGTACTGGAGTTGTAAAACTTGTATGTCCATTTCCTAAAAGGTACACAAAAGCTTTGCAAAAGCCAACTGTCCGTACCCTGCCTGTAAAAGCTTACATCAAAAAAGTATATATTTCTCCATAATCCTGCTTTATATATTCTAGAACTTATTACACTGCCTTTATGTGATCCAAAAGTCTGTTTAGTCAAGTCCTCCTTTTCTGAATACTCAATGAAAAACAAAACTAAACAAAGCCACAAAAAAAGCAAAAACCCACCACAGCTAGTTAAATTACTTTACCCATCCATTCCCATGATTTCTCTGCTCTCCTCCTGGCTGCTTTAAGCTGGGTAAGATGAATGCACTTGTCGAACACTGTGCTGTCAGCCATGCGTTGCAGTGGCAGGCCAGTCTGTGGTAATTACACTACAGTCATGGCACAGTCCCCACTGCCACTTTCCAGACTCCAGCAGTAGAGATTTCTGCTAGGCCTTTGGCAGGGGAGGGGGACATATAGCAGCAAGAAACCACTGACAATCCATTCATTTTTCCCTCTGTGTATGTTCAAATATGCTAATAAGGCTATATGTAATTAATTGTGCACTAATTTGCATATATTTCAAAACAAAAAATTTGAACTTTGGAAAAAGCCAGGTTCAAAATTTTTTCATTTTGCTAACATAATAAATAAAAAAATATTTACAGGGGGATTCTGGATATCTCATTTTCAGAAAATCCTGCCAGTAGCCTTAAAAATGGATTTATGCCCTAATTTTAGGGATAAAATGTTGTGTAATGTTGTGTAATAATGTAATCATACATTAACAAATCCCTCTGTAAAAATCTTCAAAATATAGTTAGGAATAAGACTGGAAAGTTTGGTGTATGTATGTACTACAGAAGTGGATATTTTTCACTTTGAGTGTGAGAAATCTCATTCTCATTTTGAGAAAACCACCTTTAAAGATTTTATGGCAAAATTCCACATTTTTCTATTGAAAGTAACAACTTGCAGACAAAAAAGGCTCTCGTGACACATGCAGGGATAAACAGGGATAAACCTCTGACCCAACTCCTGTGGCAAAAATTTCCCTGCATGAAGTATACGCTCCCTGGCCTTTCACCATTCTCCTGTGTTCTTCTGTAGGGAGTGCACCTAATGTGCAAGGGGTTATCCATAATTAGACATGTAGTGGAGTAGGCCTAGCCATATTTCTACCTTCATCTGATCCAATGAGCCTTGGTTGTTGAGAATAGCCCCCCTGTAATACTTTTACAAAGCTTTACATTTATTAGCAGTCAGCTGCCCATGATCTTTGCCCCATAATTAATACTGAGCAGGTAGTTTTCCAGTGCTGTATCCATGCTCTTGTGAGCATGATTGATGATGAGCATTCATTGTTATCATATCCACCATTGCCTTTGTCTAAAAAGAAAATATCTATAATAAAATTAAAACAGTAAACAGAAGCAAACAGCAGTTGAATTCCCCAGCTTCAGAAAATACTGACCTGTAAATTACTGACTGATCTATCTATCTGAAAAGAAATAAGTAGTGACACAACTTCTGACCTCTGAATGCAGTGCAAAACAATGCCAGTTCTGATAAGCTGCTCTTAATTATTGAAGACTCTCCATAGCTGTCACTCTCTTGACATGTTTCTGATGAATTTTAAGATTTTGAAGAGTGTGTGTGTGTGTGTGTGTGAGAGAGAGAGAGATTTTCTGTATGTGTCTGTGTATGTTTGTGTATATGTGTGCAGTGATAGTTTGCTCTCAGCACTCACTCTGACATCTTCTATGCCACTGTGAGGCCGCCACTTATTGCGCATCCTCACCGTGTCCTAATGGCCGCTATGAACCTTCAGACGCCATTGTTGTATTCATTCATGTCCAGTTAGCCTGTTATATCATATCATGCTTGTTGATGTGTTAATGCTGTGTGGTTAGTTTACGTGTGTCTAAACAGATGTTAAACATTTCACTAACATTCAGGAACGTGTACATCCGTTCATTCATTTGGAGAAAGATCTCCGTTTATTTGAAATTCTTCAATGACATGTAACACACGTTCAGTGATATTATAGGGTGGCCAACTGTGATTTATGTGTTTAGCAGTGTTGGTTCAGTGTTTTAAGAACTCACTTGCTTGACGCAGTGGTAGCTCTTCCTGGTTGCTTCTAGGGAAGCGCTCCCGTCCTGGGACGGCTATATGCATTGGGTGCGTTGGCAAGTTACGTGTTGTGCCCTTGCAAAATCAATTAAGTCGATGGAGGCCTTGTAGTGCATGTTTTTGAATACATCTATTTATTGTTTTATATAAGGCCTGATGATGTCAACATATTTATTGGTACTAAATAATGTCAATAATGTGGTATATTTGACTTGTAATTTGGGAACTCCCCTGTGCTCAGTAGTTTTTATGGTTTGTCACAATTAGGGAGAAGTTCAGGTACCCATTTAATGGGTTGTGAGGAAAACTTTTTTCCTCCTTTCTTCTAGTGTCCTCAGATGAGTGAGGTACCTGAAATTATATTTTTGTTTTGTTTAAGCCTTTTGTTTGTACTTTGTTGTGGCTGCACCAAGCCAGTTATTTTGAAATATATTTTCTATTTTTCTTCTTCTTTTTCTTTATTATGTCACACAATTGTTTGTGTTTTGGAGGCTTCATCACTACTGCTGCTTGCCATTTTTGACTTCCTGCTGCCTCTTTGTGCCAACCCTAAAGACCCTCAACACACTACCCTGTAACAGCCACTTTATGCCCATCTCTGAGGCTCTCCTACATCCACCCCCTGTGCACCCTGCCTTGCTAGGTGCCCCTTGCCTTTTACTGTCACACGACGTAACCCTTGCTGAGATGCCTTAGAGGGTCCCACGTTGTGAAAGGTCACTCTGCTCTTCCTGATGTCAGCTTGTCTGCTGACGGTGTGCTTTGGAGCTCCCTGAAATTAGTTTCTGCAGGTTGGGATGTCTGTGTCTCACACACACACACACACACACACACACACACACACACACACACACACACACACTATTTCACCACTGGCATATATGCTTAGCAGCAACTGTAAATACAGGTCAATGTGCCCTGCATGTGATGACACATACAGTGAGAAAAGTTTTACAGCTGTGTAAGCGTTCATCACCACCATGCTGTGTGTGGCCTTGTAGGGTTTGGCCTTGTAGCTCTATTACATCAACGTAGCCCAGAGCTTAATAATCAACAAGTATACAGAATGCTTTGAAAATGTAATTAGACATTTTGAAGTGCATTAGAGAGAAATGGATAAAGTGAGAGATTTTGTTGTGGGCTAGATTCAGTGAGCAGTGTTGATAGGCTGCTTGTGCAAAGCCCAGCTGCAGCCATAGGAAAGAGCCAGAGGAGCTCACTCACACAGTAATGACATTCTCTCTTATCTTAATGCTTCCTAGAGGCTCACACGGAAGGTGAGTAATCCTGTTTGCTTTTGGGGGCCTGATGGTGGCATAACGATAGAGAGGAGGTGACCCTGACGTCAGTCTTCCAACTTGTCCCCACAGCCTGCCAATGACTCAAATGATATATATCTTTTTTAACTCAACACTGCTCCTTATCCACTGTCTCTCTCTCTCTGGAAAAAAGAAAGTGTAGCCTATAGTATTTATATTCCTCCTATTCTCATCTTCTCATTCTCATATGAAGAGGAAGCTTCATTTGAATCCAACTCCATAATGAGTGACATAGCGTTGTAAGGAACATGTCATGGCGGATAGTGTACGCTGTCATGGAAGTTAATGACAGTGACAGATCCGCATCATAGAAATTTTTATCAGTAATTGTCATGATGGCTCTCATCATTTGAACTGTCACAACAGCCTTTCTCACTTGCTCACGATAAGTTAAAGGATCAGATGTTTTCAAACGCTGCCATGATTACAGCTGACAATAGTCACATGATATTGTCACTAAAAAGTGACTGATATGACTATGACAACCATTCCATAGAAGGGTAGCGCTGTCATGTTTAAGTTGTTTGTTGATGACGGTTTCATCTAAAGTGGTTACCACATATCCTCACAGCTCTCGTCAAATGTGTCCTCTTCACAAAGAAGCATGAATAGGAAACCACTTCTTCCTAAAAGTGCACGTCCTCAGCCTCTTCACACACAAAGTCACACACTGAAACAGATCTGGAATAGAATAAGGACCAGATCCGTGCCAGAGTCATTTCCTATTCAAGCTAATTGCTGCAGAATCACCCAAGAGAGTCTTGGGGCAGTACACAGAAGTTCATGAGTAAGTGTCATGCCTTAAAACGGAGATGAGTTTCATTATCTTTTTGATAAATGAATTCAGTAGATGATCAATGAAGTATTGGAGAAAAAGTGTTTTTTGTTTTACTTTTCGGAAGCCATCTTGCTTTCGCTTGACATTTGACATTGGGCATAATCCTACTCATGAACTAATAACGTACATGTAGATGTGATAAGTTCCTCTATGTATTGCCTGAGCCTTTTTTTCCATGAGCTTGAATTTGCTTGCCATGGACAAGAAAGGGAGAATGACTTTTTGGACATGGAAATGACCCTCTAATCCCTAATATTTTTGTGTGTATGTGTTGGTGTATGCATGTGTGTGTGTATGTCTGTACATATGTGTATGTGTGTTCATGTGTGGGTTTGAGCACTGTCTGTGTCATGTTTATTTATGTTTGTATTTGTGACTGTGTGTGTGTATGTGTATGTGTGTTGTCTCCTTTAGGCAGCTCAAGGGGGTGGTCACCGTACCCTGCTGTATGGTCATGCCATCCTACTCAGGCACTCCTTCAGTGGAATGGTAAGAACATCCTATCTATCAATCAATCTATCAGTCTATTAATCAATCAATCTATCTATCTGTCTATCTATCACCCCAACAGAAATGTAGAAGATAGTACCAATACCAGTAGAATTTCATGCTTATCAGTGGGGAATACCAAATAGCCATAAAGTAAATAGACAATTGCTAAAATAATCACAAAAGAAATACGTATGAAGCTTTCATTTTTTTATGACAAGGCATAATTTCTATTGCATTTTCCAGCTTAGACATGGAAATAATATCTCTAAAGAAGAATAATGACAATCTAATTAGGCTATATAGATCATTGATACTGACTAACAAACCATGAAGAAGACATGCATGATCCAGGTCCAGAAAAAAATGCATGGCTAGTATGTACATTACTTTGATTCTCTAATTTTCCTGTTCTCTCGGAAGTACTTGACCTGTTTGAAGACATCACGGTCTCTGACTGACAAGCTGTCTTTCGATGTGGGACTGCAAGAAGACTCGACAGGTATACTCACTCTAATCAGATTTTTTTCTTTAAGAGTTTTTCTCAGGCATGTATTGAGCAGCTAAAAGATACCTTTGCAGAAAATTGCAGAACATCTTGCTCAGCCAAGAGGTTGTACCCACCTGCCTCAAGAGCACAGTCATCATCCCTGTGCCTAAAAAGACAAAGCCAACCTGTTTAAATGACGTCTGTCCCATTAGACACCTATAGTTAAATGTTTTGAGCGGCTCATCAAAGTCAGCCTCCCTGCAGATCTAGACCCTCTGCAGTTTGCATATAGGGCCAACCACTCAACAGCAAATGCCATTTCCATGGCACGCCACCTCACCTTGTCACATCTTGAGGGGAGATACTCGTATGCAAGGCTACTCTTCTTTGCCATCATCTCCCAGTAGCTGGTGGAGAAGCTGAGTTCACTGGGGATGGACCCTGATGTGTAAGTGGACCCTCAGCTTCCTGTTGCAGAGACAGCAGAGGGTGGGCAGCTACACCTCAAAAACCATTTAAGTGAGCACAGCATTGATTATCTTAACACCCCTGTTGTTCAGCCTACTCATCCATGCCTGGTCTTCTTAATCCAACACCAAGTTTACAGATTACATGACCGTTCTGATCAGAGGCGATGATGAGTCTGCATACAGGTTGAGGTAGAGAAACTAACATCATGGTGCAGCTCACAAAACCTACTCCTAAATGTCAGTAAAACCTGGGAGATGGTGATAGATTTCAGGAGGGCGCCACCTCACCACACACTTCTGACCATCGGGGGTGCTATTGTGAAGAGAGAGTCAATAGCATCAAGTTCCTGGGTGTTCACCTGGCAGATGACCTGACCTTCTCCACCAACACCAGCACCATTGTTAAAAAGGCCCACCAGCGGCTTCACTCCCTCCACCGTTTGGAGGCAGGTCTTTCCATCAGCCATCTCTCCACTTTCCACAGAGGTACTGTAGAATATGTAGAATCATATGGCCTCATCTCCTGGTTCAGCAGCTGCAAGGCTCAGGGAAAAAAGAAGAAGAAAAAAAAAAAAACAGCTGAGCAGGATTGTGAAGACGGCAATTAAAATCATCAGTGCATCCCTCCCCTCCTTGTTGGAGAATTACAAGCTGTGGTGTGTCCGTAGAGCCGCCAGCATCATTAAAGATCCCCTTTACCATCACCTCTTCATTCTCCTGCACTCTGGGAAAAGGTATAGGGGCCTCTCTTTTTGAACTAGCAGTATGCTCATCTTAATACATCATACTGCACATGCTATTTATTATCATGGACTATCGTACATGCACTTTACTTTAGTGTTGCACAGAACTTTAAGTACTCCTCACAGAAGTACTCCTCACATGTACTTTAAGCTCATAGCATTCATACTCTTGTTATGTCTCTACTGTTGGCTTAAGTGCTCTCTTAACCCTGTTTGTCTGAAGTGTTCTTTTTAAAGAAGACAGAATGAAAACATTTTTGCCTTGGCTTTGATTAATTAGCAAAGTTTGTTCATGGCCAGCTATCATGAGCATGAGGCATGGTTGTGCCCTCCTTCATATGAAAATCTTGAACTTAGAAATAGCCACTAAAACATGGGCGAATTGGAACAAAGCCTACGAGTGATGTCAAATAGCACAAAACAATTGCTGTTCAGTTGCGTTTGCCAAAGAGGGTGCCATTTAGCCAAAAGGACAATTTCAATACCCAGCCTAAATATAATGTTTGTAATTTGGATTGTAAAATTGCACTTGTGTTATTTTTGATAAATTAAAGTTATTCTGTTTTAATATCAGAGAACAAGGTACAATACAGTCATTTCCCAGATATAAGCCGCACCATGTATAAAACTTAAGTCCGTTTTTTATGCAAACTAAAAACACAAAACCATGTATTGACCTCACCCTTGTATTAACCTCACCCATGTATCAACCTCAGTTTACTAAATATTACCTATTGAGCCACAATCGGATCATATCAAGTAGAATGTTGACAAAAAATTCAATCTTGTGTATTGGCCTCACCTATGTATAAACCTCATAGATGAAGAAATTTCACAAAATCAATGTATTAACTGAGGTTAATAATCAGGAATTTACAGTGCTCCATTCATCTATATTTATGTACTGTTTTTTTTTTTTATTGGTACTGATCAAAGTACGAACAATATTTCATTATTTTGTGTACACCAGTGCTTGAGAAAATGACAATTAATTGATCTTGAATAACCTCATGGGTCACAATTCAGAGTCAAGTCTACCGGTTTACTTGCTATTTTATACTGTTCTTTCACAACTACTCAGTTGAATATTGACAGTGGTGGACTAGGGGACTAGTGCAAGCTGCTAAATACAGGTAATGATATTTTAAGCATGTTAAAGGGCCAAAAACATGTATAAAGCTTACCCCAAGAAGTTAGCATTGTAGCCATCTGGGTCCACGTGCCAGCAGGAGCATAACTTGGTTTACACATTTTTGTAATTTATCATAATTCAGGGATCTCAAATAACAGAGATGTGTGTTGAAAATGGATGGATTTCTCCTGTAAAGTAAAAAGCAGATTAGCATTATAAAACTTGCAGTAGCTTACATGTAAGTTTGCTTATGGTTCACAGTTTTAATGAAATTAAAAATTAAGGTAGAAGTATATAACTCTTTACCTAAAAGTTCACTTTCAGTAAATGTCATATTATACTTTCAGTTTACACATAGATACCTAGAATTGTAAATAGATGTTTGCTATGGTAGCTTAGTGGCATACAGTTGTCCAACTGTTCAGGTTTTTTTTCCAACTCATTATGCAGTCTTACAAATTATTACAAAGCTAGTTGTTCTGACTTAAAGTGTACCTCAAATTAGTTTTTTTTTAACTCATTATGCATTCTTACAAATGATTACAAAGCCAGTTCTTGTGTAATGAGTTAAAAAAAACTACTTTAAGGTACACTTTAAGTACAAAATTTAAATTTTGATTAAAAACTAATTTTGTACTGAGAATTTACTATTCTAGCAACATATATTATTACAACATACTTTTCTATAATAAAATGGAGCCAGATTGCATAAGTACAGTCCTAGTTCATTAATGTTGGTAGTGCGCTTTCTACATTAAGTGAGCTTTGAAAATATACCTGAGGTTTACTTAACAAAATGAACTTGAGAGTAACTAAGAGTAACCTAAGGCCTTTGGATGTAAAATACAAGGGTTGTTAAAATTGATTTTATCGTCTATATGAAGTCAACACCATAGACATTGCCATTGGTTTGCTTGCATGAAGTCATTTGGTAGATCTTACAACAACAGCAGCAACTCCCAAATTCATTTAATGTCATTTTAACTGGCACCTGTGCAGTTGTTACCTGCAGCCCAAGCGTGTATTTTCCTACCTGCAGACATGTAATTGGGTTACTAGTTTTCATCAGGGATATGCTTCGTACTGGCACTGCACTAGTTATCCAGTAAATAAGAGACCTGGCTTCGGTGTTTGGAGGCAATGGGTGTCTGTCATTGGTGCACATTTACAGTTATTACCAATCGTTTTCACGTTTGTCTCAAAAAATGTGGACTTCTCAAAACTCTTCATACCAGTGTGCTTTAGTGACACACATCCCAGTTAACATTTGCTGCAAAATGCACTACAGCCACCAAAATTCTTCATACTTCACCCAAAATTACTAATGCTGCCATAACTGTCAATGTGTAGTGAACACAAAAACAGAAACAACTTGAAACAAAACACTTAAAACATATCTTTTGTCATGCAGTTTGACATAGATCTACATTGTTACAGATGTTATGTACAGTATATATTATGTTATATATATTTTGAGTGAATATTACAATGCCAAACTATCCATGTAACATTTGTTGTGGATACCTGTGGCAATAAATGATAATGGCATATACAGTGGTTGAATGAATATTTCTCTCTATCTGTGTAAACTGAGGGAATGTACAGTTGCAAATCACAATAGAACAGTGATTGTTTCCAAAATGGCATGCTGCTATACTGCTTACTGCAATACATAAGACATGGGAAGTACCACTTTGACGTTCTTTTGTATCAAGAGCATTTGTGCGTGTTTGACTTGTTAGCGCAGTTTATGATGTGATTTACTATAATGATGGCTCTGTTATGTGAAACTAGTACAGTAGCAAAATGGTCACACATTTTCTTGGTATAAAACAAAAATAGAAGTGTTTTAGAAGTGTGTGCACCAGAGTTTGTACACGTTGTGGTTTACATAGTACGGCAGTATGCGTAAGTGTAGTATATCATAGAACCGAAGATACAATGTGTATAGTAGTGTACAATGTTACCTTGTCCCCTATTCCAGCATATCATGTGTTACACTGCAAAAGATTAGTGGTCATTACATGGTTATTACATCACTTAGATGTTCTCATATAATGTCCTACTACAAAAAGTAATAGGCCTACAATACAGTATATAAGACAAATATGTAAATACAGTTGAATGTAGACTGATGGAATATATTGTATTTTATTTCTTTTAGGTTTTGACTTCAAAATAATTGTTCTGATAAGAGTAGCTAAATCTCTGCAAAGCATGCTGTAGTTGTACATAATTTTATAGGTGGTAAACATTGACTCAGACAAGTATTCATGAATTTAGGTTGAAGTAGTGATTGAATGCAGTACTAAAGTAATGCAAAAGGAACGCTGTTTGGCTCCCATAGTCTATGGTTGTTGTGAAAGTGTTAAGTGTTTTGAAGAAGTAGACACTGCATTGAGACAAGTGTGAAAATGATTGGCAAAAACTGTGAGTGTTCCTGTGGTTCATCATTATTTTGTTCTGTCTTTGAAAAGCAAAGTTAGATTCACTCTCCTGGTGCTCAGGGGCTCAGCCATGCACTGCCAGTCCTGTTGCCATGGTGCATGCTTGTCATAAGTGTGTGTGGGCATAGAATGTATGTGTGTGTGTGTACGTGTGTGCGTGCAGGTGTCTGTATGTTTTGTATCCCTGTGTGTGTGTGTGTGTGTGTGTGTGTGTGTGTGTGTGTGTGTCATTTACTTGCGTATGTCAATTTGCATACTTGTGAGTGTCTGAGCGTAGGTGTTATTTTTGGCCATATCTCTGTGTTTGGGAGCTACAGGTTGAACAGGTGTGGCACTGTGGGTCGGCCTGTGTATTTAGGTCAGCAAGTTATAATTACTGTGCCATATGCCAGCATCACTTATGTTGCTTCTTGTGTGTGTGTGTGTGTGTGTGTGTGTGTCTGTATGTGAGTGTGAACACATGGTATGTATGTATGTATGTATGTTTTTATCACTTTCTATGTATATGAATTAACTGTTTATATTTGAGTCTTGCATTGCTGATGCTTATTTGTGTGTGTGTGTGTGTGTGTGTGTGTGTGTGTGTGTGTGTGTGTGTGTGTGTGTGTGTGTGTGTGTGTGTGTGCATGCATGTGGGCACCTTCATTTACAGGTGAGGCATGTTGGTGGACAATTCACCCTGCTTCCAAGCAGCGCTCTGAAGGAGAGAAGGTTCGCATCGGAGACGACCTCATTCTTGTCAGTGTGTCTTCAGAGCGCTACCTTGTGAGTCCTACTCCACACTCCTAGACATTCACTCTTTTTGTCTGTGTCTGTCTGTCACACACACACACACACCTCCACCTCCAAATAAATACAGTCCTTCACCTCCTCTGCTGTTCTCCCGTCCCCCTGACTTCTGTGAAAGTGCAGATGGTAGCAAGAGCACAGTTTAACCCAGCCCAACACAGCCATCAACCTGGAGCGTTTTAATAAGGATATATGCAGAGCCTAATGTCTAAGAACCAATTCTGCTGTTTCAATCTGTATCTCACATATGGTCTCCTTTGTGGTCTGCATATTGGAGAGTAAGAGAGAGAGAGAGAGAGAGAGAGAGACAGTGAAAAAGATGGAGAGAAGAGATTGAGGCAAGAGAGAGGAATGACAGTAGGGGATGGAGCAAGAAAAACAGAGGGAGAGACGGATGTGGAAATTGTCTGATATGCACTGCTGCACACTGGCTCTTGCTTCCTCTTTTTTCTTTACAATCCCTCCCTCTGTCAGTACTCTTCTCCTCTCTCTGTCGCTCTTTCACATATTCATGCAAGCAAACCCTCACTCTGTTGGCCTCATCCTCCATTATTCTTATCCTCTCTCTTTCTCTTTGCTCTCTCTCTCCTGCTCACACACACATACACACAGTCTCATCTCAACCTGTAATGTTGTGTTTGCATGTATGTATGTAAAGTAAATAAGTAATGTGTTTGAAAGTGCACCAAACCCAGGAGAAGAAAAACACAGTTTCTGTGGTGTCAGTCTAGTTTGGCTGTTGACTAAATAAAAACAAATCTGCAGCCATGCACAGGACATGGCTCTGTTATGACGCACACTAGAAAGTCAGGCAAAGGTATTTATGGGTTGTGAATAAGATCTCCTCTGTCTGTGAGGAAGGTTGTCTCAAGGTGTGTATGCGTGTGTGTGTGTGTGTGTGTGTGTGTGTGTGTGTGTGTGTGTGTGTATGCGTGTGTGTGGTGCTGGAAATGGATAATCCCAAAGGAGGGTTTTTCCTTACAATCTGGCTTCTGGGACTTGTCCTTATTCATACCATCTCCATCTTACTGACCTCAGAAACATCTCATGACACTTTCACACTCACACACACACACAAACACTTTGTGACAAACTCATTTTCACACCCCCTTCTCTTTCTGCTCTTACCCACTGCATTAACCATGCGGTTAATGTGGAGTATCTGGCTAGATTGCACTGCAGTGGATTCCAGCTGCTAGCACACTCCTGCAGACACTCATCACTCTCACACTAGCCCTGGCCCTCTCCCACCATGCACTCTGCTCCCCCCACACCAGAATGCTCATAGCTAAACTCCCATAGCAACACACAAGCCCACTATGTGTTTGTGCATGCATTATATTTGGCTGCTGTCACTTAAACTCAAGTTATTTCACTCTAAATGGTTTTGACGCCCAACGCTTGAGCTCTAAACCTGCAAGGGCTCCAGTTTACTCTTTGCTGAGATATGGGATAGCTGCCTTCCTCTTAGCAGGGTTCTCCTAGGATTTATCTCTCCTCTCTAATGCTCTCTCCCTCCCCCCCCCCCCCCTCCCTCTTTCTCTCTCTCTCTGTCTGGTGGGTGCAGCACCTCTCTATCTCCAATGGAAACATTCAGGTAGATGCCTCCTTCATGCAGACCCTGTGGAATGTCCACCCCACCTGCTCAGGAAGCAATGTGGAGGAAGGTACTCTCTGAGCTCATTGAATCACTGTCCAGTAACAGTCCAATGTAACCAGCATACTAGCATATACTATTTACCTTTGGACTTAGTTGCACTGTGCAGGAGTGTGATGCCTTTCAACCTGCATGGTAGCCTGTATGGTTAGTGGATGACTAGATGTCTCAATAAGGAGACAGTCTGATGGCTTGTGTTTTGTGTCTCTGTAGGCTATCTGCTTGGTGGCCATGTGATGCGTCTATTCCATGGGCATGATGAGGTCCTCACCATCCCAGCTTCAGATCAGAGTGAAGAGCAACAAAGGTGTGAAGCACCACACACACACACACACACACAATATGTTGGGGTTTGGTTCCCCTAACAAAGCAACCACCTAACCTTAACCCTAAGTGACAGTAAAGCCACAGACACAAGCACACACAGACACGTGCATGAACATTCGCAACAATATTTGCCATATCGTTTCACCAGTTTGTGCACTGATCTTCACAGCAGTTTCTCCCTTCCCTTTCCTTCCCTCCATGGGGTTGGGATGACTGTGGGAGAGACAAAAGCAGTGGGCCCTCCTGCTATATATAGGCCAGCTGGCCAGCCGCAGGGCAACACTGGCTGGCACTGAGTGGAGAAAAAGTGGCACAGCACCGCTGAAGTGGGTCAGAGCGAGTGACAAAGGTGGACCCGGACGCAAGAAAAGTGCAGACTCAATAGCTGGCGGCACTTTGATGACACCTTTCATCTCTCTCTCTCTGTTGCAAGGGCTATTTTTAGTCTCGCTGGTGTTTAGTAGCAAAACATGCGACAGATTAAATTTTGTTTGTCAGCTTCGCCATTGCTTTGAGCATGTTCTTGAAATGTAATACAGGGGGCAGAAAGGCCCCTGCACACATCCACCCCTTCCTAGACACACACACACACACCTCGTCTCTATCTGTCCTTAAATTTTCAGATCCCCACCTCCCTCAGCACCCTCTCACCTCATTAAGCACATCCTGACCTGCTAGGCAGCTCTGTGTAGGATTTCTTTTATCTTGTGACCCACTCACCCAAATCAATGAAAGACGATGTCTGTCCTCAGTGTGATATGAGCTCCTGGCTTTGGGGTTAGTAACTTTACCCCTTAATAAATCCTCTGGGCTAACTTGAGCACTGCTTTAGACACTAGAGCATCTCTCTTAACTTTGAAGCGTGTAAACATTTGGCTGTGTAAAAAGACCTTGGTTTTTATGTATATGACAATTCAGGCTTATTACAAAACTTTCCTGTGGTGAACTTTTCATTCAGAGTTTTTAAATACTAATTCTAATTGTAAACGTTTGAATAGGCATTTTGAAGGGAAGATATTTACATTTACAATACAGAAAGTCATTTTCCCTTTTTCAGTTTTACAATTCTCTATGAAGTATCTCAAAATTATTTTCTGCTCCTCATGCTCATTCTGTTTCCTGTGTTTACATCATGGTGTCAAAAATTAGGTGACTAAAGAGACTTTCTCAGCTTTTTAAAGGGAAATCAGAAGTCAGATTCAGTGCACTGCTAAGCTCTGTCAAGGAGAAAATGCCCACCTTGAAATGTCTGTTTCTCTCTGTTTTTCTCTCTCTCTGAAATCTCTGTTTTTTTTCCCATGAATCCCCACAGGATTGTGAACTATGAGACGGGAAAAGCAGGTGCCAAGGCCAGGTCGCTATGGAGACTGGAGCCACTCAAGATCAGGTGAGCTTTTCTCTCACTTTAATCACCAAAGGCAGCACCTCTCTTAAATGTCACTATTTAGATTAAGGGGGGTGAGAATCTGTCTGGAGGATCTTTGACGATTTGCTTTTGAATATTCCTGTTTTGGCAGAATGGCCATGTGTCAGGTTTGAGATGGGTCAGATAGTCTTGGTGTGTGTATGTGTTCAGTAATCAAGTTATCTTAAAGAAAGCAAAGACATTAGTGTGGTTTGGTGTATCTGAAGTACTGGTCCAGTAGTATTAAATAGTTTGAAACTAACAACAAAGTTTTTCCAAAGAAACATACTAAGGCTATATGTATATGTTCAAATCAAAACTATGCATTAAGTGCCCTGTTAGTACTAGTTTTGTTGCATATCTGCTAAGCTGATCCCATTGTTGGTTATTGGCATGTTTGTTAATTTTGCCAAATTCAGCTGGAGCGGGAGCCACATGCGCTGGGGGCAGCCCTTTCGCCTGCGTCACCTGACCACTGGACACTACCTGGCGCTGACAGAGGACCAGGGACTGGTGATCCAGGATCGGGAAAGATCAGACACGGCCTCCACTGCCTTCTGCTTCAGAGTCTCAAAGGTCAGAATTTGCCTTGGACTGACAATGGTCCTCTTGTAGTGGATGGAACTTTTGCAATTATCGCTGTATTTGTAATCCTACTTTGTCAAAGAGATGACTTCTATCTCTGTTATGCTGCCATTCTTGAAGAGAATGTCACTAGTTTTGTAGTACTAGGAGTGAGGATATCCCGCGATATACCATGGGTGACTCTTCACAGCTAATAATCACTCTGCATTTTCCAACTCAGCCTTCAGCTCTGAAGAGTTGAGTGTGAAGTTTACTCTGATATTCTGAACTGAGGTCACTTTCATCAGTGAAGACACTTGACCAGACTTGTAGTCAAGGATTTTAGCCTTGGACAACTAAAGAATGAGAGCGATCATTTCAAAGGCCACAAAGAGCTTGTTAATGTCTGTTGAACCAATCCTTGGACATTATAGGTGGCCATTTTGGCCCATTGGAGGGGGGCTTCTTTGGAGGTTAATTGGATTTGGCCCTTTAGTTCTCTGTTGGAGGACTTCAGTGTCTTGTAATGGCCTCTTTAAGCATGGCTCAGGCCCATGCAAAGTCACTGACCTTTTCACACCCTGCGTCTGTTAAATAAGAAAGTGGCCATGATATTGCTGTAATTTGTCATCCCATTATTGTATCATTGGTGTGTTTCTGGGCCTGTTTGAGCAAGCAAGGGGAAACAAATATAGGTTGCAAATGGTGATTAATTGTGCTTGCTGGGGCACATTTGTTATTGTCAGAGCTAGTTAGTGATGTGGTCTTTCAACTCTTCCTTTATTCTATCTCTTTTACTTTTTTCACTCCTGGGGCCTCAGTCTGATGGTGAAACAACTGAGGAACAGGCTTTTTAAAGCAGGGAGGTCTCAGTGCAGCCCCATGTCTCTATAACCTAACATAGATTATGCTACTGCTGAAAGGAGAAAAATTGTCTTCCTAATAAATTACCATGTAAAATAGAGCTGGCCTCATTTGATCCTGTGCCAGAATGTCTGCTGCAACATTTAACACACTGTGCAGATGTAGCCTAATATATTCAAATTTCATCTCAGTACCCTGTCTGTCTCCTCCTTTCTATCTCAGTATCCATCTCCTTTTTCTGTCCAGTCACCCTCTCACTTCTTTTCTTTCTCTCTTTTCTCTTTTCCTCTTTCATCGCCTCCTTTTTTGTTTGTTATTAGCAAAACTCTGCTAATTATGAGTCATCAGGGGGAGAAGGAGGTCATCATTTCAGCAGTCCTTGACCGGAGCAGTCTCCATCTGTCAGCATGTTTTTAAGAGTCCTGTCTTAGATCAGTGTCCCAGGGCACCTGTCGCCCAGCATAATTAAAGATGTGAGCTGAATGACACAAGGCTGCATTAAGACAAAGAATGAAATGCCGTGGACACATAAGAATGACACATGTCTTTATATGTGTGTGTGTGTGACTGTTCTCATCCAGGAAAAGCTGGAAGCAAGCCCTAAGAGAGACATCGAGGGCATGGGGGTGGGTGAGATCAAGTATGGAGACTCCATCTGCTTCGTCATGCACATGGCCACAGGGCTGTGGCTGTCCTATCAGGCACCCGATGCAAAATCCGCCCGTCTGGGACCCCTCAAGAGACGGGTAACAGTTTTAACCATGCATGTCCTCTATATACATATGACAATCAAGCCCATTCTTCAGTGTCCATTGTTTAGTTTTTTTGATTATAAAGTCCTCTGCATGTCTGCTATTAGTATTTTTTTGGAAACATGAGAATGACTTTTGAATAGAACTCTAACTCTAGTGTCTTAGAAAGCACAGCTGTAAAAATCTTGGATCGTCTGTGTATAGAAGAACTTTGTGTGTGGCTGAGTGCTTTTGGTGAACACATTGTAGGAACATGGATCGTGTTACACCCGGATGTTAGGGAGCATTTGTTCATTGCTTGCAGGTGTTATTGTTCTTATGTAGTGATTGTGCTCTGATCAGTCTGCTTGACTGATGTACCACAGCCTGGAAATACAAAGTCGAGCCTGGGTGCATTAATCTGAGATGACAAAGATCTCACTGAGTGAGGTGTTCTTGCACAGCGCTACACACACGCCCACACACACGCATGCGCCCACACACGCAGGCCTGCACAATCAGATGGCTTCTCTCAGACACTTTTTGTTGCTTACTTACTTTATTACAGTCAAACTGAACTTGACTCTGTCTTCTTTCTCCATCTCTTGATTTTCCAATTCTCTTTATCTGTCTGTACCCATGCAATGTGTCATCCCTTTCTCTCTCCCCCATCTCTCTATGTCCCTGTCTCTCAGGCTTGTCTCCATTCTGAGGGTCACATGGATGATGGCCTGACCTTACAGCGATGCCAACATGAGGAGTCCCGTGCTGCCCGCATTATTCGCAACACTACCAGACTCTTCAGCCAGTTCATCAGGTAGGGGCCAACTGTGGACTCATTAGTCTACATATTGCAGTTTATTCTGAATGCTTAAACACTAAGTGTGAAACTGTTAACACTTGTAGACAATCTATGCACAAAGTCTGCCAAACTAAAAGCCCAATCAGCACTCTACACTGTTGTAACAAAATTTTTGCTTAACTATAATGTATGCATAAGACACACAACAATTTTATAGCACACTTGTAGAAAAACCGCAAGCTTGTGTGTTTTTTACCCACACTGTTCTCAGAATTGCCTTCCTACATTGTCGCATGTCACATGTCACAGCACTTTTGTGAGGTGTGAGAATTAGAGGAGCGGAAAAGGGGAAGAAATAAGGAGGAGAGGGACAAGGACTGTGAAGTGAAAAAGTGCAGAAAAGGGCGAGAAGAATGAACTACTAAATCCTTCAAATATCACTTTGCACTTATCACTTTACAGTTACAAAGTGTGTATTTCTCTGAGTATGATGTAGTCAGACATCTTAATATAAAATGTTTGTAAAACATATAAGGGTTTTTTGAACAATGAATTACCCAGCAGTGAGGACAAGATGGGATATTTAAATGTAGTGTAGAACGAGCTTCTTACTGTTGCCTAGGGGTGGAATCAGTGATGCGCTGGAAAGAAAAATGAAGGTCGTAGTCTCTGCTCTGGAAAAACTTTTTGTAGGCTACTTGACATAAACCACAAAATACAAGAAGTATTTAAAGCTGTACAACACTTGTATTTTTCTGTTTGGTTTGATTGTTTTTGGTTTCAGTTTGGGATAATTGATTACCTCCTTAGTTGCCATGATTTCACCACCCTAGTCATGTGCTTTTGTTTTCTCCATGTCTGGGTCCACCTCTGGATCAGCTCTACTCATAGCTAACTGATCTTTTACTCTATGTTCCATTTCAGTAGTCAATAAATACAAGTCTTCCAGACTTACATTCCAAATGGGAATTTGGGAAAACATGGATACCGGAAAAAAACAAACAAACAAAAAACTGTTTGGCTAGCCTACGAACTTCACATGCAGGTAATTAGGATGTACATGAGCTAGTACGTGGTGGAAACAGCACATGATGGTGCTCCCTGAAATAGCATGTAACCTAGGCTACAACACAGATTGAAATTGGGTTTAACTAACAGGAACTTTAACGGAGGTATTAGCTAATGTGCCGTTAACATATGTATCAATAGTGTGACCATGACGTCAATCCAACTGACTCTGTCAACATCAACCTGCCCCAAATTCCCAATTTTTAATCTCAAGTTGATTGGACGTTCCACTGAACTTCCCTCAGGGGGAGGTTGTTTTTTCCTGACTTCCAAGCAAAGTAGCCAGTTACATGGACAGTTTTTAGTCATTCCGATTAAATGCAGCAATATACCACTATAAGATGTTTGATGGTCATGTGAATTAGGCACAAATTAGATTAGATTAGATTAGATTCAACTTTATTGTCATTACACATGTATAAATACAGGTAACGAAATGCAATTTGGCATCTAATCAGAAGTGCAAAGAGCAGCAAGTGCAGTATATACAGTATGCAGTATGTACAGTTAAAGAGCAAATTATATACAGATAAGAGTAGTAATAATAAATAGGCAGAAGAGCAATATACATGTAAGGTGTTTAGTTTAGTCTTTAGTCTTTAGTCAAATTTAGTCTTTGTAGCGCATAGTTGTAAAACAACTCAAAAATGCCAATTAAGACATTCAGTGAGGCAACAGCAGTATGGTAACACCCTTCCCCTTAAACAGGAACACTCAAAATGGACTACTAGTGTCAAACTTTGAATGAAATGAGACAGGGTCAATGCCTTGACAAAACACATAATATCAGCATTTTTCTTCTTTCCAATACATTATATGTTCACCCTTGTGAATATCAAATTGGCCAGTTGACAGACAGCAGGCACATTCAGACACTAGTTGTGTCGCAAATTACTTAACCAGCAGCAACTCCCCATACTTCTCCGCCCTGATATCATTTATCTGTGTAAGTAGTGTGTCATGTCTTTAAATGTGGATGATCATGGTGTCATCACTGATCGATCGTCTCCATCGATCCGTGTGTGTTGGAGTCACAGTGACCTGGAAGAGCTTTCCATGAAGAGAACATGAGGAGTAGGTTAAGAGTAGATTGTGTGTTTTATTGCCCAGCAGTCTTGCTTGTTCCATGTGGTTACCCATGGCTTGGCCAGTCAGCAGTGTATGTGAGGAGAGGAGTGGATTGTGTTGGGAGAAGAGTGTGTGAGGAGGTGACTGTGTGTATTTTATAGGTCACTGGGGGCCATGTTTGTTTGTTCCATGCTGTTGCCCACAGCTTAGCTGGATAGTAAGCAGCACATAGCGCATGACATGCAAGACCAATCACAAACAAATGGGATGTGGAGCGTATGAGTGGATGCAGATGAGGTTGTGTGAACTTACTCGCATAAGCGAGTAAATAAATATGCACACACACACACACACACACACACACACACACACACACACACACACACACACAAATGCACACAAAACTATGTTTTGAGAGAGAGGAAAAGTCTGTGGTGTAGCTGCTGAGAGTAAGCATCATTGTTGGGTTGCATCACGTCACTGGCTACTGGTCCCATTGTCTGCCCCCTGAGTGACCTCAGCCCCTCCTGATCTGTCAGAGATGATTGAAGGCTTTTCTTTTCCTGTCTACACCACTCAATCTCTCACTCTTACTTCCTCTTCCCTTTCACTCTCATCTACCTGACTCGCAGCTAAAAGTAACAAAACCACGCAGACAGAATGACTGAATCTAGACATGTTTGCACTGGTAAAGGTGGATAGAGTTGAATAGGTCCTCATGTTACATCCTGCACTGTCATAACGTGTCACAGAAGCCACGTTTTACAAATTCCATCCCATAATTATTTAGCTAATTTTTAATGGCCAGAGGCCTTGTACTTTTCAGGTTAATGTTGTTCCCTGAGAAATCATGTAGTTGAGGCTTAAAAGTTACTGGATTACATTGGTAGCTTGTAGAGTTTTATACAGTACACTGAATGTAATAAAGCCAAATTTAACTGAATTGAATACTATTGAATGGAATGAAAAGCAATTGACGTTAGCTGAATATGCTGTAGTCCATGGCAATGTGCATTATATTTGGACCAAAGGCCTAACAAGATATATATGAGATAGCTTCCCCCTCCCCTGTGAAACAACGCATAGTGTTTTATTATTTTCTGAGGCAATTTTTGCTGAATGTTTTAAAATTGTGTAAATGTTTACAATTTACAAATTTGGTGTTATATTAAAACATTCATGACCTGGAAGTAACAAAAGAATGGAAGCAGTAACCATATTGCAATAAGAAAAAAATCCCAGTTGAGGGTTGTCCAGATATCCACTGAAGCCAGCCAGTGCTGAACTTGCTTTCAACTGCTTGTTTTCAAGACAGCTCAAAACAGACATAATTCTGAAAAATGCTACATAGAAGCCTTGAAATTGAATGTTCTCCTATGTATTTTCTCAGGGATTTGGAGAGTTTGGGGGGGAAAAACCGTATCATCATGACTCTCCCCATTGAGGAGGTTCTCCAGACGCTGAAAGACCTCATCACCTACTTCCAGCTCCCAGATGCTGAGCTAGAACATGAGGAGAAACAGATCAAACTGCGTTCCCTCAAGAACCGCCAGAACCTTTTCAAACAGGAGGTGAGCAGAGCGGAACTGTTTCTCAGAGAGGAACCTCGTCTCAAGGCGAGCATGTCCTATGTGATGGCTACACCAGATACGTTATGGAACGTTGAGTCAAAGTCTGTCACAGCAGTTAGCTTCCACTATTTTCAATAGAACCGGTTACACTAGATGCAGCAATGCAGCGAGCATTCTAAAAAACATAATCCAGTCTTCTAAATGTATTTTGATGTGACTTAATGTAATGCTTCTGTATCATAACTGGCTGCCAAAGCCTGTAGGCAGGGATTCCAATTGTGTTGAAGCAATTTTAGTAAGTGGTCATTTCAATACATTGTGTAGGCAGTCAGGCAGGTTTGCCAAGCACCTGGACTTCAAAGGGGAAATCAGTTTATCCTGTCTCCTGCTGGTGCCATGTATTTCAGCACATTGCACTCTTGCTGTCAGCACTTTCCTTTGTTTTGCAGAATTCCTTTTTGCACTCACAACAAAAGCTGGTAAAGGTTTTGTTTATTTATTTCATTTGTATCAGACTTACAAGCTCAAAATTGCTCTCATCAATTACTGAGCTGTCAGTTGCTTTTCATGGTGGCTGTAATCTCAACAGACCCTGGACTGAGAGCTCACACACACATGTAACACACATACACAACAACATACACACTCATATACTCTTTCCTGCCCTCTTGCTGATCAGTTAACACATTCACCAACAGAGTAAATCAATGTCTCAGTATTACAAATCCACATAAACTATTTCAGAACTGAAGAGCAGATCTCAGTACTGTTGCCAAGCATGCCCAGGAATGCTGTGGTTTTGTCAAACCAGGAAAGAGCCTCTTTGATTAAATAAATGTGTGTGTGTGTTTGTGTGTTTGTGTGTGAGTATTACTCCAGAGTTCTGACCCCTTGACATTTTAATAATGCATTCCTCACATACAGTATCCAAGCCCAGGAAATCCAACTTCACAATCTGTTTCATTAGTGCAGAGTCAGAGAGGAATGGCCTTGGATGGTCTTCTTTCTCAGCCATTGATTACAGTTCAAACATCCTATTTTAGCTCTTGACAAATGACTTATGGCCCATTGGGGGACTATAAATCACTTTCTTTTTCCACTTCATAGTAGCAACATTAGCATATCTGATAATAATTGTCCCATTGTTTGAATGAGTGAGCTTTGAAGTGAGTGCCCTTCACCCTCCCTACCTCTCTCTCTCTCACCCTTACCCTAACCCTAACCCCAACCCCCACCCCTCCCCAGGGGATGCTAACTCTGGTGTCTAACTGCATTGACCGGCTGAGTGTGTACAACAGTGCAGCCCACTTTAGTGAATGTGCAGGCGAGGAGGCCGGGGAGGCCTGGAAGGATATCCTCAACCTGCTTTACGAACTACTGGGTAAGGAGCTGCTTGCACCCACACAAGTATGTGCACACCCTTGAGGATACACACTCACACACACATATGCACATGCACGTACACTCCACTACACTACGCTCTGATTGTTGGTTTAATATGGTGTGTTTTCTCCAATTAACATGTCTTTGGCAAAGGATTAACTGCCTGGTGACTGCATATGAGTTCATAGCATAATGTCAGACCTATAGACCCAATGGTTTAGTATATCCAGACAGCCAATCTCCCATTGTGGCACTACTGAAAATCCCATCATGCCAAATTTCTCTGGCAGTGTTTTTGGGATCATTTGCTCAGTGACTCACATTTAAGAGCCATGAGGCACACTTGTTCTAAATGAGCCTATTCCTACTAGCAGTAGCTACTAGCAGTTCCAGATAATCTGTGGACCTGAGCTCCAAAGCGGAGATGCGGAGATGAAACAAGCACAGCTGTCACCACAGTAATCACTCACAGCAATGGGATGTGATTGGGCGCTGCCACTCCCTGAAACAGTGGGACAGCTTCAGGAGCCAGCTCAGAGTTGTGTCCAGGCCTTTTGACTGCTACGCTCTGATGAGATGAGGTGGGGTACAGTGAGTTGTGTATGTGTATGTGTGTGTGTGTGGGGGGGGGGCACAAAACTGCCGGTTCTAACAAATTAGGCTCAAAGCAGTCTAGGCAGTCAGCACTAAAGTGGGCTGAAGTGAGCTGCTGTAGAGTGTGATGTGGTTTGTTCCACTGGAGTTTAGTCTGGACTGTTGCTATTAAACAGCACTAGTGCCAGTTTTATCTGAGAGGACATTTACCCTTGATGCTGGTCTGTGGTGTGTGTTGAGGAGTTGTGAAAATGTGTGTGTCTGTGTGTGTGTCTGTGTCATTTGTGGCATTTACACAGCCAGTTTTAGCAGGTAGGAATAGAATTAGTCAAGAGCTGAAGGTCTTGGTGCTGGGGTGTGGTTTGTGTGTGTGTGTGTGCGTGCGTGTGTGTGTGTGTGTGTGTGTGTGTGTGTGTGTGTGTGTGTGTGTCTTTGTGGTTTGGTGCTACTATACTGCAGTGATGTCAGTCTTATCTAAGGTGGCATTTACACAGCCAGTTCTAGCCAGCAGGCATAGAATCAGTTCTGGGTTGGAGGTCTCAGCCCTTGGGTGTGCTGCAGTGAGGTGTTGTGAGGTGTGTGTTACGGTGGTGTGTGTGTGTGTGTGTGTGTGTGTGTGTATGTGATTTGGTGTTCAACTGCTGGTGTGCCAGTCTCATTTGAGGTGGCATTTATGTGGCCGGTTCTAGCCGGCAGGCACCCTGCAGTGTGATGTGACAGTCTGAGTCTGAGTCCATGTCACTTCAGTCGGTGGTGCTGGGAGGTGGTGTCAGGATGCAGTCAGGAGTTGTGTGTCTGATAGTGTGTGTGTGTGTGTGTGTATGTATGTATGTGTGTGGCTTGTTAAAGTCTCAGAGGGAAGCGCTTGCCGGAGTCCTGTGTATGCTGATTTTTGCTTGCTATATGATCAAGTGACCAGGCACTTCACACAGCCAACTGGGTGGCTTGATTTACCATTCATGCCTTGGGACTGTGGTCTGTGTGCACATGATGAATTGAGAACTGAAGCAGGGCATGCTATTATGCAAACACACACACACACACAAAGATTAACACACATACATGTGCAAACTCAGAAACACACACACATGCACACACATAAACACTGACACAGATTACCTCCTTAACCATGATAATTAATGACAGTAAGTTGCATAGGCCTATTCATGTTTTACAGTTTGAAATTTGTGGTTTGCTGTAGTTTGCACCAAAGGACTGATAATGGAACATTCCAGAGAAAAAGAAATGAGCAGCTGGCTGAGCCTGGTGCTGGGTTCAGCAGATGGTCCCTGAATCCATAAGGAGAACACACCATCCGTTCTCATCAGTGTCTGCCGAGCCCTGCAGATTACCTCGGTAGCACACAGACACACACACACATACAGACACACACACACACTGAAGATTCATGTGCACTCATTCATGGATGCACACTCCCACAAATAAACAACGTTAAGGCCAACACAGGCACCCGCATCTTTACTCCCTCTAACACACACACGCATCCAGCTACACACCTCCCAATTCTCCTCTCAATTCTTTACTTAAATCCAATGAGAAAGAGGCCATCTCCTTTGGATTTGAAACAGGATTGCCTACCTGTGCCCTGTTGCCTTTGGGAGGCTGGGGGGTGGATAATCTACCTTACTTCTCTACAGAATCCCTCTACTTCAATCAAGACTAGGTCCTTTTGTGTGTGTATGTGTGTGTGTGTATGTGTGTGTGTCCTTCACAGTGTGTTTACAGAGAGCGATTAGGGGAGCATAAGGATTCATTAGATTGCAGACCACGTCTGTCTGTTCAAAGGATGCCTCCTTCCCCTTTCCTCGAAGACACACAGACATCTCTTACTCATGCACGCACACACGCACACACACACACACACACACACACACACACACAACCCCAGGAAAACATTGACAAATGCACACACTTATACACACACACTGTCTCACATAAGCCTTCAAGATGTGTCCTCAATAAATTTGGAATGTGTCCTCTGCCTGCCAACTCTGTGGTGACCCTGGTAGTTTGGCAGGGGCGTGTATGTGGTGTGTGTGTGTGTGTGTGTGTGTGTGGTGGCCCTAATGCATGCATCTCCATTAATTAATATGCATGAGGGGCACCTGAAGGAGACACTTGTCCTCTCCTCTGGATGAAATTTGCCAGCTGACATTTGAACATTCTTCACCAGTCATTAGGATGCGCTCTGTCTCTGTCCCTTCCTCTTGCGGAAAATCAGCAAGAAAAACAAGTGTGCTGACAGTGTTAGAAACTATATTTTATTTTAGCTTTGTCAGTCTGTGTTTGATTGGGGGAAGGGTTGTTAGAGGGAATACAATGAATTCTTAGATCACCATCTTACCTTGAGTGTAACCTTTTTATCTTGGTTCTGAACATCTGACCTTTGACCCCTGTCTCCTGTTTGGGTTTGATTTTCTCATTGATGTGTTGCAGCTGCGCTGATCCGGGGGAATAGGAACAACTGCACTCAATTCTCACACAATCTGGACTGGCTGGTCAGCAAATTGGAGAGGTTGGAGTCATCATCAGGTATGCTGTAATGAACATGCACTAAAGTACTCAAACCTGCTATTACATTACTTTGGTGAAAATGACACTATAGGTGCTGTCTAATCATTTGGTTTCTATACTCGAAGAACACATTGCTGTAGACGCTGTATAGCGAGTGTATGACTTTGTTTGAAGGAGGGGTGGTGGTGGTGGTCTAGTTAGAGACTTGGCTTTCCCATTGAAGAATTCTGTCAGCTGCCACCATTGTGCTCTTGATCAAGGCACCAGAGTCTATATTACTTCAGGGGCACTGGCCCCACAGTTTACTCACAATCACCCCTAAGAAGAGCAGCGACTGAACGGAATGTCGTAACAGAAGTAGCTACAATGTAAACAGAGCTCTGAAATGTTGACTCTGTGTTTCTTTTTCAAAAATAAAATGAAAAAGTACAGAAAGGTCAACTCTTCTTCCTTCATGTGCGTGTCACTGAGAGGGAGGAATTGTGTCTTCAGCCTGTCTTTAGATAAACAGTACCTCTGACACTGCTTGGAACGCTTCCCAGTCCTCTCTGATACCGGCAGTGCACAAGGACAATGGCAACCCTTCCTCACTACCTCAACATTTGTCATTGATTTATTTTAAAATCTCCCCACATGCTTAAAGAGCCAAACCCCTTAACTAAAACCAGCAGCTTCCTCCTTGGGACTTGGGACTCCTGAGTCCTGGACCACCTGTGGTATTGAATTGCAGGACCAGCAGAGAAGCACACTTGCAAAGAAACTGCAGGACATCCCTTACTCAAGCTGTGTGAAGGACATTTTGAAAATACCCTTTCTTAATGTTCTTGAGAAAATTATTTTTTCTCCCTCTCTTGTCTTCCTTTTATTGCTCTCTCTCTCTCTCTCTCTCTCTCTCTCTCTCTCTCTCTCTCTATATATATATATATATATATATATATATATCCCCTCTTCCTCCTCTTTTTGATATCCTGCCTTAGGCATTCTGGAGGTCCTGCACTGCATCCTAATCGAGAGCCCTGAGGCACTCAACATCATCCAGAGGGGACATATCAAGTCCATCATCTCTTTGCTCTACAAACATGGACGCAACCACAAGGTGACACAGGCACCCCTCTGGACAGCCCCCAGTCATTTACGCATATCACACACTGTTCTACAGACACAGACTGATGCACACACACACACACATACACACACACTGCTCTGACACTGCTCTGACACTCTGAATGGAATGAAAAATTGAGATCTAGATAAAGAATTGGGGAAGGGATGGGCAAGAGGAGAGCAGTGGTATTGTGTTGGGTGGGTCCCAGTCCCAGCAGCAGGCGGTGCAGACGAGGTGAGATGAATGGCTAAGCAGTGCAGGTAAGAGGAAATGTGTGCTTTGAAAGTCATGGGGAATGACAATGCTTTGAGCTGTCAATGAGAGCAGTGCGGCAGGTCAGTGGTATGGCCCTAGAGAAAGTATCCTGGATGAACACGCAGATGGAGTCTATTCATTTGTTGCTTTTGAAAAAAAAGAAATGGCTACATTAGATTGTATTAGATTGGGTGCAGTGGTTCTCCATGTTGATTGCCTGTTTAAGTGTTTGCCTACATTGATACATTGACTTTACTTCTTACTCTCAGTGCTGATGTTCAAATGAGCATTTTTTTGATGGTGCAGGATTTCTGACATTCGGCAAGCTATTGACTGTAAACACTTTGACGTATGATGTATCAAGTTGTTTGTGTTGAGTCAAAATCTACACCGATTCTGACATCTCCCCAATATCAATCAGTGGGCCATATAGCTGCCGTTTGGCCAGGGCTCTTATGCATTGGCCCATAATAAAGCATGGAGCTTTGGCCAGCTGCCGCTGGCTGAAGCCTCTTAGCAATTTAAGGCCTCTGCTTTGGAAAAAAAAAAAAAAAAGAAGTGGGGAGATGGTCTCTCATGTATCAAAAAGATATTAGTAGCCGTGCTCCTCATCTCATGATGAGCCCCTCCTAGCAATTATCCACCCATTAACAGCCAAGCAAGAAGTGACAGAACCTCCATTATCATCCGGCAGTGAGATCTGTTAGAAATTTATTGCTTATCAGCCCAACCCGAGGAGGAGATAGTGGGAGCAAGCTCACATGTGGTGTGTGTGTGTATATGTGTGTGTGTGTGTGCATGTGTGTGTGTGTTCTGCAGATCCTGGATGTGCTTTGTTCGTTGTGCGTCTGCAATGGCGTGGCAGTAAGAGCCAATCAGAATCTCATCTGTGATCACCTGCTTCCCAGAAGAGATCTGCTACTTCAGACACGACTGGTCAATGATGTTCACAGGTAAAGCAAATGCAGAACTGAACATTTTTATTTAACATGTCAACATGTCAACACCAAGCATGTTAAAGAGGACTGAATGTGATTGGTCAACTTTCTTCGCAATAAATGTTTGAATACCTTCAGGACAATGCAGCCATTATCTTCATTGTTTTTTTTTTTTTTAACAAGATAATATAATTGTAGGTAGCTGGTACAATAGCTGTGCAATAGATACAGACGGCAAGTCTGGTTAACCAAAATGCGAGTGCGGGGTTAGCATGTGGGAAAAACAGGAAGAAGTAGGGGTCGATTTAACATGCAAGTGAGTGGAGAAGCACTGCTGCAAGTGGAGAAAATTGGTCGCTAAGTAAAATTGAATAAAATGTGAGATGAGATGATTTGTCTGATGATGACCTGTTTGCTTGCTTGGGTTTAGACTAATATACATTTTCCATGATTTGTTAATTCCAGTAAAACTGACAGAAATGTCTCAAGTGGACTCATTATTGCACTAATTTCAATGACTAAACAGATTCGCTCAATTTAACAAGCTAAAATTAGCTACATTTGCACTGATGTTAAATGAAGATAGCGAGTTAGCAAGCTAACAAAGCTAAAAGCCATCAATCAAAATTGTCCTCTGTATTTTGTTTGGAGGTGTTACAAGTTGACAATGCATATCGGCCAGTTTAAACAGCATAAATAGCTGAACGCATTGCCCTCAGAAATAAGTCAAGCTCCATCTAATTGGTGCTCAGTGTAACTACTAGCAGGGCACCTGATTGACCTGCAGCCAAAATTAACCTCTGTTTTCCCCCACATTGGCACGAGGAGCTTTTTGTGGGGATTAACCAGACTTGCTGTCTGTATCTATATTTAAATTAAGTAGACCTCCCTCCTGCCACACTTATTGATTTTTGCTCCCATGTTAGCACGTTAGTACAATGGTCCTGCAAGTTGCTGGTTTGGGCCTGGGCAAGTGCAGGGCTCAACTCGAGTCACAACTTGCACACAAACAACAAACACACACATGCATATACACACACACCCTGCACAACAACAAACACAACACATTTGGACATGCATATTTTGATCCATCTTTGTTGCTCCCTACTGACATCCATAGCTAGTTTTGCAACTGACTTATCGCTCTTTCCCTGTGGCAGCATGAGGCCTAATATCTTCCTGGGTGTGAGAGAGGGCTCGGCGCAGTACAAGAAGTGGTACTTTGAGCTCATGATCGACCAGGTTGACCACTTTGTCACCAGTGAGCCATCTCACCTGAGAGTGGGCTGGGCCAACACCAAAGGCTACGCCCCTTACCCCGGGGGCGGGGAGGGCTGGGGGGGCAACGGCGTTGGAGATGACCTCTATTCTTACGCCTTCGATGGTCTGCATCTGTGGTCAGGTGGGTCTTGAGCTTGTTAATTGTCACTAAGTCGTTAAGTAATTGTAGTTTAGGAAGTCACTTTCAGACTCAGACTAGCAGCTGTGAAGGAACAAGAGACCGTGGGATGTTCTTGGTTAAGATCAGTATTCTCCGTGACAGATTAAACTGTGAAGCTCAATTTTCAAGGTAACGAACAATGTCTATGTAAAGCTCAGTAGGTCTGAATGAAGTATCCTGGTAGGTGAATGATTTAAATGCATGACCGGGGTGGTGGTAGCGTAGTGGTTAAGGAACCTGCCTAGTGTGTAATTAGCCTGGAAAGTTTTGGGTTCGAATCCCGGCTGCCACCGTTGTGCCCTTGAGCAAGGCACTTAACCCTAAGTTGCTCTAGGGGAGACTGGCCCGGAACAATTGATAGTTGATGAGTTGTAAGTCGCTTTGGATAAAAGCGTCTGCTAAATGCATAAATGTAAATGTAAATAAATGTGAACGTGTGCGTGTCTGTGTGTGTGTGTGTTTGTGTGTGTGTGCGTGTATGTGTGTGTGTGTATGGAAAATGTGTTCATCCATAGTGTTTTGCTGGAACTATTGTAAATGGGATGTGTTTAGATTGCGCTCACTGAGTGCTTAATATTCTTCATATCCCTCCTTTGACAGAAAATAAGGGTTGATACTTTGGAAGATGTATTGTACTTCAAATGGCTGTGGAAGAAATCTCATTTGTCATTCTTCACTTGGGGCTCCACTTTTGAGTCTTACAGAGCTTAAAGTAGCACCAGGCAGTGTACTGTGAATATTTTCAAATTGAGCTTTGCAGACCTTGAGGCTCAAACTGAGGAACACACAGTCTTCTTTCAGCAACACTACCGAGAACAAGGCTTTTGTGTGTGTGTGTGTGTGTGTGTGTGTGTGTGTGTTTGTCTATGCCTGTGTGTATGCCTGTGTGTATGTCTGTAGCTGTGTGTGTTTGTGCTTGTGATTCTTTGCTTCCATGCTTGTGTACTCATGCATATTGTTTTTGTGTGTGTGTGTGCGTGTGTGTGTGTGTTTTTCCTGCGTCTGTCTGTGTATCGCTTTAACCCACCTCCGCCCCAGGTCGTATCCCGCGGGCAGTGGCCTCAGTGAACCAGCACGTGTTGACCTCAGATGACGTGGTGAGCTGCTGCATGGACCTGGGTGCCCCCAGCATTTCCTTCCGCATCAACGGCCAGCCTGTACAGGGCATGTTTGAAAACTTCAATGTGGATGGACTCTTCTTCCCTGTGGTCAGCTTCTCTGCGGGAGTCAAGTAAGTCGCTCACCTCAGTCAGGTCAGCTGTATGGGTAAGGTAGTAAGGCCTATCTAGGTAAGTCAATTGGATATGTGTGTGGAGGGGGAAGGCTCAGCAAGAGATTTTATGTTGCAGTAATATAGAAAAGCAATGAAAAGTGCTTGACAAGTAATCTTTGGGAGAGGTTAAGGGAGGCTAGAGAATTTGATGTTACATCCATAATGCTGGAATTGCCCTAGGACATTATGGAGACCTTAACCTAAAATGCATGTTTTGTTTCAAGTTGAGTGTTATAATCAGTCAGTGTATGTGTGCAGACAAATTGCTACACACATGCACAGACCCACACACACAGGCACACACACACGCCCCCACACAGATAACAACGCACATGCATTCACACTTGAACTATACAGAACAACTTTTAATATCTTGGAGGTTTGTGTGGGCTTTCCCTTAAATCCCCACTAAGATACATAAGTAGGAGAATATGTATATATATATACATAAAATGTATATAAATAGTGTATTTTTCGACACAAAGGCCACGCAAAGCACAAAACAGTCGAGCATAAAACTGACATGGTCAGTCAGTCCATGGGTAGTGAGGTAGGCTAAATATAGACATGGTGCACACTGTTGATGACGCTCAAATGTCCCCAGAGATGGGGAGGCAAAAGTTGAACTTATCCGGCAGGTCCGGCACATGGCATGGTAAATATCGGAAACTTGCCTGGCCATGTAGAGAGCACAGTCCAAAGTTGTAATCTCCTAGTGCAGATAACAAGGTGGAGATGTAGCCTAGACTACTCTCCACTATGTCTCATACCTGTTGTTCTCAGTTCAGAGTTTGTTATAATGAACAGCACTCAGTTCAAACAGATCTGCTGACATGAAGTGGTGGATCTTTCAGATTGACTGAACACGCAATCTCTCGGATCAGACTTAAGTGAGTGTAGACGGAGCAGCGCAACCATTGTCAGCTGAAAAAAACTGACAGAAAAACTCACAAAAAATACTTGACAGAAACAGTCTGAAAGTACAATTACACATAGAAAATGTTTTCAAAAAGATAAGGAAGGCAGGACGGGCCATGTAGCTTGAGAATGAAGACATGACTTGATTAGGAGTAAAACAGTAAAATTAGAAGTATAAATTAGTGGACAAATATGCTGTTGACTGACTGCTTCTAATAATGCTACTCATCACCATTTCCAGTCTTCCTTAAGTATGTAATATGCACTCACACATGAGTACCATTTACAGCCATACGGACATAAACATGTGCCCTTCCAAAACTCCACCCAATGTGCTCAGTGTGAATCCAGACATTTGAGAAAGTAACTGATCAAGAGCACCAGTACTTTGTGCTTCTGAACCCCTAACACACACAAACACACACACACACACACACACACACACACACACACACACACACACACACACACACACATACTCACACACAACCACACAGAAACAACCAACCACACAGAGAAACTACCCACACAGAGACAGCCACCCACACAAACACAGCTAGCCACACAGTCAGTCCTTGTGTCATCTCTGTCGGATCCTCATAGAATTGGCATCTCATCCCTAAAGGCCTTTTCCCTCCCTCTGAATAGTATGCCATCCTGATAAAACTTGATCCCAGGCCCACACACTATGTATGTTGTTGCCATGGTTGCCTCAAACAGAAGTTGAAGATTGACAGGTCTTCCTGAGTAGAAGGGATTTTCAGGCTCCAGTGAGTTTGTTGGTGTGTGTGAGTGTGTGTGGTGTGTGTGTGTGTGAGTGTGTGTGTGTGTGTGTGGTAGTAGGTATAGACGGGGCTGCTCATAGCTGCCTGCTCGCTACTGCACTGTGCTTCATCTGAGTTTGAGCATCACCATCCAGCTGTGCCCTCACCTACTGTTCTCTCTCTCTCTCTCTCTCCCTCACTCTCTTTCTCTTTCTCTCTCTCTCTCTCTCGTCTGATATTGTACAGGAAGATAGAAAGAAACGGATTTACAGAGAGATGGACAGAGATACCATTGACAGATTGACAGGCAGAAAGATGGTCAGAACCAAGGAAGCAGACATTTACAAACAGGCAGCTACACAGAAGAAATACAATTATCTATACAATTACAATTATCAATTATCTCTCATCTGTGTAATGTTCTGCTTTTTAAATGTTCTACACATTTAAGCACCTTTAGATTCACACATATCTGCAAATGCAGATACAGATCCACACAGTCAGTGCCGTACGTACTTCACATATGCACTTATTTATGTATGCCGATGTTATACTTCATGCGAACGCACCAGGTGAGTGTAAGCAGATCAGATAAATAATGAATGCCTGTAGTAGGCACCCGAGGAACGGCCATGGGTCATGCAGGCATGGATGTGGGCATGAGTAGATGTGGAGGGGTTGGCATTAGCTGAGGAGGTGGCGGTGCATGTGGGGGCTGGCAGCGCTACAACTCTGGTTAATAATTGATCAGGGCTCTTTGAATGGGTCTGATGTGCGTCATTGCTACTACTTGAGTTGCTATTTCAGGCCAGGCCAGCAAGGAGCGGTGGGAACTCACTTGGTCTACATGCTGTGTGTGTGTGTGTGTGTGTGTGTGTGTGCGCCTGCCTCTGTCATGCAGAGCAGACTGCTGGAGATCAGACCCCCGCCCCCCCACTGCTCTTCTCACAGCTGAGGGCAGCGGAGGACATGAGCTCCCTGAGCACACACACTCACACACACACACACACACACACAAACACACATACAAAACCCACACCCAGGGCTCTAGACACATTTTATCACACCACTGTGAAGCTACATGAATTGTCCTGTGTCCTGTGAAACTGAAACTGCTGTCTCTTCAGTTTTAGCAAATCAGATGACATAACATTCTTTACATGCACATTTTTAGTGTGTCTTCCATCTCACCATTTCAGCCTCAGCAACACTGTCCCAGTGTCCAGTGTCCTATTGTGTTAGTTTTTAACTACATTTCTTCACATCCTTCTGGTCCTGCTGGTACTGTTCCATGGGTTTCATTCAATATCATGTGTGTCAGATCTAGTTTTTATACAGTTACTGCATTTTCTTTTGCACTTTCTTTCCCTTTTGGACTTTCGCTCACATGTTCCTTTTAAACCATATTTGCTTCAGTTCATGTCTGAAGTCAGAGTGACCTCTTCCTCAGTCAAGCATCTCTGTTTTTTTCAGTTGTGGGGGACACTCTGACCCGCAGCTCTCTTGATCTCTCTTGCTCCGCAGGGTGCGCTTTCTGCTGGGTGGTCGCCATGGTGACTTCAAGTTCCTGCCGCCGTCAGGCTATGCGCCATGCTATGAGGCGCTGCTGCCGCGGGAGAAGATGCGTGTGGAGCCAGTCAAGGAGTACAAGAGGGACGCTGAGGGCGTCAGAGACCTGCTGGGAACCACGCAGTTCCTGTCCCAGGCGTCCTTTATCCCCACACCCGTGGACACCAGCCAGGTGGAGCAAGGCACAAACATAACACATACACATTCATAAATACACACGCACACACACACACACACATGCAGTCACAGTTATAGGATGATACTATACACCAGAGAATGCAAAAATACTGTATGCATGCTTAACTGTAAACACAAATATCATAGAAACTCGACATAAATGCAGCATAGCCATATATACAAGTCATAAGTCAGTGTGCACCCAGACATGTTAAGACTCTTAAAGGTGCAAGAAGACATTCAGAAATGCATAGAGACAGCTATCTATACAGCAGTCCTAAAACTCAAAAAATATTGTGAGGTGGAGGATCAAAGTGAGAAAGCAAGCGAGGGAGAGACAGAGAGAATCAGTGAGAATGTGGAAGATGAATCCCTCTCCTTGTTTCTCTGTACCCATCTCAGATTGTCATGCCTCCCCACCTTGAAAAAGTGCGAGACAAACTGGCTGAGAATATCCATGAGCTCTGGGCCATGAACAAGATTGAGCTTGGATGGTCTTACGGCAAGGTATGTCCCACAGCTCCTCATATGATCCACGTGCTCCATCCACAAGACAACGACTGACTCTGACATACAGTAGATTGCGCCCAGGTCAGCTAGTCTACACCAGCTTTGGTGCCATTGTGTGCCAGTTTTGATGGTAGCCTGCGCTAGGTCTGGTGCCATCATGCTATCAACTGTTGCTGTGGTCAGTGCAGTTCATTAGCACTTCTACAGTTCCTTGCACTTCATAGGATTCTTAGTCTATAGTATATACTGCCATCACAAATGTAAAGTAAATAATTAGTAAACAACATTAACTAATATTGCAATGGACTTTAAATGGCATCAATACTGACATGTTCAGTATAGACTTCACACTTGTTTACTTTAAAGCTTTAAAGTACATTTATATTCATCTCTTCTTTTTGCAAACATACTGTCTTAATTAATTTCACCTTAATGTTGATTGATGGTAGCCATCCCATAAGTTATCCATGCATTTGAGTTGATGTATCCTTGACAATTCACTACAGATATAGGGTTTACATTGTAACATGACCCATGACATAACAAATATTTTTTCTGCGACTCTGTACCGTGAGAACCAAAGCCAGCCTGTGCATCATTTTGCTTTCTCTTTCATAATTTGCTGTTCAACTTACTAAAAACAGCGGGTAAGTCACTGAACCCCATCCTGTTTCACTGTGTCTTCCCATCTGAGTCCTTTGTCTGTTATTGAACCTCCATTTAAGCTGCCATACATTCTCTTTTGACATTACTGTAGGCTGTAGGCTCCACCTATGTCCACCATGTCTAAGCCAGTCACACACTATTCCTGTCCTACTCTGAGATGATAGGGGCCATTGAGACTGTCTAGCCATTTAAACACAACATGACTATCTCTGTCAGTGGCCATGCATACCCATGTGGAACAGGTCTGTCCTTGTGTGGTCATATATAGATAGATGATACAGTTATTATGGTCCCATTCATGTAACACAGTACAAATGCCCTGCATGCCCAATGATAATTTTGTTGCAAACTCTTCATCATAGATATATCATGTAAATTCATCATAGGTTTATCATGTGATTCCTATGTTTTTTTACAAACCTTTTTGCTTTGGGCACTGACCTGTTCAGTGCATTTGAATAGCTGAAATGTTGCCTTCATCTGACTAGCAGTATACTGTGTAAAGTGTTTCTAAAGAAGTAGTGGTGTTTTATAAGTGAGAAAGGAGATGTATAACTCTAGTGTGCTCATAGCCATCTGCTGTAAGTGAGTAAGTTGATTATTCTCTTTGCTGTGTGCTGGATATGAACAGAGCAGCATGGACTCAGACTTGCTCTACTCATGTTGTGAACAAATGGCTTCTTTGGCTCTGTGTTCCCTCACTGTAACGGGGTATAAAAATGAGAAACAAGAAGCAAGAGGCACTCTTGAATACATCGCAATAGCGGAATCAATGTGTATGTGTGTGCGTGCAGGCACGCACATTTGCGTGTTATGGCAGTTTGTGTGTGTGTGTGTGTGTGTATTTCATCTTTCTGTTCTTTTCTGTCTGTTCTCTCATCAGTATATCTGACTTCCTCTTTTCTTTCCCCTGTGTTTATTTTCTTCCACTGCAAAGAAAGGGTAGAAAAGGCCATTGGTCCGTGTCTCATCCAGAGAGACAGAGGGACAGCGTAGCCTAGCTTCTGTCTTCTCCAATGTCTTAGCAGAGTGGTCATATTTAAAACGTTGGCGGCAGGCACCAAGGGGTTGGAGTTCGCATGCTCATTTATTATAAAGCGCTACTTTAATAGCTGCAGCTGTTACGAGTCCCATTTAAAACTGACTTTAACGAGACCTCGTTAGCACTTGGGTCACATTGCCTGTCCCTGCTTTGATGGAATCTGGCCTGGTGAAATGGTGATATTTTGGCAAGAGGTGCCCTCGTATTTGGAGAGGGGAACCTCCAGTCCAGCTGTTCCTTTTTTGTGTGTGGGCCAAGAGGTTCTGAGATAGAGAAGGCAGAAATCAAGATGTGTCCTGTACTGTAGGTACATTTGCAATTGATTATACTGTTAGCGTGTAGTAAATAATAATTTATCATCGGTAATCATATCACATATTATCAATGATGCACATTTAAGTGTAGCATATATTTTTTATATATATCATGGACTGATATAGCATATTGTGCTATGTGGGTTGAAGGGATGTTTCTTCCGTCTGAATGGAATAGAATGATGTCAGTCCCCAACATGTTCTGAATGGGAATTGACCATACAAATGGCAATTTAAACAGTGGATTAAGCTCAGTCCTAGCCCTAAGTGTTTGACTAATGCATTCTGATCTGTATTGAGTATCATTGGAAGATTACCAGACAGATGATGGATCACAGGATTTCAGGAATATGGAGAAGAAAAGTGGAAATTAAAATGGTCCATTGGGAAGATGTTTTAAGATGGTGTTCTAGAATGAGGGAGAGCAGGTCTGTTTACTCCTTCTTTGGAGAGAAGCATCACAGGTCTACAGTAAGGGATAACTTGTGTTTACAGTATGTTCAGTGTACTGTGGCTGCAAAACTGAAAACACATGCAGCATGTTTTCTTGGTTTGCTCTGACTGTCCTATTTTTAATGACTGTGGTATTTAGGAGATATTGCTCTGTACAAGTCTTCTTAAAACCACTGTTCAGCCTGGAATCAACCTGACTGTGCTTTGGCTTAAAGCTGCCATATCAGTCACCAGTCAAGGCCAAGATCAAGGTCAATTTATTTATATAACACATTTTAAACAACATAAGTTGAACCAAAGTGCTTTACATTCAGATGATTGCAGAAAAAATAACATTAATTATCAGAAAATAATAAATGTGTGAATCAAAATGATATGCAATCAAACCTCACCAAGAAAACATGCTAAGTCTACATTCATGATATATCTTAGTCAGTCCACTTGAACCACAGTATGCAGAGGACATACACACAGCCTCTGTTGTGCTGTCCTGTTGTGGTAATATGTCTAATCCCAATCTCAGTAACCTCCCATGGTTGCTATGGTTAGACTTCATTAGTAGATATACCTCCTGTGAATGTATATTTGTTTTTGTTGTTTCAGTCCATTTTCATTCTTTTACTTGAGCTCTCCCATTGTCATGCACGTTAGCCTACTGTAGGTGCACCCTAAGTGCATTTTTGTCTCACTGTAGTGAGCATGCTTTGATGTTTGTCTGTGTTGCTCTCTATCAGATCAGGGATGACAACAAGAGACAACATCCCTGCCTGGTGGACTTCTCCAAGCTGCCTGAAACTGAGAAGAATTATAACCTCCAGATGTCAACAGAAACCTTGAAGTAAGAGATCTGAGTGTGTGTGCGTGTATGGTGTGTGTGTGTGTGCGTGTGTGTGTGTGTGTGTGTGTGTGTGTGCGTGTGTGTATTTATGGAAGAGAATTTATGTGGAAGAGAATGTTTGTGTGCAACTGTGTACTTTTCTCTTTATATCTTCCATGTTCCCACCTGTGGCCCTGAGAAAGGGCAGTGTGCTCATGAGTGAAACACTGCTGCAAAACACAGATTGTGTCTGCTGTTGGTGCGTTGGGTTTGGAGTTATAGCGAGTGATTCACTTTCCACTCTCTGTGTGATGGTACACAATGCTCTCATTCTATGCCTGGGCCACAAGCTTTAATAAAAACAAGAAGAATCTCTTAGAAACACAGACCTGCACATACATACAGACACAAAGACACACACACACACATACAAATGCAAACTTCATCAGAGGACACCTTCCATCGACCACTGATGGATCAGTAAACCAGACACACAAAGTTCCCAAGAGAGAGTCTGTCTTTTACTTCAAGATAAAAGATATCTATTCGTCTTTCCCCTTGTACTCCTTTGTCCTTCAAGAGAGCAATGGATCTCACTCTTCAAATACTAACTAGAATCAATAGAGGGTTTGAACATTGATAAAAGCAGCCAGCATTGTGCTGCCTAAGTTGGGTGAGATTCATTGGGTTTGTGCTGTATTAGTACATAATTTGTGTGGAACAGTGTGGAAGTTGCTTCGCTATTTGAGAAATGAGAAGCAGGTAATGAGACAGAGAATAAGACATGACGCAGACAGACACCTTTGTGAGACAATAGGAGATAAAGGCAATCAGCTCAATGTTGTTTTTCTCGTCTGGAAACGAGTCAATTATCCAGCCCTCGGCCATTCCCTCTTCTTTGAAACGACCATCAAGCTGAGTCAATGGATTCATTATTTGGAATGACACAGACAATTTAGCAGTGCATTACCCTCCCGCTCTCTTCTGCGGCTGCTGGCGCAGCAGGCTCACTGTGCTTTCGAAGATATTACATCACTCACGCGGTGTGGCAGGATGGCCTTAAGTTATCATCATTCTGACATGTACTGCTGCAGTATGGGAAATAATGCATGAGGAGTGGACATTGTATTAAGACTTTAACCACACTATTCGCCTGCTTCACAAATCAAGTATGAACATCTTCATGAGTTAGTGGCTATGCTTTTAATCACATCTGGTCCAGATCGGCTTTATTTCCATTTCAGATCTGCATCACTTTCTGTTCTAAATCAATTCTCTTCTAAATCAGTTTCACATTCAAGTGAGGTCATGTCAAAATCCAGTTCCCATCTTCTGTATATCCACTCCAGAGTTAGAGAAGGTCGATCCTATCTGTTGAGTAATCACACACTGACTGTTACTCAGCCTCACTAAGTGTTTTTTCTGCTCACACACAGACCTCCGCAGTGACCTCACCAAAATATAATCAGGAACACCCACATGTCCATGCTAAAAAAATTCTTTAGCCAAGGTTGCATGGCAACAGTTAAGTTTTATAGTTTGTCTGCATCAAATAACAGTGCACAGATGTAATGACAATAAATGGCTCTTCAAAAATGCAAATTTAAGGTGTGGAATGATTGATGAGTGCAAATATGAGCTACAAGACTTTGCCATGCAACCCTGACTGAGAGACTGTGACCCGCGAAGCCAGCGCAGAGGCTATTAGCCTGTGTCAGCTCCAGTTAGCAACAGTCATAGTTCTTCCTTCCATAGTTCGCCTCTTAACAGGCAGTGAGGATCACAAACACCAAGCGGGAGAAACGTCTGCATCATGGACCACCTACAGAGCTTTGCAGCAATTATTCAAAAGCCCAAAATTTTAATTCAAAATGTTAATTCCACAGACTTATTCCGCATGGACAAGTGGGCGAAGATTCAATCGCATTTTGATGATGTCACTGCAAAGATCTGTTTGCATCACTGTAATCTCTTCTCTGCTTCCTTCCCACAGGACACTGCTGGCACTGGGATGCCATGTGGTGCAAGTCAATGCCAATGCAGAGGATGACCTGAAGAAAGTCAAACTCCCAAAGAAGTGAGTCGCTCTCTCTTTCCCTCCTTCTCTCCCTTTCCCTCTCTTCACGTGTTCAGTTTTTAATATTTCTGACATCTCCTTCATCACTAACCATCGGTAGAGTCAGTGGGATCTGAAAGACTGAGTACAGTCTATGAAGAGGCATCTTCAGAGACTCTTACACTCTTCTTCTTACATGCTAAGCGTTTGTTACTGTTGGCCTTGTTTGTTTGTTTGTTTTTTTCTAGCTACATGATGTCAAACGGCTACAAGCCCACACCTCTAGAGCTGTCAGATGTGAAGCTCACCCCAGCCCAGGAGCTGCTGGTGGATAAGCTGGCTGAGAATGCCCACAATGTTTGGGCCAAGGACCGCATCAAGCAAGGATGGACCTATGGCATCCAGCAGGTACTAAAGAAGCCTCATGCAGCCTTCATGAAATACTGTATATTAAATGCACTATTATGCACGGAATGAGTACTATACAGAATGGGCTAGTATCAAATATGATTCTGTAAGTTGCAGATGTGACGTGTGAAACGTATTCAAATTTAAAACTTCAAGTAAAACCTAAACAGATGTCTAGACACAGCTTTCTTTCGTGGGGGAGGGGGTGGGGGCATCCTCTTCAGATAAACATGATGTAGGGGAAAACAGGATAGTTATAATTATGACAAACGCTCAATTAATCTCATATTCCCTGGAAGGATTGACAAGCCAGTCGGAACAGACAACAGCTTGGAGCTCCATCCCCCATGTGGGAGACTGTACTGGCTTCTGTTACAGTCTTCTCTTCCCTTCTCTTCTTATCTCTTCTCTTCTCTCTCTCTTTTCACTTTTTCCCATGATGTCTTCCTCTTTACGGTCATCCTCCTCGTTCATGTTTTCTCATGTTCTTCTGTCCTCTGTATTTTTTTCCCATTTTTCCTTATCTTCTATTTATTGTATTCCTCACTCTTCTTCATGGAAGGACTTGAAGAATAAGCGCAATCCTCGTCTGGTGCCCTACATACTGCTTGATGAGCGCACAAAGAAGTCCAATCGGGACAGCTTACGGGAGGCCATTCGCACGCTGATTGGTTATGGTTACAACATAGAACCACCTGACCAAGAAGGGGGTGAGTCTGTTCATCTCTATTACTGACAGCCATGGCTGCTTCATAGAAGCCATATAAGAATGCACAAGCCTCTGTCACAATGGGGGAGAAACACTGCCTTGATATTAGCCCATCTGTGATCATGACTGAGTGGCAGTGTGTGCTGCTGAGATAAAGTATGTGGAAATACACTTGCATGTCTAGGAAGAGCCAGAGTGATATGCACAGCATGTAAATCATCTCCTAGCTCCTCCTTGCAGCCCACAATAAACAATCAATTACTTGATTACATGTTGCCTGGAAGTCAACAACAGTCTGTTCATTCATGCCTCCAGGTCATTCTTAGATGCCAATTGTATGTGTTTTGTGGTGCAAAGCTATATTTCAAGAATTATACTCATTATGCTCAGAATTATGCACATTGTTATGCTCTTAATGTTGTGTTGTATACAGTAAACACATTACAGGTTACAGACTCTTTTAACTGTTGATGTTCAGAAAGCATGTTTGTTTATTTCTGTGTTCTACAGAGCGATCACTTAATCAAGCTTTCATGAATGCTATATAAAATGGTTATATTAAATATAACAATAATGGATAAATTACTGCAAATAGCTATTATGAGGAGCCTCTTTGCGTTGTTTTCACCCAGGCAAAGCAAAGAGGTTAAATGGAGTGTTTTGCTGTGAAGCACAGTGATTCTTTGGGCTATGGACAATTCTCAATAATAAGAATTCAATTAAATGCATGTTGAAATCAAGAGGGATAGTTTACTTATATTTGCCTGCATAATTATCAGAGGCACCTTGAACAACAATTGATACATGGCTTTGATAAATGATTGATACGCATAACTACTATTTGGACTCTAAGAGCACTATGATGAGTATGTCACAGTTGCCACCATACTACATTGCAGGCTCTTACAGTTGCAGTCATTCTCCCCCTGGCTCAGTAATTGCATTAGCAGTTGGACAAATGTAATGACACAAAGTGTTTTTTTATCTTTAAGCACCAAATGAAAACTCAGGGTAAGCTCATTTGTTTTCAGTGTGGTGGTACAATGTTCCTCACCCCTCCATCTGCCGGCAGGTCACGCAGTGGAGAGGCTAAGCATTGATAAGATCCGCTTCTTCCGGGTGGAGCGCACATATGCAGTGAAGACGGGGAAGTGGTACTTTGAGTTTGAGGCAGTGACAGGAGGAGATATGCGTGTGGGCTGGGCCCGGCCCGCATGCAGGCCAGATGTGGAGCTGGGGACAGACGACCAGGCCTTTGTGTTTGATGGCCATAAGGTCAGTCCAGCCCCAGCCACGCTGACTTCATTTACAGTGCTGTTCAAATAGCCTACAAGTAATGTTTGGATTTCAGAATAGTCTTATAAGACTGACAGATAAAAGAATATTCTGTAGTCTGTAGTAGTGTGTTAGCAGCTTGATTGAAATGTTAAATTAGCCACTCACCAGAGTTTCTTGCACCAGACTCTTGGACTGAACTTGGTGACCCCTCCTTGGCACAGTCCTTGAGACCTCCCTGGTGATTGCGTCTTTGGTATGATTTTCTTGAGAGTGGCTTTGTCATTGCCCTCTAAAGTCCCTTTGAAAGCCCTCCTTACTGACTGCTTTAGTGCAGCCTGGACCTCTTGCACAGGTGCTTCTTTCAAGCACTCTTTTGAGCTCCAAAGGCAGAGCACAGCCTTTATCTTTTTCCAAAGGAGCTGTCTATTATGAGGGGGCTTTGCTGAAGCTGTTAGCTTTTTGAGATTTACTGATGAAGAGTTGACTGCATCCAAGGTCAAAGATTAAACCCAAGGTCAACACCCAAAAAAGAAAAACAAGATGCAATTTCTATGGCAAATGTACAAATATGTTCATATTTTTTTTAAGAGTACCTGTACTGTAAACAGTACCCTTCAATGTCTGGACGCAGACACAGATATCATTATTATCATTATTACCCATACCGCAATCTGTTCTTACCTAGGGTTAATGCTATAGTATAGTGCTGTAGTATTTCCTCCAAGATTAGTTAAAACTCTAATCTGACCTAATTTATTGAACCTGTCTATTGTCCTGATGGCTTTATTACTCTGTCCGTTAATGACTTTGTTGTTGTTGCTGTTTCAGGGTCACCGGCTGCACATGGGCAGTCGTCTCTTTGGCCGATGTTGGCATGCTGGTGATGTGGTGGGCTGTATGATCAACATGGAGGACAAGTCCATGATCTTCACTCTCAACGGAGAGATCCTCATCACCAGCAAGGGCTCGGAGCTTTGCTTCGCCGACTTTGAGACTGAGGATGGTGAGGGAGGGGGAGATGCGGGAGTTGGAGTATATTTAGAGTATATTTAGGGAAGGTTTAAGAGTCAGTGTTAATCCCAATCCTCTTTCTGTCACATTTGCCGTTTTCCCTTCACTGTCAGACTGTTATTTCTTTCCACTGATAGTCAGGTCTCTTTTCTCTAGGAAAACTCCTCAGTGCCAAACACTGTCCACATATTAAATATAGATCCTCACTGCATTGTGTTGTCCATCATCTCTGAACTGACGCCAGTTTGCTGTGCACAGAATGTAATCATAGAAAATGCATTGGCTGCCTGAGTTTGAGCTGAATTGGTAAACCAGTAGACCTCCCCTTTATAGCCCAAGACACCCATCCATCTTGACTGCATCCTTTCCCTCTCCTTCTCTCAGTTTCCACCTTCCTCCTCTGCAGACCCAGTGGACCCAATCTTTTCCTCTCTCTTCTGTGTCTGTCAGACCCAGTCTTGTCATGTCCATGGAGCCTTGTAGACCAAAGCATGGTTCTAAAGAGGTGTGCTTGATTCATGTAGTTCTCTGTGAAGGTCTGAAGAGGTGTGCTTGATTGTCTTGTCTCTCGCTTACAGGTTTCATCCCAGTGTGCAGTCTTGGCCTTTCTCAGGTGGGCCGCATGAACCTTGGCAAGGATGCCAGTACCTTTAAGTACTACACCATGTGCGGTCTACAGGAGGGGTTTGAGCCATTCGCAGTCAACATGAACCGCGAGGTCACCATGTGGTTCAGCAAACGCCTGCCCACCTTTGTGAATGTGCCAAAGGATCACAATCACATTGCGGTAATAGCCAGCAGGGAGTTGCTTGTGGGATTTGCTTTGTTAGGGCAAGGTGACGTACAGCTGCAGGTTTTAAGCTGTGAGGTTGTAAAGGGCCAGGAAGGTGACCGTGTTGTCTAACAACACCTGATGTTGGATGTGGTGATTAGTTGGCAAATTAGATGACTGCCACTGTGGTTGCCCTGTTTTGCTGGCTACTGACTCACAGCTAACACTGCATACAATGTGCTTCAATCCCCTCAGGTGACCAGAATTGATGGCACCATCGACAGCCCGCCGTGTTTGAAAGTGACTCACAAGACCTTTGGGACACAAAACAGCAATGCTGATATGGTATTCTGCCGACTGAGCATGCCAGTTGAGTTCCACTCCGCCTTCAAGATCAGCCCATCTGCTGACATCAATGGAGTCCATGAAGAGGAATCACTCAAGCTCAAACACAGGTGTTGATGCACATTGATCAGTAGTGCTCTCTCAATCAATCAACTCAGTCTAACAGCCACCATATCAATCAGTGTCTGTGCTACCTCTATTATGGAGGAACACACACTCACTTAAATTGGCTTGAAGGCCAAAATGTCACTTTTGTCTGTCTTTAATGTTTAGTTTGTCAGGACTACAGCAATCAATCTCTATTAGGACAAAAGCCAATATTATCACTGCATGAGATTGTTCATCTGATATCGCTATCAGCAGTTGGCTTAAGAATTATATTATTGACATCAGCAGATCCAATGATTTCTGTACACATTCCTTACAGATATACATACATCATCAAAGACTAGAAAATTCTTAAAGATACAGAGGAGGCATTGCAGAATAATGTTGTAGAAGAATATTGAGATCTACATTTGTATTTGTTTATTGTTACATTGCAGATGCTTTTATTGCGAGATACAATACAAATAATGCATTAACAAAGAATTGACTACAATTTATAACATCTAATAGTCCTGTAAGCCTGAACATTTACGTAAAAATAAAAGTACAAATGGCAAAAAATACTACTAATAATAATACTATGATGATAACACTAGATAACAGTATCAATGATGTTTTTTTTCAGAATTTACAAAAAGCCTGGTAATATTCAGAAAAGGAGTAATATACTACACAATAAATGATTAATTCATAATACTTTACAATTCATGCATACATAAGTAAAAAAAAAAATAGAAATAGAAAATAAGCTAAGCCAAAAATAATGCTTTGGTGACTCAGCCATCCATGCCTAAATGAATAAACAAATTACAAATCGCAGGCTAACATGGTAAGCAATTAATCAACAAGTCTACGTTTTTTTTTTTTATTCCTTACATGCATGAGTTGCAACAAGGTGCTAAGCAAGATAACGGTCTTCGGGGTGTGCGGTTATCCCTTACATACCATTATGTCAAATCCATGTCGTTATGTGCATTGTATTATATGTATATGTTTCAAGTACAGATTTTTAAAGTATATTAAAACATGTCTATATCAGTATTGGCATCAGCAGTTGGTTTGGTGTATCAAATATCAACGCTAAGCATCCAGTATCATGGGTCCCTAATCTCATAAGGATTCACTAAAATTTGTTGTGATCCAAATAGTTTCTTTTTCATTATCATGGAACAGCAATTAATCATGTTTAAGTGTAATTTCTCCATGGTTTTCTAATCTGTTTGTCCTTGGTCAAAGACCTTTTAAAAGCTGTCAATATGTCCTCTGAAAGGCTTGTACAGGTTGCCTGTTGAAAACTCACAAAATCAATTCCTCTGTCCAGACACACTGTGAAATCCATTAAACACATCGAGGATGGAAGAAGAACTGACTACAGCAGCATAACCACGGTCAGACATAGTTTTTGTTTTTTGACCCAGACTTACCAAAACACATACCGGCACACACCAAACACCAATCTCATGTGAAGTGTGTGTTTTGTCTTATTTGTGTCCCCCACACTGGCTTTGTGTGTTTCAGTACTACCACTCTGTGAGGGTGTTTGCTGGTCAGGACCCGTCCTGTGTGTGGGTGGGCTGGGTCACCCCTGACTACCATTACTATAGCAACAACTTCAACCTCAGTAAGAATCGCACGGTCACTGTAACCCTTGGAGATGAACGAGGGCGGGTCCATGAGAGGTACACGCACCCTTCTTTACTCGGATTGGATGTACAATTATAATACATATATAACAGGTTTACCCTAATTACCTCAGTTCATGTGAAATTGATTCTATATAGCAGAAGGAGGTTATTGTCCACATTTCAGCTGCAGGACAAGATATTCTTAATATTTTGGCTTGGCTTGTACACTTTTGTTTTCTTTTTTTCCTTGTGATTTTGCTTGAATTTATTCCCTCTTGGCTGTGTGGTTGCATGCAACTACACTGTCACTATTGTAATGACAAACGTGTCAGATGGTTGGGCTGTGAAGTGTGTTTTTCATGCATCTTTGTCTGTCTGTCTGTGCACCCTCAGTGTTAAGAGGAGTAACTGCTACATGGTCTGGTGTGGGGACATCACCAGCTCCAGCCACTCATCCAGCCGCAGTAATGTGGATTTGGAGCTGGGCTGCTTCATTGACCTGGCCACTGGCCTTGTGGCCTTCACGGCCAATGGTAAAGAGCTGGCCACTTCATACCTGGTATGTCTGATTGAATATTATTTTTTTATTTTTTTCTGCTCCATTTCAGTGTTATACACACACTTCTTAAGCAGCCGTTAGCGGAGGCTCTGTGACGGCAAGTCTAAGCTGGGAGTCAGACAGTCTGACGTGTTCTCAGACGAGGTGAACAAAACTGCACTCTTTAAAGGCCATGATCTTCTTAAATTCTCCTGGTGCGAAACACACAGAGCGACACAGCGCATGAGTCATCTCAACAGCTTTCCAGCCAGCTCGCGGCTATGCTTCCTCAGATACACACACACATGCACAAAACACACACACACACACACACACTTTGAAGTGAGAGTGTGTGTGTGTCTAAGGATGCATAGCCACACATGTACCAACAGCACACACTGTGAAGTGAGTCTGTGTGTGTATGACCAGGGAAGCATTGTATCTCTCTTCTAGTTGTTTTTTTTGTGTATCTCGGGCCTATGACACACACACACACACACACACACACACACACACACACACACACACATTTCCTAACAACAGACCTCCCTGAGTCAGACAGAAAAAGATTGAATTTTCTTGTTATTCTTGACTGACGTCAATCAAGTACACCTCAAGAAAAAAGAGAAAAAAATCAGCATTGTGTAACAGAACTCCCTGTTTCAGTGATTTGTTTTTTGTGTGTTTTGCTGTTATTTGTTTTTTTTTTACATTTTCACATTATTGTTGAAGATGAGTACTAGAAAAGAATCACTTTAGGTCAGATGCATCAATGTAGGGACGGCCCTAGCTTGTCTGGTGCCGTCTGAATGCCATTTCTATGCAGTTAAAGGTGAGTAGAGATTATGCTGTTTGCATAGGTTACCTAAGGCTTCCATGGAAGTCAACCTGCCTAGCCTATATATGATGATTAACAAGGGGCTATAGTATGATCAAGGTCTGCTGCTTGTTACTATAAACAGTGTGGTCCCAAAACATTTCAGAAGCAAGTTACTTAACTACTGAGCAGAGTTTATTCCAGTTATATAGATATTTCGCTTCATTCATTTAGCAGACACTTTTATTCAAAGCGACATTTCGTTAACTATCAATTGGTCAGGGCCAGTCTCCCCGTCACTTGCCTAAATATGAGTGATCTTCGGAGCAGAATTTAACCCCTTTACTGTCGACCCTTTACAAGTGGCAACAATGGATACGTGGTTGTCTGGATTTATTTGATTCCTTTGCCTCCGTATTTTCCAAAAAAACAAAGAAGCAAAATCGCATCACCCGTGTTTAAATGCACTATTTATTTTTAACAGCCACATAGGAAGATGGAAATCCAAAAGATAGGCTACATCTGGCTACGTCTAATTTATTTAAAACAATGCTTGATGGATGATTTGCACCTTTAGTGGTATTGTCAAAGCAGATGCATCCCCAGTCTAGAGAATCCTCTGCCCCCTCCCCCTGCAAACTTGTTCGTCAGCAGCAAGCAAACGCCTACTCACTGCAAAATGAGCAGGAGAAAAATAGAAGAATGTTACCCAAAAAAACAAGAAAATCAAGGAATAACCCTGTCATGTTGTCAGGGGTGACATGGGTGCTTGCAAAAAAAAATACCATCCCTGAATCAGTGAAAACTGAATAATTTGATGTCTCTCCAGCCAATCAAGTAATAATTACAAGGCATTGGTACAAAGTCAAGTTGTTGCCACTGCAAAGAAAAGAATGGAATTGCAACTTTATGTAATATGCAGCTTGTCTGGCCCGTTGTTGACTGTCCAAAGTCAAATTGTGAAATGTAAGACAATAGATGTTGTGCATTCTTTTTGAATCGCAGGCACAGTCAAGGGACAGATGAATTTGTTTGCATGGATGGCTCTGGAATGAGTCACACTGATGCTTTGGCCTCAGGACATCTGATGTAGAACACAATAACAGGAGTTACTGGACTTGAAGTGTCTCTTGAAGCGTACAGATTATCTTTTTTTCCTTTTTCACAGGCAGATTTTCGTACGTTCCTCTAATGTGTGTGTGTTTGTGTGTTTTGTGTTCTCTCTTGCCTAGGTGGAGCCAAACACAAAGCTCTTCCCTGCCGTGTTTGTTCGCCCCACTAGTCCTAACCTATTCCAGTTTGAACTGGCCAAGATCAAGGTGGGTTCTTTTCTCCTCTCTTCTAAATGTCTCCACAGCAGAGCTGACCTTTTCCTTGTGTTATGGTGGGGCCTCTGTCTAATGAGCGGCTTGTCATGACCTTGCTGCTATAAGTGTCCCAATCTCTTTCTTAATTTTCATTGGTTTTCCTCCTATCTCTGTATTTCTGTCTTTCATTGTCTGTTCTCAGTTTGTCATTTTGCCTCCGTCTTTATGTTCTCCACTTTTGCATCTGTCAGCATTTGGCAATGTCTTTCTCTGTCTGCCTCTTTTTGAATCTAATGATGTATACCTTGTTGGTTGACATCCTAAGCTTTTAGGTGTTAGCTATGTGTATGTGAGCTGGGTAGATAGTGGTCTAATAGACCCGTTTACAGGCTACGTCACATTAGGGTCTCAAGGCAGAAAATCGTTGGTTCTAATAGACCTTAAAGTGGACAAAGAATGGAAGAATGGAGTATTGTACCTTGTTCTTTGATGATAAAATAGAATATATTCAGCTTTAATTTATCAGAAATAAGCTCAAGTGCAAATGTACAATAGTTGTTTTGGCTAGATGGGGCCCTCTTCACCACAATTAAACTGCAATTGCTTTGTGCTATTCAACATCACATGTAGGCTTTGTTCTAATTTGCCCATGTTTTAGTGGCTGTTTCTAAATTCAAGATTTTCATATGAAATAGGGCACAGTCTTGCCTCATGTTCATGATAGCTCTTTGTCCATGCACAACCTCTCCTAATTTATCAAAGCCAAGGCTAAAATTATGTTCCATTCTATGTCTCTGTTAATGTAAATTTGACAACTGTCTCAGTCTTAGTAATAGCCTCCCCACATTTTTGGATAATATATTTATTACTCTGTCTGAGTCACATACATGTACAACAATATCACACCAAACAACATGATCAAGCGAGTACATTTTGGAGATTTAACATAGGTGTCCCCCCTCAAGAGCTAATGTTACGTTAATATTACATTACCCTACTAACTACTTAATTACAGGCACTGCAGCTGTCAGCTTTTACTTTAGGATCTTGTCAAAACAAAACAAAACAAAAAAAAACAAACAAAAGAAAACAGTCTGTACCAATTAATCTGAACACAAGGAGTTAATTTCTTATCAAAATTATGGCTAGAAGTCCAGCTCGTCACTCTGTAGCCTGCTAACTTGTTAGCTAACAATGCTAGGTAACATTACCAAAAATGTATTACTGACCAACACAGAACCTCATAATGTGGGAGCAAATGTGAATTGCTCCAGTCTGTGTAAGTGGGAGTGTCACATAACTTTTCGCAGGAGCGCAGGAGGACTCGCCTCTGGTCTGCATAAGGGGGATTTCCCCCCTCCCCCTTGCGAAAATAGAACACAGACTTGTGCCTGTCACTCGGCTTTTACCCTCTCTGACATTACTAGCTATTATCACCCGGAGAAAGTAAATACTGTTTTTTGATTATGCCCCGATAACGAGACACCTATGACGTGTAAATGTTAAAAAAAAAGTTTAATCACCGTTCCATATCAATGTTCTTTAGCATGGTAACTATAACAACAGCAAGCAGCCTTGTGGATCTACTTTCCCACAAAGCCTACACCAAAGCTACAAATCAGACAGTTTTTTTTTTCGAGACTACTGCTTAAAGAAAACAGTGACATACATATAAAAATAATTCTGGCAACCGAGTGAAAAGCAGGATAATAAAGCCTTCAAAGTGTCCTGATATAAGGGAATAATGGACAAGGCGTAGGTGAAGAGCAGCATTGTGCCGTTCTTTCCCCCCTCCTCATTCAGTATTCCCCTATATCAGGACACCTTGGCGGCCATACTTCCTAACTTACTAGCTACTATCCATAGGATAAAGCATTTTTTTGTGAAAAGTACACTTTACCCATACAATATTGTAAATATTCAAGACACAGTAAGTCACTGTTGTGCCCAGATATTATTTAATATACATCTGATAGATCATGAGAAGTTCTTAAATTTAGCATTATTTATAGATGAATCATTAAATGACACTGCTGAAAATATTGTGTTGGTTTTGGCTGGAATGTTTACAGACAATAAGGGGGTCTATAAACGAATGCCAAATGTCTTGAACACTTGCAGTGTTCGATACATACAGAAGGTGTTCTCACTGATGTATGTGTGTCTCTTTCTCTCTTTCTCACCTCCACTTTCTCTCCCTGTGTCTGTCTCTCTCCAGAACACCATGCCCCTGTCATCAGCAGTGTTTAAGAGTGAGCACCGCAACCCTGTGCCCCAGTGTCCCCCACGGCTGGACGTGCAGACCATCAACTCAGTGCTTTGGAGCCGCATGCCAAACAGCTTCCTGAAGGTAGAGACGGCGCGGGTCAGCGAGAGGCATGGCTGGGCCGTTCAGTGTGTGGAGCCACTGCAGATGCTGGCCGTGCACATTCCAGAGGAAAATAGGTGAGAGAGCACACATTGGCTATTGCAGTTTCAGTCATGTTCTCTTCCATAGAAATAATGGATGCTACGATAGATCATTTGGTCAGTTGGGTCCATGTAAATCGACTCCCTGTCTCCATGTGTGTGTCTGTGTGTGTGTGTTTGTCCTGCAGGTGTGTGGACATCATGGAGCTATCTGAGCAGGAGGATCTGCGTAAGTTCCACTACCACACATTGAAGCTCTACTGTGCCCTCTGTGCCCTGGGGAACACACGCGTGGCCCACGCCCTCTGCAGCCATCTGGACCAATCACAGCTGCTGTACACCATCGACAACCAGTACCTGTCCGGTCAGCTGCGTGAGGGCTTCTACGACGTGCTGGTCAGCATCCATCTGGAGACGGCAAAAGAGGCACGCCTGATGATGAACAATGAGTTCATCATCCCTGTCACCGCGGAGACACGCAGTATCCGCCTCTTCTCTGACGCCTCCAAGAAGCACCAGCCTCCAGGCGTGGGTCTGAGCACATCTCTCAAGCCACGGCTACACTTCACACCGCCCTGCTTCATCAGCAGCAGCAAACATCAGCAGTACCTCTACAGTCCTCAGATCCCACTCGACGTGCTCAAGGAGAAGGCCATCTCCATGCTCACAGAGGCTGTGCAGGTGGGGCTGTGTGTGCAGGTGGTGGGGGGCATCATATTTATCTAAGTGTTTATCCCTTTATCTCTGTGTCACAAGAACATACAGTTAAAGATAGTCCAAAGGCTTATTTGGTTGAAACAGGATTGTAAATTGGAATCACATAACCACCACACTCTGACTCTCCTATGAGAATTGCTCCTCATGCTCTTATTGCTCAGTGAGGCCTTGCAGCTGAGAAGGATTCAGAGTAACGTATTAAATCTAAACTCAGAAATAAAGTTTCTTGGTGTAAGCCTTGGAGCATCAGTGTCAGACACTAAAGCGCAAGATTACTTATTCATACCAAGTGTGGTCCCTGTCTGTTGGCTAAAAAGAGTATCCTTACGGTCTTATCCATATTTGAAATCAATACACTCCTACATACTTTCTAATTACAGTATAAGGCAACATAGTGCAGCTGCCCTGAGGTCTCCTCTCTCTTTCCTTAGCCCTGCTGCTTACTCTCACAGATATTTCCCATCTCTCCCCATCTCTCCCCATCTCTCCCCATCTCTCTCCCATCTCTCTCCCATCTCCTCCCATCTCCCCCCATCTCTCTCCCATCTCTCCCATCTCTCTCTCCCATCTCTCCCCATCTCTCTCCCATCTCTCCCCCATCTCTCTCCCATCTCTCTCCCATCTCTCCCCCATCTCTCCCCCCCACCCATCTCTCCCCATCTCTCTCCCATCTCTCCCCCATCTCTCTCCCATCTCTCCCCCATCTCATCTCTCTCCCATCTCTCCCCCATCTCTCTCCCATCTCTCTCCCATCTCTCCCCCATCTCTCCCCCATCTCTCCCCATCTCTCTCCCATCTCTCTCCCATCTCTCTCCCATCTCTCCCCCATCTCTCTCCCATCTCTCCCCATCTCTTCCCATCTCTCCCCCATCTCTCTCCCATCTCATCTGCCAGCTGAAGGAAAGTCACTGAAAGCTGCAGTTCACTAGAAAGCATGAACATATCATTGATACTGTTTTATTTCTCTAGATAAATAATTTGATCAATCCATCAACTTGTCCTCAAACAGGGTGGTGGTGACCACATTCGTGACCCAGTGGGTGGCAGTGTGGAGTACCAGTTTGTGCCCATTCTCAAGCTCATTGGCACGCTGCTCACCATGGGTGTCTTGGCCAGCCAAGATGTCCACAAGATCCTGCTGCTCATTGAGCCCAACGTGTTTGGAGAGCAGAGGGAGGAGAGTGGAGGTGCTGGAGGCGGTGGAGGCGGAGGAGGTGGAGGAGACGGAGTGGGGAAGGAGGGGATGACTTGTGCCGAGGAAAAGGCAGTGGAGGCCGGAGAGGCGGAGGCCAAAGATGCCAGGCAGCCCAGGAAAGGACTACTGGAGAAGAGGCTGCCTGAGTCAGTCAAGCGACAGGTAGAGATGCTGACTATACATATGAACTCACATGACTTTTGTGGAGGACAGTTCATTTAAATTATTCATCTGTATAATATCATTCTACAGTAACATACAAAATTTGCTCCCCAATTAACTTTAACTGGACAGATGGTAAATAGCTGGATTTCAATTCATTGTGTCCAAAACCTGCCTGAAACATGTCCTGCAAATCCCAAGGCACTGGATTGTCACCTATGGATGAACCTTTATGTATGGCCAGACCTGAGGTCAACCATGCAATGTTTAATTCCCAACACCACTGGCAGTAGAGCAGTCACAGTAAGCATGGCACTGCAGTGGTGGAATGAATTGGCTACAGTCATACGTTCTTCTGAGAGCTTGGAGATTTTTAAAAGATGTTTAAAGACACATCTGTTTACTTTGCATTTAGTTGATTAATTACCTGCCTTGTTACTGAATGTCATTTGTGATTTTTTTTTTTATTTAGGCATTTTTGGCTTTGTGCCAAGGCTGCATTTTGCCACAGCTGGTTTGCCAAATTAGAATATCTAGACTAATTATGTACAACTCTGAATTGTATTTTTATTTTGGCTGTTTAGAGATTTCTGCCATACCTAGAGTCATCATTACACAGCATGGACATTATATAGTTATGGAATACTGCTGGCCAAATCACTGTTCAGTTCAGCTTGGGATGTTGATGTGTGTGTGTCTCTGTGTGTGGTTTTGCATTGTGCGTTGTTGAATTGTTTCTTTCTTTTGTCTTTTCATCAGATGTGTGAGCTTCTTCACTACTTCTGTGACTGCGAGCTGAAGCACCGCATCGAGGCCATTGTTTCATTCTCCGACAGCTTTGTCTCCAAGCTGCAGTTCAACCAGAAGTTCCGCTACAACGAGCTCATGCTAGCACTCAACATGTCTGCCGCTGTCACAGCCAAGAAGACCAAGGAGTTCCGCTCACCACCCCAGGAGCAGGTTAGCAGCTCAACTCTCCATCTGATACAACCAGGAGTGATACACATTTGTCACCTTTCAACTTTCTCTTACTAGAGAGGATGGAGCCTATGCAAGCACTATACAAGCCTGACCCAGTACCACACTATTATCCTCTTGGCTTTGCAATTCCAATCATTATGTATTAAAATTGTGAGGCAATCAAAATGAGTGGAAATCACATGGTTGTAGAAATTAAACATAATTATAATTTCATGAGCAATGACTAAGTCTGTGATCGGTCCCCTACTCAGACCCAGATGGCTCTCTCTCTTAGTGCTGCAGAACTTTGAGTTTGACTCACAATGAGGGAATAGTCAGTCAGGCAGCAAGGACGTCAAATACTGGACAGAATTTGGAAACTGCTTTGTGGTGGTGACCTCTTTTCTGCAGTCATTAATGAAAGGCATTGCATGTCTGTGCTCATGATAAGCAGTAGAAATTTGAGACTTTATCACCTACAGAATTTGGAAACTGCTTTGTGGCAGTGACCTCTTTTCTGCAGTCATTAATGAAAGCCATTGCATGTCTGTGCTCATGATAAGCAGTAGAAATTTGAGACTTTATCACCTACAGATAAAGGGTGTTATTGTGGGCGGTTTACGTTGTATCATAATCTGTGTTACTGTGTTTTTTTCCCTGTAATAGCACCTATAATGGGCTGTTTTGCACAGGTCTTATCCACTGCAGAGTGTTTACAACCCGCCTCACACTCCCCTACCCACCCCCAGCATGTTGTGGACTGCATTCTGCCCATTGGGAGCAGTTACAGGCTCAACATCTTCCTCACACACTCCTCAACCTGCTGCCAGGAGAAACTGAGCTTTTAGCAGAGCCCCTCAATTCCCAAACAACTGCTACCATCCCAAGCTCCTGCTGTCAGCTACCAAACTGCTTTTGTCCAAACACGATCTGTCTTGTCCGGGGGGGGAAGAGGGTTTTCCTAGTCCCTATTGCCAATTTTGATGGAATTTGGTCGACGTTTTTATATGTGTGTTTATGTGTTGCCCAAACTGATCTTGTGATATACTGTTGCAATCCCATTTTCAGAGGCTGAAATTGGTGTGCGAGCTCTGAGAACCAAAATGATATCGACTATAGGGACTAGACCAAATAGGTTTCTGTGGATTACAGACCAATGCTCTTGCACTCCTGGATTCCTGAGTGTATCAAAAGTATCTGTTATTATGTAGTCTAAACAGAAGTATTTGTTATTATCTATCAGAACTAGCTAATAATGGAGATGTTTGTTGTAAGCTACCAGGTCCTGTGTAGCAGGAACATAATGAAAAAATTAAAGGTAACCATCGTACACTGAAAGTTATGTGCAGTGGCTACGTTGCTTTCTTGACACGTTTCTATTGGATTCTATGGCCCCATTCAGGACTCATTGAAGCCCACAGGATTCCACATGGTTCCTTGTAAAAGGCATGTCATAAGTACCTGTTAGCAAGTAATGGTACATGTACTGAAACTGACTCACTCTGACTTTTTAAATTAAATGTTACTAGGTGAGTTTTGGAACTGAATATTACCTGGTCAGTTCTAAAGCTCTATTTTCTAATGACTATATTTTCTGTTGGCTGGCTATGTCCAGGCAACATTAATTAAAGCAGCCCTGTTTTCTGTTGACTTGTAAAACTATATTTTGTGCCACCTTTTGGAACAGGCTTGTCCCTCAATCCCTCCTCTGCATGTGGCTGTGGTGACTGGGTCTCCTTCAGCTGTCTGCGGTGTCTTTAAATCTTCACCCTGCCCTTTCACCAGGCCCTTTTGTCATCATTCCTGAGCCAAAAACCTTCCCAAAACACACTGCTCCCTTCATCTCTGTCCTCTCCCCATCCCTCTCTCCTTGAAGGCTATCTATCCACCTCCGCACTTTAATAAAGTCTAGTCTGTGGTTAATAGAGGCTGCATGGGGCTAGAGTGTTGGGCTCACTACAGTCAGCCCCTCAGGGTCATGTCCATGAAACTCTGGGGCTCTGAATCAGAGCAGAGCATTTGTTTGGGGAAGGCATCATCTAAATGCTTTATGGAGGTGTCAGGTCGGTTTGTACGAGGATAGCTGACTCCTGACGCATTTTTAGCAAACTTCAGATGTCTTATGACTTAGTGAAGCATATGAAGGGATTTCATGGAATATTAGACTTACAGTATTTCAGGACCTAGAATATAACTTTGTTGTGAAGTACAGAAACCAGGTTTCAGTGAAGCGTTATCTGATATTAGGATTTGATTTTAGATCAACATGCTGCTGACCTTCAGTATGGGGGAGGACTGCCCTTGCCCAGAGGAGATTCAGGAGGAGCTCTATAACTTCCACAATGAGCTACGGCTCCACTGCGGTAAGGGAACACTGGCCAAGCAGGAGCAACACACACAGCCACTCACTGATCCTATTGCCCTTTCCTGATCAGTGAACCAAGCTCTCTCTCTCTGTCTCTTACCTTCGGCAAGGTCTCTTTCCCAGCATCTAGCTCTCGTGCTCTATCTCTTTCTCACAGACACAAAGTCAGACACGTACACACACATACATGATCACACTAATAGGCACAAACACCTATACACAGCACATGCTGTTAAATAAACAAACACAGAAACACACATACTCGTACACACATATATACAGAGACTCTCTCTCTCTCTCTCTCTCACACACACACACACACACACTCAGATTGCAGATAAGTCACAGTTTTGTGGCTCTTTGGATTGGGCTGGCATGGAGATGTTTGCCTAAATAATTGAACAGGGCTGGCTCTATAGAGGGACATTGGGGAAGTGAGAAGTGGCAGCAGTGACTGCATCTGAGCAGCCGGAGTAGTAACAGTAACCCACTACAGCTGCCACTCCACAACTCAGCCACAGCCTCACACACACTGCAGTCACAGTCCAAAAGAAGCAGGACAAGGGTACGTGGTGTTGTGGCCAGCAGGACATTTACTGTAACCAGTGCAGTGTAATTCTGTTAGATGTCACCTACTGGATTGTTTTTTTTTTTTTTGATAAAAAATGTCCAAGTGAACATAAACTTGTTCAGTTGATTGAATCAAATCAAATTCAGTTTCGTCCAGTTCAGCCTAAAGTCAAACTGACAAAACTAAGTAGAATTGTGTGTGTGTGTGTGTGTGTGTGTGTGTGTGTGCATGTATAGGTATCCCCATGGAAGAAGAGGAAGAGGAGCCGGACATGACCATCCGAGGACGGCTGATGGCTCTGGTCTACAAGGTTAAAGGCCACCCACAGAAGACTGAACAGGAGCCTAAAGAGAAGGAGCTTACTGCCCCCAGTAAGAGCTGCCTATGCACACGTACACACACACACACACACACACACACACACACACATTTCCTTCTTAGTTTGCTTTCTTTATGTATTGTTGGTAACTCTGCTGGAGGGAATCCAAAGGTGGGCGTGGTTTCTTCCAGGTGCTAGTGTTTACCATCTGGGTGGCACTTATTAGATTCTATTTGTCAGCCAGTCCAGGAGGCAAGGCTACAGGGAAAACTTACAGCTCTGGATTTCTCTGCTTCCTCTCAATGCTCTACCCACACTCAGAATTTCATCCAGGTGCATTTTGTTTTCAGAGGATTCTTGTGCACTGCGCAGATAATAGCCATGCAATTTTTGGCAGGTATTTGTAATAAATGAAATACATTTTTGTTGCCTTGTTTGTAAGCAGGGACATGTTTGGCATTGCAACAGGGAGGCTGCTTGTGTGTGTGTTTGGTCTCACCGCACTGATAGATGTATGCGTGTGTGTGTGTGTGTGTGTGAGAGAGGGAAATATACGGTAAACAAAGCAATGCGAGTGGACCAATCAGAGCCCTTGTGGTTCATGTCACCACATGAACCCCTGTATCGTGGCCGCACCAATTTGACGCAAAAGCATAAATTTAGAACTCTTAGAACTTCAGAACACACACACGCTCAGTCAGCACTCTATCTTTAATACACACATAGCCTACACACAAACACACTCCAGCAAAGAAAACTCCTATGAAGATCCACACACAGTTTGGTATATGCATATCAGTGATGTGCGGGTAAGCTTAGAAACAACCTGCGATCATTCAACGCTTTCAACCAACCCAACCACAACCCGCGATCATTCAACGCTTTCAACCAACCCAACCACAACCTGACCCGCAAAAATTGCAGCGCTCCAAATGATACCCACTGCGTGACCCACATTTTTTTCCTTCAAAACTATAGGCCTAACAATAAGTTAAAAAGCTTTTGTGCCTTGTTATGTTACATTAACAGCAAACACAAAGTAGGCTATTGAAATGTTATGGTGCCGTTTAACATGGGCTGCATCTGTACTGAATGTCTTGGACTGGACGTTGGCCTACTGGGATGGGAAGGCGTTTCCTGTGCCATGTTCATTGTGCACCATGTGTGGAAAGTGCCACTTGGCGGCAGATATTCAACCAGGTATTTGAGCACATGTGACAGCCTTTTGCATTTTATGGGGTAGACATATTTGTGTTTAAATATTAATTTTAAAAGGGCAATAATTATGACGGCTATATATAATAACGGCTCGACAGAACCCGACCACACACAAACAACAACAAACTGGTGGTTGTACATTCTGTCAGTCGTGCAGACACATTTTTAAGAGACACATTACTGCAATATCGGTTGCAGAACACCCACAACTGCACTGTGGAACAGAATAAGTTGAGAATCATGGGAATCATGACTGTGTGTGTGCAGAGAGCTGTAGTGCAGTGTTCATGCTAAACTTTTTTTGAAGTGCAGCTCTGCCAAGCATTTTTGGCACCATTATTATTCATCTGTTGTTCCAAAGTCTCAAGAATCTCTCTGATTCATGGAGGTCTTCACCACACACATTTTACAACCTGCAGCACATCCACTAAGTATACAAAAGAAAGACAAATAGTATGGTGTGTGTGTACGTGTACGTGTGTGTGTGTGTGTGTGTGTGTGGTGGTGGCATACAAATATTGCCAATTATCTTTGTGCGTGTGTGTGTGTGTGTATGTGTGTGTGCGTGTGTAAACTGCACTGCTGGCAGGGACAGATTTACCTGTTCCCACTTCACAGAAACAAACATTGAATACATCTGTTGTGAACAGTGGCCTGAATGAGTGGCTACTTACAAACTAGTGTCAAACTGATGTTTGCCCACAAATCCTTTAACCCTGAGCCACACCAAAGCAGGATGCATAGCTCCTGTCTCTCATCGCTTGCACCAGTCCAGTTGCACCAGCTGCAGTAATGGAGGCAGGCTGAAATATGTGCCAGTGGTCTGGGGTCAGTGAAATAGAATATCTTTTGCCTCTAGAGTCAGGCTAGTCCCCAAATACCAATGTCCTCACAAGCATTTGAAGAAAAGTGTGTGTGTGTGTGTGTATGTGTTTGTGTGTGCGCATGCATTTCTTCTCATGTTGGTTGGGAGTTTATCAGCATCCAATGTTCACCTGATCTTATGGGTGCAACACGTGTTGGGGCTGTGTTTATCATACGGGTGCAGTACGTGTACAGAGAGTACAGAGAGATCTGGATGAGTCACAGCTCAGTCAGAGAGAATGGCAGTGGAGGAGAGACGTGTCTTTTCTGGAGATGAAGTATCTGCATTCTGTTTGTGTCTGCACTCAAGCGAAACGCTATTGAATATTGGCTGGCTGCTTTTTTGTCTGAGATAATTGCCATTTTGCTGTCAGTGAGCTAAAGCTTTGAGAGGTTATGGCCCAGATGACAGTATTCTTCCCAAGGCACAAAGTTACATTCCAGCCCACTCAGTTGTACTGAAGATCATATGCAAGTGTGTGGCCATCAGACATGTGGCATTACAATAAAAATATTTCTCTCACTTTCCTTCCTTTTTTGTCTTTCTCTCATTCTCCATCTTTTTCCATCTGTCTTTCTCTCCGGCCCTCTCTATTGCTCTTGTCTCTCCCTACCCCTGTGTTTAGCAGTGCTGCAGTATCACTCTCTTGGTCACTCTCCTTCCTACTTCTCCACTCTCCTTCTCCACCTCTCCTGTTGCCCTGCCTGCTGTTGTCCTCTATCCTGCACCTCCTCCTGCTGTCCTCTCTCCTACGCCTCCTCCTCTGCTTTCTTCACTCCACTGGGTCCAGCTCCTTTCTGCCACTTGAAATATCAGCTTGAAGTTCTAGTTGACATATATTTAGCAGGCCCTTAGGTCCAAATAGACAGACTTGCAGTGGTGGGCTTGGGAATCTAAGGTGGACCAGTTGTCATTGACATTACATTACAGGTTGTAGGAGGAGACAGGAGGTGTTTTACCAGATCTACACTCTCTCTCCCTCCCTCTCTCCTTCTCCCTCTCTGCATCTTTCTCTCTCTCTCTCTCTCTCTCTCTCTCTATTTGCCAGGCCTATAAACTGCTTTTTTATGACATGCAAGTCCACTCCAGCCTGACTGATTAAGAGAGCAGTGGAGCTCAGTTCTGCTACCGTGCTTTACCTTCAGACTCCATCTCTTCCTATGTCTGAGCACTCATCTGCTAGCAAGTTCTCACTGCCTTGCCTGCCTGCCCACTCTGCTTAGCTTCACAAGTCCCTGAGCCTTTCCTCCCTACATTTAGAGAGTGCACCAAGGCAATGCCAGACCAGATCATCTCTGTACTTTTCACTGCCTCCTTGGTAGGCTGACCTGACTGTCCCCAACTGTTTAGTATTCCTGTCTTATTCGGATGGGGCTTTGTGGTGATCTTCCCATCTGAGCACAACAGTAGTGCAACAGCTTTAACATCCTGCATCCAGCTTCACAAGGCAAGAATGTTGGCTTCATCTCAGTATTTCTATTGCCATTGGCAGCTCCACATGTGTATGTGTGTGTGTGTGTGTGTCTGTGTGTGTGTGTGTGTGTGTTTGTGTTCTGTGCACACAGCAAAGCAAATGGACAGAGTGCGTCCGATGTTGTATCAGGCAGTTGGTGTTGTTGACTCTCAGGTTCTGAATCACTCCAGTCCAACTATTGCTCCTGTTTGTGATCATTGCTGAGGCCCCCATCAGTACTGAGCACATGGGAAATTCTCTGACTGAAGTGTGTATGCATAGGGTTCTGAGCCTTTCTCACCAGTTCACGATGATAAAATAAAATGAGCATATTAGATGAGGGTAGGTGTGGTCCGACAGTATCACTGAACTATATATATATATATATATGGGTAGCTTCAAGGATGTTTAATGTGACGGTGTGCATCATTCATCACTATTTGAGCTATGCTTTATATTAGATTATTTGTTTTGGCATCATCTTCAGGTGAATTGGATGACACAATCAGAGAGGCAAAACAGGAGATTTAAGGAGAGGTGAATGCTGAAGCTGCCACCAAAGCCTCAGCAGGTAGGCCAGTCCTGCTCAGGTAGTGGGGCAGGCCTCCCTGGGGGGGGCATGGAGCGATGCCAGTGGGGGCGCATATGACCATGGGGAACATGCTTTCCTTTTGCCATACTAGAATAAAGTGTAACAAATAATACTATTTATAGTGGCGGTGGAGAGTGGGGGGCGCAAAATGTCGTATGGGTCGTAACAGAAAATAATTAAGAAGCACTGAGGTTGGCAGTGACTGAGTTTCCAGCTAAATAGAAAGGGGAAGGGGGTGTGGCAAATTTCATAACATTCCTGATGGATTTATGTTTGTAAAACCCTGTTTATTGAAGCCATTGAGACGAGTTCCCTCACTGTTGTAATGAGCTGCAGCCAACAGGGTGGTATTACAGGGTGGGGGTCCTTTATTTGAATGGGATGCATCCCTCTCTTTGACTTCTATTAAAACACACACACACACACACACACACACACACAGAGTGAGTCGTGCTGTATTGATTGGGTAATGAATCCTTAGGGCCCTTCCCTCATTATAGCTGTGTGAAGAAATGACTCAGTTTGCATCTGGCATTACTATATAGTTCTAGTAGTGCCCATAGTTTCCCCCAAACCCATTATTTCAGTATACCTTAAATCTCCTGCTCTATGGGAAGCCATAATGGCCATTCCCTGAGTAGTAAAGGTTATTGAATTATGGAAAATGAAACAAAATGTACACATGCGGTGAGCCCTAACTCACTAGTGTGATTGGGAAGAGCAGGAGTGTGGTAGTGTGGGGTGACACACATGAAGCTCACCCCTTGGAGTGGCATCAAAGGCACCAATAGAAAGCTTTGAGAAGCGTTTAAGAGCAGGCCTCTTCTGTGTCTGAGGACAGGTTCATTTGCATTACTGAGCTTGCCGCTTGTTCTTTTGAATCACACTCTTCCATAGGCCTTTTGCTGGGTGACAGCAGTTCAAAGTGGGATCAACAATGCGTCTCAAGTGCTGTCTTTTGACTGCAGACCTAATAGAATAGAAAAGTACTACGTTTTTACTGCCAACAGGTCTTGAGTTTTCTGTATACACATACACATTGTGCATACACACACACTCTCTTTTTCTTTCTCTCTCTCTCTCTCTCTCTCTCTCTGTCACACACACACACACACAAGCACACACACACACACTCACACACACTCACACACACACACACACACACACACACACACACAGTTTTCTGAAGAAAGTCAGAGCGGGTGAGTGACCTTCTGAGGGTGGCTCTCTGTAAAGCCCACATAAGGTCAGACTTGATTCCTCTACTTATACAAATACTGTCACTTTCTGCTAATAGCTTCAGCTCTGCAAGCTTTTAGAGGCAGTTTTATTGTTCAGCTTCTGCAGCTGTAATGGCCAGTGCTCCAGTGCAATGATTGTTATGGTTATTACTGCTGTGCTGTCTGATGCATTTGTAGTCTGTATCACTGTCAAAACAGAGCTCAGGCTTTGCACTAGATTACTCGTACTCTTATGTCAAAGATGTCACCTTGTGATAATTGTCATTTCCTGTTTTGCCTTGTGTTTTTGCTATTTTCTAAATATTGTGTCATCGTATTACTACTTTATAACCACCAACAAATTATAACACTGTTATTACACAGAATGCATTATGGAAGCATTGTTGTTAATCTGCTAAATCTGCTAAACTATGCTGTTTTACTCTTCAAAAAATTGTAGCAAACTTGTAGTAGCCATACAGAAAAAGGATAACTGGTAATATTACCTATTCCCTCCCTCCAATATCAGCCATCTATATATGTAGCTGTGGAAAACACAAGACTATAGACACTCATTTCTGGCATTAAACCTGTTGGGCTTCCACAGAGAGGGCATGACAATGTATTTGAATAAAGGAGCAAAATGCCTTGAGTAACATTGCTTACTTTGGGTGCTAAATCCTTCTCTAGTATACCTGTTGGAAGTGCAGATATGTATCCTATCCCTGATGGTCTCTCCACTCTCCCACCCCCAACAGCAAACCTGAAGGAGCTGATCTCCCAGACAATGGTGTGCTGGGCACAGGAGAGCCACATCCAGGACCCTGAGCTGGTGCGGGTGATGTTCAGCCTGTTGCGACGTCAGTATGACAGCATCGGCGAGCTGCTCCGCGCCATGAGGAAGAGCTACACCATCAGCGCCTCATCCGTGCAGGACACCATCCACCTGCTGGCCTCACTCGGACAGATACGCTCACTGCTCAGTGTGCGCATGGGCAAAGAGGAAGAGCAGCTCATGATCGACGGCCTGGGGTTAGAGAGTGGACACACACATGCACACACACACTTTCACACACCACAAAAGAACAGAAATAGAAAGTAAGAAATATGTAAATCTATATGTGATACAGAGATAGTCATTAATCTGAGCTTGTGTCTTGCATGCCAATTTACATTTGTATGCTTCCTCACACACACACACACACACACACACACACACAATGACACTAATACATAAAGATGTATATGCAGACGTGCTTACATGAGATCTTGACTTACCAGCGTATATGTGCATATATAAACATATCCAGAAGTGTGTGTGTGTGGGTGTGTTTGTAAGCACTGTGTGGAAACACTAGGCAGGCACACAGACCCACTCACACCCACCCGACGCCTGTAGTAGAGAGATTTAATTTCAGCGTCTAATTGGCAGGCATGTGTAGGAGACCTGCTGGCAAGGGAATGAAAGTGGCATGGAATGAAATCATTGAAATAATTAGCGGAAAGGTTTGCAGCAAAATCCTCAACATCCAACTGTGATTCATTGTACCCACTGTCTTACACACACAAACACATACACACACATATACACAAACCACTGCTGTTCAGTGAGTGCCGTGGTCACACATTCACACACACTCACACAAGAAAAAGCAATGTGTGTTGTCAAATATAAGGACTCATTTCAGTTAATTCCTCTGTTACCAACATACAGTAATAGCCCATAGACCTACTTCCATTTTCTCTGTACCTCTACACCCCCCCTCTGCTATATAACCCATCATTTCCATCCCTCTTATCATCAGCTATAGGGCTCTTTCACAATTTCAAAAGGACGTTTGAATTTGAATGGCCATAATGTTGACATACCATTACTGCTGCAGCTGTTCTTGTGGGCTATTTCAATGAAATTTTAGCTTTCAGTCTTCCCTCTTTGTAAATTACGTTTAGCCTAATTAAAGTGTTTCAGTCGGCTCTTTAAAGCAGACACACTTCACCGTCATTCATAGGTCACATACCTTTATTGACCAGTGACCATAACAAAATAAATCACCTTTATTATCACCTTACCTAAAACTGGTGTTATATGTGGTTAAATGATGAGTAGTGGCTACGGGCTTCAAGTGAGGACGCTAATCTTATGTTACCTGTGTTAAAACGATGATGGAGGTGTGGCTGGAAGTTTTGTCTGTTCCTAGCAAGTTATTCTCTCCTGTGTGATTATCAGTCATATTTCACCTCATATTTTCAGACAGTGGCTATCAAAAAGCTATCGTAGCTCTGATAGACAGCTGCATTAACTGGCAGGTTCTCTGTCAGCTATATGGCCATGGAGAACTCTGTGACGTGGGTTGATTGAGCCCAAGACTCAGAGAAGGTTGATGGTTTTATTAGTGACTTTTCTAGCCTAAAAGTATCCCAGGTGGGCAGGAGTCACAGAGAATGTGCTTGTATATGCAGGGACATCATGAACAATAAGGTGTTCTACCAGCACCCCAACCTGATGCGAGTCCTGGGTATGCATGAGACCGTCATGGAGGTCATGGTCAACGTGCTGGGTGGAGGCAAATCACAGGTAACCCACACCTTCTCTTCTCCTTTCTGTCCTCTCCTCTGACCCTATTTTCTTAACTCTTCTCTTCTCTACCCTTTTCTGTTCTTGTTTTTCTTTCTTACTCTTAATCTCTGCTGTGTCGTGTTTCACTGCTTGAGTCATAACCTCCACTCCTCTGAGTTGTGGAGCACGAGCACCAAGGCCTGTCTTGTGGGCATGACCAGGCTGGAGTGTGATGTTGCTGTAAATGTCAGACAGGCCGGAGGTTAGATTACAGGGCTCCACCACTGCAGAGGCTCTATGTATGTGTCAGGTTGCAGTCAGTTCACATGGATCCTCTGCTTGGAAGGCTAGTGTAGTACATGTTTATGTGTAGAGATCAGGCCATGGTTTTGAAGCTCATTGTGCTTGCCCACTATGTGTGTGTGTGTGTGTGAGCTTTTCCAGTTGGCATAACCTTTGGGATATGGCCTGCAGAGATTTGTGTGTATGGCCTGCTGTATTGTGTGTAGGTGATGTGTCCTTCTGATAACGGAGGTTACATTTTTAGTCAGACTGATTGCACCCTTGAGTGTAAGACTACTATTGCTGTGTGTGTGGTAATATGGAGAGAGACCAGCAGAAGGCTGCTCTGACTGTGGCCACTGTGAGTGTTAATGTGCTGTGGGTTGAGCTGGAGGCCCAGGGAGCACACACACACACACACACACACACACACACACACACACACACACACACGTGTGTGGGGAGGAATCCTAATTGGCTTCTCTTCCTGTAAGTGATCCTACACACAAGCAGGCCGTGGAGAGTGGAGCTCCTCATCAGCCCAGTCCCAAAGCTCCCGTGTTCTCCTTCACACATCTGAGGTGATGGCCACCAGCAGAACTTTTGCAGCCCTGTGCATGATGCTGTGTGTGTGTGTGTTGATGTGTATTAGTTAGCGGGAGGAGGGAGCAGTACATGCAGCATGTGTCTAGGAGGGCTCCTGTGAATGTGATGTGGATGTGCCACAGGCGGGGCCCGGGGCCCAGTGGGGACACGTGGGTGAGGCTGCCTCCTAATTGGCCTGGCTGAGCCCTTGGCCACTGTGAGCACTGAGAGTGCAATGAGAGTGCGGTGCTGAATAGCACTGCGGAGCTTTAATGATAGAAATAAGCAGACGAATGGGCCCATGGCTGCAGTGTCTTTGTAGCTCTCTGTCTGAATGGCCTCTCTCTCTCACACACACACAAATACACACACACACACACAATGTCTCTACCCCCTCCCCCAACAATCTCTCTCTCTCTCTCTCTGTGTCTCTCTCTCCATCCGCTCTGTCCCGCTGAGCTGGCCTTGGTTGAGGGCATGATTGGCCCCTAGGGGAGTTTTGTTTTGGGTTATCTGATGGAGACAGCAGAGGACCTATTCCCCTGTTCCCACCTGGCCTTATGGCTGCACAACCTCTCATCCAACAAATGTTTGTGTGTGTGTGTGTGTGTGTGTGTGTGTATGTGTGTGTGTGTGTGTGAGTGGTTGTATGCAGTCTCTGCCTTTTTCTGTAAATATCTGTGTGGATCTATGTGTAGACTGATGATTTTTATGTTTATGTGTGCATGTGTGTGTGTTTATTGTGAATGTGTGAATTCTGAACATGCACATGTGTGTGTGTGTGTGTGTGTGTGTGTGTGTGTGTGTGTGTGTGTGTGTATGTGTGTGTGTGTGTGTGTGTGTAGCCCGAAAGGTCACACAAGGCCTTTAGAAGGGATCAGTTGTGGTTGAGTGTGTGATTTATGAGCCCAGCCCTACCAGAGAGCAGGCATTCATTAGCACAGATAGAGGCTGGTCCCAGCCCTGTGCTCTGCCCTCTCTCCTGTGTTTAAGAGCACTCTCCATCCTTACCATAAACATCTCTCCAGGCCCTGGGATGAGGCCTGATTTATGCAGTCATTGCGACCCATTGATTTGACCTTAAAATTGAATTGAGGAGATGGTTCTATACAGCAGTTAAAAAAACAATGTTTATTGGTCAGCAGTGCGGAGGAAAGTCAGTAAGGCCATGTTCTATGTATAGTGTTGAGAGGATGAGGGAGATAAGATGCTATCTCTCTTTTCTCTTTTCTCCTCTTTACTCCCTGTTTGTCTTGCCTTCTGTAGGAGATTGCTTTCCCCAAGATGGTGGCCAGCTGTTGTCGTTTTCTCTGCTACTTCTGTCGCATCAGCCGGCAGAACCAGAAGGCCATGTTTGACCACCTCAGCTACCTGCTGGAGAACAGCAGTGTTGGCCTCGGTAAGAAGCATCGCCTCTGCTTGTCTATCTTTTGTTCTTCTATTTTGTTTGTGTGTGTGTGTGTGTGTGTGTGTGTGTGTGTGTGTGTGTGTGTGTGTGTGTGTGTGTGTGTTTGTGTGTGTGCGTGTGTTTGTTTGATTGTACTAGTGGCAGCATGTGTTTCTGTTCCTGTGTCTAGATGGCTGTGTGTGTGTGTGTGTGTGTGTGTGTGCGTGTGTGTGTGTGTGTGTGTGTGTGTGTGTGTGCGTGCGTGTGTGTGTGTGTGTGTGAGTGTGCCTGTGGGAGCATGTTTTTCTGTTCCTGTGTCGAGATGGTTGTGTGTGTGTGTGTGTGTTTCTGTGCCTGTTCAGATGGCTGTGTGTGCATGTGTGTGTCTTTGAGCAGTGACTCACTAGGAGCTGCTGCTGTGAGCTGGTGCAGTGTGCACCTGGACTCTCATAGGTCAAGGGTACTGAGGTCATCTCCGGTGGGCATCACTAATGCTCTCAGCCCCTTCTGTCTCTCCTCCCCGCCTTCCTCTAAGACATCTCCAGTCTTCTTAAAGGTCTCTGGGATGCTTGGAACACAGCCGTGTTCACAAAGCACTGCAGAAAGACTGGTATTTGCACTGCATTTATGTCAGGACACTGTTTGAAATGGAAGAGCAAACACTGCCCCCTGCTGTCCAGAAAAAATGTTGAAGTGAGAAATGTGAAGGCTGATGTAAAATGCTTTGTGTGTGCTTGTGTTTGTGTGTGTGTGTGTGTTCCAAGCTTCTCCCTCAATGAGAGGATCCACGCCCTTAGATGTTGCGGCCTCTTCTGTGATGGACAACAATGGCTTGGCCCTGGCCCTGGAGGAGCCTGATCTAGATAAGGTGTGTGTGTGTGTTTGTGTGTGTTTCTGTTTACATGAATGTGTACTTATTTGTCAATGCTTAATGTGGCAAAACTGCCCATAACTGAGGTTTTGAGATGAGATTACAAATCAGTTCTATAATGTCTGTATCTCCCCCTGTGTAACTCTGACTTCCTGTATCTCTGTGTCCCTGCATGTCTCAGGTGGTGACGTACCTGGCCGGCTGTGGTCTGCAGAGCTGCCCCATCCTGCTGGCCAAGGGTTACCCTGACCTCGGCTGGAACCCTATAGAGGGAGAGCGCTACCTCTCTTTCCTCCGATTTGCTGTGTTTGTCAATGGTACAGCCTGATAAACACAATAGCTCCACACACTGATAACCTCTCCTTGCTCATACAAACATACAAGCTGAGCAAATGGAACAAGCCTGAGATGTAATATTATTTTAAATTGAACACTCTGCTTATCAGTACGAGTGTTTGAAGGACAGAGCCATACAAACTATGCTGTTATGAAGCTGCTATGAAGCAGTGACCACCTATCCAAAGGAGAAATTATTAGGGAGTGCTGTTTTACACACACCATTTTCTCTTGACATAGATTTCTTTGTGTTTGTTTGTGTGTGTGTGTGTGTGTGTGTGTGTGTGTGTGTCCAGGAGAGAGTGTGGAGGAGAACTCCAGTGTGGTTGTGAAGCTACTGATTCGCCGGCCAGAATGTTTTGGGCCAGCCCTGCGAGGGGAGGGGGGAAACGGGCTGCTGGCAGCAATGAAGGAAGCCATAAAGATCTCTGAGAACCCAGCACTGGACCTGCCTAGTGCAGCCCAGGGCATCAGCTCAGACGCGTAAGACCCCCTACACACACACACACACACACACACAGCAGCATCCATCCCTAGCCACTCTTTAGCCTGTCTTATCTCTTGCCTACAGTCTCCCTGTGTGTGTCTCTCTCTCCCTGCCCATCTATCTCATTGTCTTCTCATCTCTCCTGTCTCCTCCACTAACCTCCCTGACTGTTGTGTGTGTTTCAGGTCCACTGAGGATGAGGAGGAGGAAGAGGTGGTGCACATGGGCAATGCCATCATGTCCTTCTACTCAGCCCTCATCGACCTGCTGGGCCGCTGTGCACCAGAGATGCATGTGAGGCACTAGCTGTGTTTGTATGTGTGTGTGTGTGTGTGTGTGTGTGTTTTCGCATGATCCCTCAGTTCTCTTAAACAGATGATGTGTCTCTCATTCAGAATTGATTAAGCTTATTACATTTGTAAGGGCAAACATTTTCATCCAATCTCCTTTTTGATTGGTCTTTCCAATCAACACCTTCACAGTCGCCTTGTCAATTTGAATGAAAATTCAAATAGATTAATTTAGCTTGGATAACTGTGTTTTGTCATTCATTAAATCAGCTGATCAATAAGTGTGTGTGTGAATACCTCCTCTGCAGCTCATTAATAAAGGCAAGGGCGAGGCCTTGAGGATCCGTGCCATCCTTCGATCGTTGGTGCCCACCGAAGACCTGGTTGGCATCATTAGCATACCCCTGAAGATGCCCGTTGTCAACAAAGGTTTGTTGGAAACTTCAAACTCTGGTAGCTGTGGTAGTTTAAGGCTGTTATATATGGGCTTATGGTCAGAATTATTTTTAAGGAGTTTGGCTGCATGAAAAGTTCAACTGATTGGTTAATCTCTCCATCCATCCATCCATCTTGATCTGTCTCAGATGGCACTGTGACAGAGCCGGACATGTCGGCCAGTTTCTGTCCGGATCACAAGGCGCCAATGGTCCTGTTCCTGGACCGTGTGTATGGCATAGAGGACCAGGCCTTCCTGCTTCACCTGCTGGAGGTGGGCTTTCTGCCCGACCTACGGGCCTCCGCATCGCTCGACACGGTGAGAGACACACACACACGCACACACACACACACATACACAGGCTTAGTTACAAATCACTCAAAAGCAGATCTCCAGAGATCTGTGTGTGTTGAACAGGCTTCTGCACTTGCTTCTTGGTCCTCATCTGCATTCCTTATGAGTAGTTTCTCTCCTCCTCTCTCAGATGTGCCCCTTTCTCTCACTGCCTCATTACTTTGTGTTCAAGCCCTTTGACAGTCCCAGTGTAATTAGTAAACAAATGTCACCAGACTGCCCCCTGTTAGACTGTGCAGCACTTCTGTGGAGCTGAGCTGAGCTGAGCCAGCAGTGCTGCACTACAGTACAGATGCACAAACACCCAATGCTGGGTGATCACTGCCTTGCTGTGGGCCTGCCTCACCACCAGAGGAGAAGAATCACTCTGCAGTGGTGTGTGAGATGCCAACTACTATACTACAACACAACAGACCAGAGAAACAAACAGTAGGGGAAAGAAAACTATAAACCAGTAAGAAAGCCCTAATCAGGGTGTCGTTCCTCCCCACTCTGCCCTGAATGTGGTGGAGGGTGTTTCCGATGGCTGGCATTTCCAGCAAGTGCCTTTCCCAGTGTTCCACATTAGCGTGGAAGAGATCCACACAGAGTGGCATTGGAATCAGACTGATTGCAGCTCCTGTGGACTTAAACAGTGACTCATCTGTCCCTGTAATCTCCTGGAGAACACCATTATCTAGTCTGCACGCCTGCCTGCCTGCCTGCCTGCTGTTGTTGCCATGCAGTTATTTCTGGAGAGGGCTACCTGAGTGATTCCCTTTGACAATCAAGAGCCTGGGTGTTTTCAGTGAGCTCTTCTCTTTTTCGACTTGAGCAAGACTGGGTGCAGCAACTGTTAATGTGTGGAGGCTAATAATAGGCCCTAATCCCACAGCTGCCACCATGTTCCCAGGCAGACACATTGCAGTATGGCGCGCTGTGCTTTGATCCGACGGCGAGGAGCGCGAGAGGGGATCATGTACTGAGGCCCTAATCCAGCAGTTAGCGCCAGAAAGTTGGATGGATTCGCGTGAAATAGGAGAGGGGGCGCAGGGGCAATCTCCAGGCTGTCACGGCTTTAGGAGCGGATGGTCTCCGACAGGGGAACATTTGCCTAGGTCTGCTGTGTGTGTGTGTGTGTGTAAACGGAGTATGCATGCAAGAATCTTTGAGTGTGTGTGTTTGTGTGTGTATATATGCTCATACATTTGAGTGTGTGTGTGTGTGTGTGTGTGTGTGTGTGTGTGTGTGTGTGTGCTCATGCATTTGAGAATGTGTGTGTGCCACAATCTGTGTGTGTGTGTGTGTGAGGTGTGTGTGACACACATGCTGATATCCTGTACATCCTTGCATTAGTGGCAGTACTCTGTCTCTGATTTGACGGTGCTGTGACAGAAGCCCTTGAACCCGTGGCCCAGCTTTCACTGGCAGCTTTGTAAAGAGAAACATGACTTAGTGCAGTCTCACTTTCACCAGCACACCACTCAACTATGTCACCCCAGCACAGGGACTGCCAGTGCCAAATTAGCCACTTTGGAATGGCTGCCTTTTCTAGAAGCTTCTGAGCTGACCCTCAGTCCAGCCCACCCAGAGACCCTGAAACATTTACATACGTGTGCTCATCCTCAGGAAGTGTGTTGGGATGCTGTGTATTCTATGCCTGAGGAGTGTTAGAGTGGCACACTGCAAAACTGCAGATATTTAAGAGGACAGTTCTGCGGAATATGTGTCGACTAACGACAAATGCAATTTTCTGTGTGTTTCTATGGTGACAGTATGTGTCTCTTTCTGTGTGTCTGCGTGTGTGTGTGTGTGTGTGTGTGTGTGTGTGTGTATGTGTAATATAGGACGCCCTGCGTACCACTGAGACAGCCCTGGCGATGAATCGCTACATTGGCTCTGCCATGCTGCCTCTGCTGACCCGCTGTGCACCCCACTTTGCGGGCACCGAGCACCACGCAGCCCTCATTGACTCCACACTGCACACCATCTACAGGCTGTCCAAGGGCCGCTCCCTCACCAAGGCTCAGAGGGACGCCATCGAGGAGTGCCTGCTGGCCATCTGCAAGTGAGTGGGAGACACACACACACACACACACACACACACAGACACACACACACACACACAGACACACACACACACACACAGACACATGCACTCAGATGTGCTCAAAGACAAGCAGACAGATGTAGATACACATAAGACATACACGCACACATACACACAGACTAACAGACACAAGCCCAGAGATGGGTAAGAATTACAATGAGGCTGTCTGGGTTTGTTCTTATCAGCACGTTTTGTGGTGATGTGCTTATGGAAAGTCAAATTACTGTAATAAGGCTCTAATTAACACTAATCGTTTTCCTTCTCCCATACACACACTAATACAGACACACACTCTCTCTCATACACAGATGCTCGTTCACAAACTCAGCTGATGCAGCTGTTTTTACTGCAGCTGTTTTGCTGATTTCAAAAGTCCTCCTGGTTCACACAAAGCTTGGCCTTGGCTGACACTGGGCTTTTAACTCAGTCAAATTAGAGGTTGGAACACACGTATATAAACACACAAACACACACAGATATGCACGTGCTCTCTCTCTCTCTCTGTCTCTCCCTCTCTCACTCTCTCACTGTTTCTCTCTCACACACATGCATACACACACACACACACACATGCACACACACACACACAGTTTATACCAAATATTGTTATTATCCCTGAGCTCCCTCTAGGCTTCTGATTCTGTAAGTGTGTAAAGCCCATCACTGGTTCCTGGCCAGCAGGTCTCTCTCTCTCTCTCTCTCCCCTCTCTCTCTCTCACACACACAAACGCACACACACACGCACACCTGCATACCTGTAGGGCTCAATATAGACCCCTTCTTGGTCTACGGTTGTCAGTGAGAGAGGAGAGTTCTCTTTCTGCCACTCTCTGAGGTCCCAGCACCAGCCCACACACTTTGCCCCTGCATTAAAGCCCATAGAGAGGGCCTGTAGCATTACAGTGCTTATGCTCATTTGGACTCCTTTCAGGGGGATTACTAATTTGATAAGGCATTCAAGCTGCTCTCTTTTCTGACCTTCTATAGATGTGTAGTGTGTTTCACAGTGGATATGTTTGTGCTTTTAGCCGCTGTGTGGAAGTGATGAACAAATGGAGCTGATGCAAGAGGTCTGATAAATAATAAGAAGCTTTGGGAAAGATTCTGTAGCTCATTATAGAAGCTTTTAATGAGTCTAGCAGTAAACAATAGTAAATCTGATACACCTGGACTCTGCCTTGACTGTGTGTGCATGTGTATGGGGTGTATGGGGTGTGTGTGTGTGTGTGTGTGTGTGTGTGTTTGTCAGGTACCTGAGGCCCTCTATGCTGCAGCAGCTGTTGAGGCGTCTGGTGTTTGATGTGCCGCTGCTGACGGAGTACTGCAAAATGCCTCTCAAGGTGAGACTCAAACTCTACCTTCACAAACACACACATATTCACATACACACATATGGACATATGCATAAATACGTTTCTCAAAACAAGCTATTTCTAACACTAGAGCTGCTGTCAGTTTCTGAAAACACACTGCCTTGGTGTGAAGTGTTTGTCATTAAATCACTTTACTCCCTGGCCACTGTTATATTTAGTCTAGAACAACTAACTCTAACTCTAACTGTATCGTCTTTTAAACTGTCAAACTTGTGGGATATTCTACATGTGGAGCCACCATCTTCCTCCCCTTCCTTGCTGGCCAACTCCCAAGCCCTCCATCTTTAATTTTTTTTCTTCAACCTTTTCAAATCTGGTTGTCCACTGAAGTCCACCTACCCATCATGCTTGGAACTTAACTCAAATTCTAGCCTGTCTACTTCCTCATAGGCCTAGTCCACCACCAAAAACTCACCCTACTGTTTATCCATACTAGCCCATCATATCCATGACCCAGCCCAGCCCAGCCCATTCCCTCTTCTCTGGCTGATTGCTGTCTGGGGGTTGAGTCTTGGTTTTGTTTGTTAGATGGAGGCCGTTTGTCCTCGTTTGTCCCCTAGCCCTCTATGCTTCTGTGCGCCTCTAATGACGCCGGGTGGTGGGGGCGGCCCCTGACACCTCCTGCCATTTTCGCCGGGAGCGGTCAGGCTTGGGCGAAGGCGTGGTGGAGCTTAATTAAGTTGGTGTGTGGTGTGCCGTGACCTGGGTGCTGCTGCGGTGTGCTGAGGCGGTCAGGAGGAGGGGAACAATTACAGAGTGCGTGTATGAAGTAATGATGAGTGACTCACAAGGAACCAGACACAAATACAACTCACAGGGCTGCTGGGGTACCATTAGGCTAGTCTCCTGCACCGTAATACTTTGCGCTCCGCTACACTGCTTTCATTTGTGTGTGTGTGTGTGTGTGTGTGTGTGTGTGTGTGTGTGTGTGTGTGTGTGTGCGTGTCAACTTTGTACAACCACCTAGGCATATCCTTTTGGCATCAGGGCTCTGCAGGTGACCTTGTCTTTCAAGTTTCCTAATCTAATTCAGTGTTCCAGTACTTCTCCAGATGTGTGTGAACCTGCTGCTCTATTTCTTCCCATGATGTCCCAGAATGCAGTTCTCTCATCCTTCTAGAGCTAATTCTTTTATTTTCGCATAACCATAAGACATGCTGTCCAGTAGCTGCTTCTAGAGCCCTCTGTCCCTCCTGTCAGTCCTACATAGTGCTCACAGGTCCTCTTCGAACTTTGCAGTCTACCTTCTGTCCTATCTAAGTGCCTTTGATTCTTTCCAAAGCTCTCCATCCTACCTCACTACTCCTCAGAATACCTTGGTGTGTTGATGTTACTTAGAGTAAGACTACCTACCCGTGGAGCATACATTTCAGTTTGAATCTCTCTCCTATAGTTGCTGACCAATCACTACGAGCAGAACTGGAAGTACTACTGCCTTCCCTCTGGCTCAGGAAACTATGGCATGGCCTCTGAGGAGGAGCTCCTGCTCACCAAGAAGATCTTCTGGGGCATCTTTGACTCACTGTCACAGAAGGTGGGCTTGCCAGATTGTTATAAGATATGTTGATAAGTTGTTTCTTTTCATTTATGGCTTATGGCATTAAAATGGGAGTTCTCTTTTTGTGTAATTGTATCTGTTTAATTAGAGCTTAATATGTTCAAAGGACAGAAATTATAATCAAATTGACAAGCCACAGCAGTTGTCTTTTCCACGTTCCCTCAGAGTTGTGTTAACACTGTAGTTTTCTGACATTTACTTGAGTATCTCAACCTTTTTGCACTGTGCGTAGACAACTTTGCGTCCTACATGCAGCTCCACTACAGTTGTCTACTTTCGGTGACTCGCTGTGATGACTTGCAGTGGTCAGAGACATCTTCCAAGACCTCCAGTCCATAACTCTCTTAAAAGCGATGTCAGAATGTTTGCACGATGCATTGAGCATGATGTCTAAATAAGTTATAATGCTGATATATGTTCATCAGTTCAGATTATTTAAAGGAATTCATTGCGTTAAACTAAGACCTACGAGTGTAGGCTACTCTTTTGTAACTGTGATATTAATATTTTCTTCAAGTATCACCCTGACCAACCTGATTATGCCACTATTAGATTTAATTATGGTTATCTTCACCCATCCCCTTACGATTGGCACTATTGGGATGTGAAAGTCTATGCTGGTCTGTTCTAAACTGCCTTGGCATTAGTGTTGTAATGTACTTTTTATTGGTAGATATTGGCTAAACAGTTAGGCCTAGCCTAGCCTCATCAGCCCATCAGAAATGGACAAGACAACAGATTACACCCCATTGCATCCTGGTTTGGATAGGTGCAGATCGGCATTGATGCCTATGACTAATGTAAGTTTTGCTGCAAATCAGGCACGGCACCAGGATTTTAGTTTTGGACTTGCCATACCAATGGTGGATGGGCCCAGCAGAGTTTTAATTTAACACAGTTAATCCAAGGATTTCTCTTTTGTAACTAAATAATGTGGTTTTACACATGTAATGCCCCTTGAGCATCTGAATGATGATTTATACATCACTCCGATGATTTATACATCGCATGATTTTTTATCCTGTTTGTTCTTTCCCATCACATGTCACAGTTTGTCACGCGTGAGGACCTTTGACCAGGTCTATGTCTGACTAAACAGATAATGGGGATCTGTGGGTTTCTTCTCTGGGAATTTAGCTTGTGTATAAAGATGACAAAAAGACAATTCAAAGTCCACAGTTTATCTCGATAGCAGTAGTGAAATACTGCTTTATGATCCATAAAACCAGCTTTGCCATGGTGATCTAGCAAGACATACACAGATCAGGTTGGGAATTGCATTAGCAACAAAATTAGCAACCTTAGTATTTTTCTGTCATCATTTAAAAATCTGTTAATGACGGAAAATATGTAAGTAACGTGCCCATGGAAATGGGCTTTTATCTGGCATTGCGGTGCCAGAATAGTAAAAAGCCAAAACCGGTTGGTGATGCTGTAAGGTTGAGTTTTATAGTGGTGCATTGGAGACACAGGGCCTGCACTAAATACAATAAATAATCAAATGTTCCCTATAAACGGGTCAGTTATAATATATATCAAATCAGATTTTGCCAGCGCCCCTGTCTCAAACAGCTTACTGCACATTGACATGTCCTTTTGTAGGCCTGCTTCATGTAGCCCTTATTCACACACAGCCATCCACATTAGGCCGCCTTTGAAATGCCAGCGTAACAGCTTTATACAAGCACTAAAGTTTAGTTTGTCTCCAACCCTCTCCACATCCTGCGCTTATCTGATTGAAGTCATTGATTTTCTCATTTTTTTTGTTTGTCAGTGCGCTGACTCCCATTTTGAAGTGAAATACCTTGACACAGCACATCTGGAGGGGGAGCGTTAAAAAGAGCACATGAGAGAGCAGGGGTAGAAGAAATGGTGGGGGTGGGTGTTACTGCAGTGGAGGGGTGGGTGGGGGTTTGGGTGGTGCTGAGGCCATCGACATCAATATTTGAACAGGCCATCGATTTGAGGGCCGCTGGGCAGGCGAGCTAGTGCATTAAGAGCTATAGCTCACGCTTCAGCAGATGCACAGCAGAGCTTTGCAGTGAAGGGAGGAGGAGAAGGAGGAAGAGGGAGAGGGAACAGATGATGAAAACCACCTGGAAGAGAGCTGGGTGGTTGGAACCCCTACTGCTGCCGCTGTGGTTTACCTTGCTAATGCTCACCCTTTTCTTACCAGTTTCTCTCTCTCCTCTCTCCCTCACTTTCTGGAATAACCACTCCACTCCTCTCTCCCTTCTCTCTTCATCTCACTGTCTCTAGAATAACCCCTTGACTGTCTCTCTTTGTTCTGTTCCTTTTTGTCTTCTCTCCTTACATACACACATAGATGAGTATTTTTAGTAAGATAAATATTTATCCTCCTTCTTGTTATTAAATAATTCTGTTCACACTGATGCTCGAAAACAGTGTGTGTGGCACTCACAGTTGTCCCTTGTCGTCAATATAATCCTGCACACCAGTGTCAAACTCTATTGCTGTTGTCGTGTCGATTCAGTTCTATTTTTGTATGAAATCCATTGTATATCTTTTGCTTGTATGTTGATTTCAGTGCCTGTGTGCGGAAGATACCGTGTTTAGATGAATCTTCTCTTTTCTTATAGAAGTATGACCAGGAGCTGTTTAAGATGGCCATGCCTTGCCTGAGCGCCATCGCTGGGGCTCTGCCCCCAGACTATGTTGACTCATCTCTGAGCAGCACCAGTCTGGAGAAGACCACCTCCGTGGACCAGCAGGGCAATTTTGAGCCCAAACCCATCAGCACCGCCAAGTGTGTATGGAGGAGGGAGGGAATTAGTGCAGACGGAGATGGAGGGATAGAAGGAGAAACATCTCCAGATAGAGAGGCTACCTTAACAGAAAGCTACAGTGAAAAGATGTGAATCAGAGCAAGGGCATTCAGTGACAGAGAAAGGAACGCCATCAAACATCAAACATGTCTCTTTTTTAGTTAACTTAACTTCATTGTGAATCATAGCTAAAACACTACTTGTTATAAGTGAAAAACAAATGTGTTAATTGTGAGCACAAGTTTTACATAAAAACTAAACTAAAAATGTATCACTTTAGCTGATAAGCACAAGCTAGGAACAATGTATGTACCTTATGTTTTATAAGCTTTCTTGTTCTCTCCAGCATCTCTATTCCAGAGAAACTGGAGTATGTTGCCAACAAATATGCTGAGCACTGTCACGACAAATGGTCTGCTGAGAAGGTAGGTCCACAAAGAGGACAGCATGCTGCCAAATTATTGTCCTTTAAAAGACTCACAAATGAAGCGGAACAGTTTCAGCTAATATTGTCCTTTCATTTATTATCCTATTGCCCCACATCCATAGTCATAGCTGCTGTAGGTCTACATTAGAGGGCTTGAACAGTGGGGGAATGGGACTCACCTTGTCTCTATTGGCAAGATTCTCACCAGGTCTTCCCTCATATGTTATTTGGCATGGCTACAGGTTCTGCTGGGATGGAAATATGGGGATGGCATTGATGAGAAAGCCAAGATTCATCACTTACTGAGGTCCTACAAATCCCTCACTGAGAAGGTATGAGGGTGCTACTAAAGGTTAATGTGGACGCCGTTGAAACGCCATAAAGCACTTCCCTCCTTGTGTGCGAGCCAGCTGGTCTTATTCTATTTCAATAGACTCAATTGTGCCAGTTAGAGGTCAGAGAATGCAAGATGACACAGATGTTAGTTGAAGGTGTGTTGGTCTATTCAGTTTGTCAACTATGTGTGAGAACCAACATATCCACAAGTACTACAACTACTACTACTACTACTACAATTCTCCACCCAAGTGCTTCAGATTCTCTGTATTCTACACCTACTACAAATGGATATATAAGAGTTGCTGTCTCATACCCTCTCTTAATGTGTAAATGTGTAAATCACTCTAATGTGTGTGTGTGTGTGTGTGTTAGGAGAAGGAGATTTACCGCTGGCCTGTGCGGGAGTCTCTGAAGAGCATGCTGGCCATGGGCTGGAGCATTGACAGGACCAAGGAGGGGGAAACCATGTCCCAACAGCGCGAGAGCGAGAAGCTCCGCAAAGCTTCACAGGTATCCCCACTCTACAGCCACATGCCACAAACAGCCTGGGATTGGTCAGGGAGTTTGGCATGCACCAATCATAGAGTTTGGAATTGATGTTAATGAAAGTTGAAAGCACTATTGCTATGGCACTAGTTTGAAAAATGTCCAGTAGGCCTCTAATACAGCCCCAGAAACAAAATGCAGTATATCTGTGATTCATTTATAGAATGAAGTAAATCAATAGTCCACAGTAGATACTGTATGATAGTGCTGTAGCATCTTAACTGCCTCACTCAGAGATTTCTCAAAGAGACAGTATCTTGGAGATGGATTGGCAATCCTGCAGGAATATGGCACAGTGTGCATGACAATACCATGTCATTTTATGCAATTACATATTGCACCTTAGACAGTTTGACATAAAATAGTATAGTAGGGATGTAATGATGTAATGATGCATCATCAACCAGCAAAAATTCGATACGACTGTGTGAGGATTAATATAGGTTGAGATGAGAAATGAACCGCAAGGTTTTTTAAAGTGAGCAATAATTAAGCTACTTTCTGTAGGCCCACTGACTATAGTGCGTTGTGTTGCATTGTGTCCTCAGAAGTGTCTTACCGTTACAGTGCCATTTGTATTATTTGCAGGGGAATGGCTTTAACCCGAGTCCACTGGACATGAGCAACGTTCTTCTGTCCAGAGAGCTCCAGGTCAGCTGTGAGGCCAGCAGGCCGAAAAATCAGGCCGCCCAGATGTTCATGTCCAACACTGTAATCATGAGCCACAGTGTAATTGCCCAGCACAGCTCCACAGCCCACATAAATCTCACACACCATTCATTCCCATGCAAGGCTGGGGAGCCAGCCCAACTTCTTAAACTAAGTGTGCCTGTGTGTTTATGTGTCCATGTTCATTCACCTGCAGATAGCTGTGTGTGTGAGTGTGAGTGTGTGTGTAAGTGTGTGTGTGTGTGTGTGTGTGTGTGTGCACACGCGTGTGTGTGTGCATGCGCTCATGTGTTAGTTGAAGGCAGAATGAAAGACTTATCTGTCTCTGTTGTTGTTGTTGCTCATTGCAGAGTATGGTTGAAGTGGTGGCTGAAAACTACCACAACATCTGGGCCAAGAAGAAGAAGAGTGACCTGGGAAGCAGGGGTGAGTGTATGTGATGAAGACTGTAGGCTCTAGACAGACATGCAGACATACAGGCATTGTAACAGGCACAGACAAACAGTCAGGTAGATAGGCAGACAGTAAATAAAGACATGTCAATAACAGTGGCAGAAGAACATGCATGTCTTATGCTGATTTTACATGCCTCCGGAGCAACTCTGCTTTCTCCACTCTTCATAGGCAGGTCACTCTGTGGGAACAGAATACATGCACACACACACATATGACACATATGACAAGACACCGACAGACAAACAGACAGAGAAGTCAACAAAATTCCCATGTCCAGTGTCCTCTGAGAGACATTCCAGCAGGGCCCAAGGAATCTCCTCAGACATAATGAACCTATCATGAACTGTGGAAGTGCTCCATAACGCCATCTGCTCCCTTAAAGCTCAGTGGACCACACACACACACACACACACACACATACCAGCACATGCGCAAACACACACCCTGAGTCACACAAATTCACTGGCACACTCACACACATTCAGTCACTCAAAAACAATGCACAAGCACACAGACCTGCAAAAGGAGAGAATTAGACAGGAAGGCAGAGAGATGGTGAAGGACCAAGAGAGTGAAAAGGAGAAAGGATGGAGAAGGATGGGAAAGGATGGAAAGAAAGAGAGGCAGAGAGAGACGCAACAAAAGACGACAAACAGCAATCGAATTAACTCTCATCCACCCACATAATTCTTGAGGCCAGATGTCTGGTTGATAAGATTATGTCTGTGTCTGACACAGCTGGAACCATGTTCATGCAGTAAAAATGGATTCCCCTCATCTTTGGACATTTTGCACATGGCTGCTAGAATCCTTGCAAAGAATAAAGCTTGAATTTGTGTGTGTGTTTGTGTGTGTGTGTTTAGGAGGGGGAACACACCCTCTGCTGGTGCCTTATGATACACTCACAGCAAAGGAGAAAGCCAAAGACAGAGAGAAAGCCCAGGATCTTTTCCGTTTCCTGCAGATCAATGGCTACGCCATCACAAGGTACACTTTTGCGTGCGTGTGTGTTTGTATGTGTGTGCCAGGGAGTGTGTATACAAGGTTGTGGTTGTGTGCTTTGCTATACCCTTTCCTTTTGTAAAGGATACTTCAGTGTGAAGGAGGTCTGAGAGTTAAAGGAATCAATGAAGCGTCTTTTGAATACGAAATATTTCTGGGTCATTTGGGAACTTTCTGAAACAAAAAGGCCAGTCTCATCAGGGAGGGTTTTATTTGGTGAATGTGATTCAATTTGGATCCGTCAATTGTCTGTCTGTCACTCTTCCTGTGTATAAGTCTGTCTGTCCATCTAAGTATCTCTCTCTGGTTCCTAGGGGCCTGAAAGACATGGAGCAGGATAGCTCCTCTATGGAAAAGAGGTTTGCTTACAAGTTTCTCAAGAAACTCCTCAAGTATGTGGATTCTGCACAGGAGTTCATTGCTCACCTTGGTAAGATGACTCATCTCTCTCATCTCTCTCAGTATGCTGTATGAGTGTACTCAGTCAACATGTCTCCGCCACACAGTAAACTGTGAGATATGAGCAATGTATTTCCCTCAGAGGAAAAGGGGATGGTGTCTCGGTCTCTGCACTTTCATGCAGTAGTTAACCCTTACTTCTGTGCTCTATTTTAGAGGCAATGGCCATGAGTGGAAAAATGGACAGATCACCTCACGAGCAAGAAATCAAATTTTTTGCCAAGGTACAGCATCAAATTAAAATGCTGAAGACTACTTTGTACTGAGTACCAAAGAATGTGTTGATATATCTTTATCAGTGCACATAATTTCTCATTTGTTCAACATACCACCGGCATGTGCATATTTATTTGCATATCAGAGTGCAACACGTGTGTGTGTGTGTGTGTGTGTGTGTGTGTGTGTGTGTATTTGTGAGTATGCATGTGTGCAGGCTTGTATGCATGCTGCATCTCTCATATGTGTGTGTGCCTCCTGTGCCCTGCAGGTGCTGCTGCCGCTGATTGACCAGTATTTTAAGAACCACTGTTTCTACTTCCTGTCGTCCCCCAATAAGAACCTGAGCAGCAGCGGCTACGCCTCCAACAAAGAGAAGGAGATGGTCACCAGGTGCCTGCCCATCCTCACCCTCACTCACTGGAACACTGACTGGGGCTCAGTGTTTACTTGCTGGGAATGTTTGAAGGGTTGAGCAGCCAGGCTACAGTAGATGTGTGACTGAAGTAGGATGTTTGTGGAGCATAGCAGACCTGTCAGTCTAGGGTTTGGGAAACTACTGAATTAGTATATGGGGTTCAATGCTCATACATCAATAGGTACCAACTTTCAGTACTTTTTTGCTGTGATTTTGTGGTCCTGTAACTTGCCTCATTCCCACCGCAAATAGGGCAATTAGTTCACAGCAGCCGGTTCGGCGGGAGACTGTTTCTGGAGTGAATACACAGGCAGGTGCACACCGTTAACGCACATTCACCAGCTACCTGCTACTGGTGCAGGTTTAGACAAAGGTGAGGGATCCAGGGGAAAAAAATAAAACAAAACTAAATCAGAGCACTTGGTGCTGATGCCAGCACTGATGTGGGTTCAAATCTTAAAGGCACACAACCCTATCACAGACATGATGGTATTGCCACAGACTCTTGGAACGATATAGACCCATGTTCTGTTTCTGTTCCTTGTGTTACATTTGCTCTTCAGCTTGGCTTTCAGTGTGGTCTAGCCCAGGGCTTATGATTTTAAAGTTCTAATAGTGTCTAACAGTAGGCCTATTTGGGCTGTTCCTTTTCTATGGTTGTGGTTTTGATCACAGGAACTGACACCGCATAAGCTGTGTGTAATAGACTACACACAGGGTCCTTGTATGGTTAGTGAATAAAAGAATAAGGCAGAATAATGTCAAATTAACTGGTAAAACAAGGGCCTTCAGCCTCTGAGCTCAGCACAATGGCTTTGTTGAATTGGATAGAACTGAACTGAATGAGGACACTACTTTCTATAACTGCTCTTATCTGATACCCCTATCTCACCTCATATATTTCCTTTCCTTTGCTTTTACCTTCATTCTCTCTCTCTTTCTCTCTCTCTCTCTCTCTCCCTCTCTCTCTCTCCTTCTCTGTCTCTGTGCCCTCTTTCAGCCTATTTTGTAAACTGGCAGCTCTTGTCAGGCACAGGATCTCTCTGTTTGGTAAGGCCCTCTCTTGCTCTCTTCTCTCTCTCTCATGGACTATATAGTGTGGTGTGGCTTTGGGTTGCAATCTTATTTATTTGAAGAACCTCATTATGTTAGTGTTTGTTTGTTTGTTTGTTCTTGTGTGTTTGTGTCCCCAGGAAGTGATGCAGCCACCATGGTTAGCTGTTTGCATATTCTGGCTCACACCCTGGACACCAGGTACAGTACCGGCTGAGAATACATTGGCATTTATGCTTCCTCTCTGCATAGGAAGACACTTAAACTGCCCATATGAAAGAGCAGCAGTGCAGCAGAATGGGAAGCAGACATCAGTCAGATGGCCATAATGGGACAATATCTGGAGCATATTTCCGTCATATGTCCTGTGTGTTCCTAGGACAATCATGAAGGCTTATTGCTCAGATGGGGCACTGTAAAGAATACAGACTCAGGACATGTGCTTGGATTTGTAAACAGCAGCACCTACACATGATCAGATCTTCAAAAAATGCTCTGCTCTCAAAGAAGCACCAAGTCAAGAGGATTTCTAAGAACTCAAGAGGAGAAGAAGAATTAGGCCCCCACGCAGTCTACTTTGATCCTGATAATGGACGTCCAAATTATTCTCCAGCAGAGGGGATTATGCAATCAGCGTAGCTCTAGCGTTGCCTTTTGTGCTTCTTCTGCATGTGTGGAGAGAGCTCCCGCTGACAAGAACAAAGCCGTCGGCGCTAACACACAGTGCCACTAGACCCGTAGCCCATTAGGACAAATGGTCTGTTTCAGGCATGGAGCTTTCAAGTGGGAGGGGAGGAGAGAGAGAGAGATTGGGGTGCTGCTTTGTGTGGCAGACTGGCAGGCTGGCTGCACCCTGTGGGCATCGTCTGGCTCTCTCATCTCCCTGACAGCACTCATCACATCAGACACATTCACCGTGCCATCCAGCACTGTCCTCACAGAACCCCACCAGTCTCCCCAATTTACATCTCACTACCTCTTGCTTTCACTTTTACTTTGCCTCTCTCTCTCTCTCTCTCTCTCTGTCTCTCTCTGTCTCTGTCTCTCTCTCTCTCTTACACACACACATACTTTCACTATTTTCGTCCATCCCACTTTCCTTGTCTTTAAGTCTTCAGACTTTATGTGCCTGTTCTTGTCTGTTTGTCTGTCTTTCGCCACTGTCTTTGTCACCATTTCTTTCCCTCTCCGGGTCCCTCACTCTCTTCTCTGCTTCTTAGAACCGTGATGAAGTCCGGCTCTGAGCTGGTGAAGGCAGGGCTGCGGACGTTCTTTGAGAATGCAGCAGAGGATCTGGAGAAGACGCTGGAGAACTTAAAGCTGGGGAAGTTCACACACTCACGCAGCCAGATGAAGGGCGTGTCGCAGAACATCAACTACACCACCGTGGCTCTGCTGCCCATCCTCACAGCCTTGTTTGAGCACATCACTGAGCACCACTTTGGAGCCGACCTGCTGTGTGAGTCTCACTGCACGCACTGGATCTCCTCATCAGAACACTGCAACACTTACTTTAGGATGCTAACTTGGATAACTGATCATCAGACCTAAAACAATGTTCTGTAACACCATTCTACAGTACAACACCACTGACCAGTGGCAGGGTATGGTTGCACTGCACGTGTTAAATTAGCACATAGGATATCAGCATAATATTGAAGAATTCAAACACATTTCCCATTCTGATCACCTGCTAGGAGGGTGGATACACTGTGTTATTACATGTATATTGTACACAATGACTCTGTACACTTTACACTGTGCATGAAACATGCATGTTTGTTGTTGTAGTTGTTGTTTTTTGAAATGTTGTAAATTCACAATTGTAAATATTTTCTATATTTAAAAAATGATATGAAAAACATCCTTGTATTTGGCAGTGGACGACGTCCAGGTGTCCTGTTATCGTATCCTGACCAGCCTGTACTCCCTGGGAACTGGCAAGAACATTTATGTGGAGAGGTATTTCAAGCCAGGAATAGAGTTGAATTCTGTTAATAATATGGTTAAACTGCATCAGTTACAGTATATGTGATGTAGAAATGCTTCACATTCAAAATTATTTAGTTTATGTAGAGATACATCACTCCTGCACCATATGTTTGCGTGCGTGTGAGACTGTTTGTATCTGTGAACATGTTTGTTTGTTTGTATGTGTGTATGTTCATTTATGCATGTGTGTGTGCACACATGTGCTTGCTTGTGCGTGTGTGCATGCATGTCTGTGTCTGTGTGTGTGGGTGTGTTCTCCCCTGTAGACAGCTGCCCGCTTTGGGGGAGTGTTTGGCGACGTTGGCAGGAGCCATGCCTGTGGCCTTCCTGGAGCCGCAGCTGAACACGCACAACCCCTGCTCTGTGTTCAACACCAAAACACCACGAGAGCGGGCCAGTGAGTGACTCTCAATACACACATGACAATGTACAAAGTGGCATTAGGCTCTATAGTTTACATGATTATGTTCAATATTGGCATTTTTACATCAGGTGCCATTACAATGAGACAACATAATATTACTTTTTGCAGAAGAGTGTATGTTAGTCATGCATTTAAGTGTGGTGTTGTACTTTTATGTGTTTTTGGATTTCTATTGACATCATAGGATGTTGTCCTCTAGGGCTTTACAAAACAAGACCTGCACACCAGCATATAATCCAATATTTTCCAGTAGAATTTGTACTCCATGGTATCCCTGTAGCGTAGTGTGTGATTTTTTAAATGTATGCCACATGGGTTATGCACTACCGTAAATAGCCCATGGCAGTATACACTCAATACTTAATTAGGCAATTAGGATGCTGAACATGTTACATAATTCCATGTTGATTTGGATTTGCTTACTTAGCCTAATGAAAACATGACTTGTGCTTGACGCTACATGGCACAGTGTTCTTAAGGCTGTAGATTTTAAAGCCTAGTCTAGTGGGATGTGCTGTCTATGAAAATAAAGCCCTAATGAAGAAACTGCCAAAAGTCATTGAACTCAGGATCATAGCGATTGGCCTAATTTATGAGCAACTTTACAAACCACTACTAGTACTACTATAAAGCCTTGAAGTCTTGCATTGAAGCCTTAGCCAAAGGGTATGTGATTGTGTGAATGGGCCAATGTGCCCATTACACGCTATCACTAAAATAGGGCTTGGGCTCTGTCTACAGTCCTGGGGATGCCAGACAGTGTGGAAGACATGTGTCCAGAGATACCACGACTGGACGGTCTCATGAAGGACATCAATGACCTGTCGGAGTCAGGGGCACGATACACAGAGATGCCTCATGTCATAGAGGTAGTGCTCCCTATGCTGTGCAATTACCTGTCTTACTGGTGGGAGCGTGGGCCGGAGAACCAGGCAGCCATCCTCAAGGGTGGGCCTGGACCCATCTGCTGCACCACCGTCACCTCTGAGCACCTGAGTGTCATCCTGGGCAACATCCTCAAGATCCTCAACAGCAACCTGGGCATCGATGAGGCCTCCTGGATGAAAAGGATTGCAGGTGAGCAAAAGATGGTCATATGGGGGAGCCACAGTGTTACAGTCGATGCACCTTCACTGGCCCCAGGAATGCAAGTCTAGCCTCGGGTCATTTCCTGACACCCACTTATTTTACTATTGATCCTGAAAAGCAAGATACAACCAGGAGGTGGTGATACAGAAGTTAGCAAGTTAAAATTACTACTTTCTCTGTGGCATTGTGTTTCTTTCCCATTGTCTTGTGTTTCTTTCCCATTTGCATTGTCAGGAGCAATTTTCTGTATGTATAGCAAATCTATCGAACGAGTCAAAATTCTACAGTTAAGAGCCTCTATGCTGCCCTCAGGCTACACACAGTCAGTACCCTCACCAGAAGCACATACTTGAACAGGCAGGCTCTTACTGTGCTTGCCTGTGGGCAGCCCATGGGGCTGGAACACTGGATAGAGATGGGCTGCATTTTAATGTCCACACTCACCAACTCAGTCTATGGGTTCTTTATGCACACTTTCTGTAAGTCTACATTTCCACCTACCTACTCTATCAAAGCAAATTACTAGTAGAAGTAACCCTGAGGCTTTAAAATTCCCAGAAATTCTCTACAAACTAAATGTTTTTTGGTGTCCTCAGTTTCATGTGGTGCCACAGGTTGCTCCACAATTTCCTATTTTTAACCTTTCCGGCCCTCACAGCCTGCCTTGTTCAATGTATGTGGCTGATATCTGCTAAGTCTGTGATGGTTCATGGCTTAGAGCTTAGAGAGGCCAGTGAGATGTGAATGTCATTAGCGTTGGCCTCAATAAGGTAGTTTTGGAGCATTACAGCTGCCTCAGAGATGCACTGAAATCTGCTCCATTTTACTTCCGTTTCCATGTACTCAGAGCCTAACAACAGGACTCTAGGCTGACACCTACTGGAGCAGCCTTATGTGCCTTGGCCATCAAAATAGTTTATCATTCTCAAAAACATAATAGCCTGTTGTTAGAGAGGCTAAAAGCAGAGTGTGGGGCACAAACATTCGTTAATTTCTGTGTTCTATTTGCGAAAGAGGGAGGGGGGAAATCTCTCTTTATGCAGACCAGAGTCGAGCCCTTATTCACTGATACAGAAGATCATGGAAAGGTTTATATTGTGACGTTATGTGACAATCCCACTTATGCAGACCAGAACTATTCACATTTGCCCCCATTGTAACACATTATGTTTCTCTATCTTGGTCAGTATTCAGTAATCTTTGGTCATAATTAGTGAGTGATCCTGGATAAGGACAAGGTCAGATGTGGGGAGCTGGGGGCAGTTATAGTCTTGAACAGGTTTAATAACAGTTTACCTTTCCATAAACATGTCGTATCTGTTAGGGGAATGGTCTGCTGGTTAGGCCGCTATATGTACAGTAATAGTGTATGCTTGTGAGTTCAGCCCCCAAGGTCGCCACCATTGTGCCCTTGACCAGGACACTCAAGCCTCTGCTGCTCCTGGCGGACCGTCTGTTTAGTTAGTGCAAATGGTAGAAGCATCTGCTAAATGCCATCTTCTTTGTCCTCTATGAAAAGAACAGTAGGTGAACTGAAACTAATAAGCTGTAGGACATCTGAAAGTTGTAGCAGGGAATGTTTGTGTCACTTTCACAGTTCTCAGTCAAATAGGTAATACCTGCAGAGTACATGCAGTACCATCTGAGAATGAAAGAACCCTTTTCAGCCAGAGATGAGGGATTTATTCCACTCAGTTGCCAGAGGATCATTTTGAACTCTCATTCACAGCCATATATCAGTCTGCCTCTGGTGACTTATTTCAGTCTGCAAATAGGGGGACATCATGGGCCATTGCAATTAATGTATCTCCCATGGCATGAAGGCGACATTGTCATTGCTGAAGTCACATTCAACGTTGTTATCCAAATGATGTTTTTAAGTATACCCTGCCTCTGCCATTGTCTTTGGGCCATAGGGATCTACCCAGAGTAACCTTGCAGTACAACATAATACCAAAAAAGTGTTCATTTGGCATGGAATGCACAAAGAGATATCTGGGGTGAAGGAAAACAATGCCCAGGCCATTCTGTTGCAGTGTTTACTCAGTTGATGTAATACAGTTCCTCTGAAGGACAACAGGACAAAGTGTCCAAGGAGATGCTTTGGTATATATGACAACAATGAAGTACACACTACAGATGGTTATACAAAATGTACTTACAACACACAAAACAATCAACTGGTCCATGTGCATCAACAGAAAATTCATGTTGTTTTCTAGTGTGATAGACTATTCCAGTAGAATGAATCATAGCAAGAAGCTGCATAGTGACTCAAGATCAGATCTTTCCCATCAAGAGTGGCCTCCCCTGTCCTGTGTTTGTGTCAGTGTATGCCCAGCCAATTATCAGCAAGGCGCGTGCAGACCTCCTGAAGACTCACTTCCTGCCCACGCTGGAGAAGTTGAAGAAGAAGACTGTGAAGGTGGTGGCCGAGGAGGAGCTTCTCAAGGCTGACAGCAAGGGTGACACCCAGGAAGCGGAGCTGCTCATCCTGGATGAATTTGCTGTGCTGTGCCGTGACCTTTACGCCTTCTACCCCATGCTCATACGCTACGTGGACAACAACAGGTATCACCCATGCTCTAAAGTAGAGCTCATAACACATGTCTGCCGCATGTTTTACTGAATGAACTTCAACCAAGCCATTCATGGACAGCTAAGCGTGCACGCATGGTAACTTCAGAATGGCGTCTGGCCAGGGCATAGGGCCTTGGCAAAGGGACTATAACAGCACGGTGCATGCTTTTCCCACCTCTTTTTTCACATCAGTTGTTTTCTGACCACTTCAAGCAGCTAGCTCAGCTAATTGTTTTGTCTGAGCCCAACAGTGTTAGGATTAGAAGCTGTACTCTTACCTTCATCTGAGGTTTATTTCAAGTCCTGGCAGATCATTTGGTGCCTTTGGATCCACTCAGTTGTCTTTTTCTGCTCAAATTCAGGCAGCGTGAGAGTTGCAGTGCCATGCTGGAACATGGTCTCTGTCTCAAGGTTGTAGGGAAAATAAAACTATGAATCCTATGCTCAATGCACTGTACATTCTCCAATACTCATAGAATATTCTCTGACTATGAGTATGCATTCAGCATTCTGATTTAAGAACACATTCATTCCAAAGAAAGCATTGCTATTTTGAGGGCCCTTTAGTATTGAATGAGTCGTGTCCTCAGTCTTACCTCTCATCCCATTAGGTCCAGATGGCTGAAGGAGCCAGATGCAGACTCCAATGAGCTCTTTAGGATGGTGGCAGAGATATTTATTCTCTGGTGCAAATCACATGTAAGTGTAGTGTGTGTGTTTCCAGAGTACAATTTCAGTTTCAACATATTATAGATTCTAACCATATTTAAATCATGTAATCATGTTTGTGTGTTTGTCCTCTTGTGTCTTTGCAGAATTTCAAACGGGAGGAGCAGAACTTTGTGGTGCAGAATGAGATCAACAACCTCTCTTTTCTCACGGGTGACAGCAAAACTAAGATGTCAAAGGTAGGGAAGGGACCTGGGGACATCTCCCAAATTAAAGGACGCTTGACCAATCAAGAGTGTCCTGATGAGCTACATCTGGCACCTCTCCCCTGGGCTGCCTAGCAGCAGCTGGGACAGAGTCTGCAATGGCCAGTAAGGGACTTAGTGATATGGAAGCATGTTTGTAGGGATTTTGTATATTTTTGCTGTTGTTGTTTTTGTTCTTTTATTGTTCCATGAGACAGATTGTTAGAGCTCCTTCTTATCTTATGTATTGACTTGGTCTGTCAGTATCTTTACATTTGTCACACACCACATATTGCTTCTTTCTCATCTATCTCTTTTCTTTTTTTCTCGCTCAACACTTTTCTTCCCCTAGTTCTCTCCATTCATGTTTGCTCAGGCTGTTGTTGTTGCTCTAACCTCAGTTTACCTTAATCTGGCCTCTATCTGCTGTATGTCAGCACTTTACAGATAGACATTATTATAGCTTTGGCTTTTCTGCACAGGCAGCCAATTCCCTATTTCTCTTCTCCTCTCCTTTTTCTCTATCACACTCTCATCTTCTCTTTCTCCCTCTCCCTCCTGTGCATCAACTCCCATGGGGCAAGCTAAAGCCATTCCCACACATTAAACATGTCCTGGCCCAGTCATTACCTCTATAAAGTAGACAGTATATCTTTTTTTCTCTTTTGGTTGGAGTGTCAGCAAGCAAACCTTTGTCCCTGCTCCTAGAAAATGGACAGAATAATCTCTCCATGCTCATTACTGATCTCTTTTTTAATTTACTTTGCAGTTTTACTCTCTAGGCAGTGCTAAGTTAACACAGTAACATTGCTAAGAGTTCCAGAGATATATTGTACAGGTATATTTCTGTTGACTTCATGCATTGAGACATGTCTCTGACCTCTGCTCTCTCCCTTTCGCAGTCCTTTCTGGGAAAGGTCCACAGTGAGAGTGTACGCAGTGTGTTTATTGTTGACTGTACATGAGTTGTGTTGGTCAGTAGTGAGTATGTTGTGTGTGTGTGTGTGTGTGTGTGTGTGTGTGTGTGTGTGTGTGTGTGTAAGACAGAGATTATGTGTATTTGTTTATGATCTCTAAGGAAAAGCCTAAGGTGCATTGTGTAACTGAGCAGGTCACATGGTGAACACACTTTAACAAGCAGGGTTGACATCAGAGCTCTTATGAGCTATGACAGCATTAATGGAGAAGACAGGACATGACGAGAGTTAAGTCCTCTTGTGTTCAGTAGTTTGTGCGAACATACAGTTGAATGGTAATACATAATTTCTGTCGTATTGCTTCATGTTTCTCAGAGTTCTCTCCAGAAGCACTAAGTTAAAGGCTTGGTTTAGGTTAAAGGGGTAGCAAAGCAGGTGTCAAGTGTGTTCAGTTGTAAAAGTGAAGATGCTCAGCTGCTCTTTTCTCCTCAGGCTAGTCTGACAGCCTAGTCTAGGTCTGGCCTAAGACGTGGTCAGAGTTATGTGGAGTCCCTCCTCGAACACCAGTCTGAATTCACCACTAGACTTAATCTTTAGTCACACTCTATTTGTGAAAGATCTGTGTGTGTGTGTGTGTGTGTGTGTGTGTGTGTGTGTGTGTGTGTGTGCGTGCGCATCTACCCTCAGAATTTGTTCAGCTGTGTTTTAAGTGGAATGTTATGTTTGAAATGTGAATGATCTGTGAATGGCAGATGGTGACGTTATTGGTGTCTCTAAAATGTTGTGTTAGCTTGACACTACCTGTGTCTGTGCTCTGTCTGATATGCGTATGCTTTGTTTGAAGATATGTGCAACCAAGGTATGCTGTGTGTTTGAACTGTGAGTGATGTCCAAAAGTCATGCAACACCTGTGTGTGAGTTATGGCCCATGTTCTAGACGTCTCTGAGTCTCGGAGATGTCTTTGAGGCATCTTTGAGATGTTTCAGAGACATGCTTAAGACATGCCTTAGATGTTTCAGCCCCTTCCTGTGTGTGTGTTAATCAGTTGCTCTGTGTACGTGTGGGACGAGCTCTTAGGGTGTATCCTGTTCCAAATCGCCAGCTAATCATGAGGAATCACAAGCTCATCCATCACAATGTTTGTCATGGTAACACGATTCCATCTCCATGGGGATAGAGGGCCGCTTGCATCGAGTCCATTTTGACCTCATGAAAAGCCATAGGGACTGACAACGACTTACTTTATATATCAGACATCGGTTGCAAGTGATGGGTCATCAGTGTGTGTTAGAGTTAGTCCAATCATATCTGTGTGTTGGTGTAGTGTCTTGAGTCCTTTCCAGTGGAGAAAAAGTGTATGCATTTGTATGTATGTGTTGGAGCAAAGCCAGCTGCTTCTGTGTGTCCTCCCCTATCCCGTCTCCTCTCTGTGAAGTTTCTGGGTGGTTTACTGACAGGCAAATGTGTTGCCTGAAAGCTGCAATGAAGTGAGGTGACTTTGCTGACTTAAGCATGTAGCTTTATTTCACCACATCAGGACATTGTCCTCAAGGTAGCAGCTAAAACATGTAATTAGGTCTACTCTTAAATATTGCAGGAAAAATGGTTGGGAGCATCACTAGTGGAGTATTACAAGCTATTGTAGTGGGGACAGTTTGCTAACATGGCAGTTGACTTCAATTCCATCTTTTAATGACCTGCAACATCCAAACCACATTCCCTAAGTACAAGGAAAAGAAAACAAACTAAGATTTGAAAATGGACCTTTCGCTTAAGCACAATGCAGCAAAAGCCAATCAGTTTGCCTCCCAATGCTGAGTGTCATTTCTGAGTGAGTGTGGGGTAGAGGAGTACTGAATTTTCAACTCTGACCTCAACCCCTGCAGTCTGGAGGTCAGGATCAGGAGCGGAAGCACAAGAAGCGGAGGGGCGAGTTCTACTCTGTCCAGACCTCCTTGATCGTGGCTGCCCTCAAGAAGATGCTGCCCATCGGCCTCAATATGTGCACACCCGGCGACCAGGAGCTCATCTCATTGGCTAAGACCAGATACAGTCTGGTGAGTGGGAGAGTGGGGGATTGGCTGAGGGCTCAGACACAGGCAATTGGCCATGGCTTAAGCCTTCCATATGCTCATTCCATGCCTCAGTGAATGTGACAGATCTGACCTGGTCTGATCAAACCTGGTCTGGTCACTTTGTCTGATATAGACCATACAGAACAGCTCTGGCTTGGACCAGGCCCAGATTTGTGGCAGACCCACTCTGCAGCTGGGGTATCATTAAGCCTTAAACCCTTAATCATGTCTCTGCAGAAAGACACAGATGATGAGGTCAAGGATCACATCCGACACAACCTTCACCTGCAGGAAAAGGTGATTTTGGTCTTCACATGTTTATTTCTCATGTGTGATTCATTGTAAATATTTTTTTAGTGTGTGTCCTTTAAAGCACTACAGTGATTGAATCAGTTTTGAATTCTCTTTTCCATCTTTTGTCCTCTCTGTACAAAACACACACACACACACACACACACACACACACACACACACACACACACACATACAGTCGGAGGATCCAGCTGTCAGGTGGCAGTTAAACCTGTACAAGGATGTGCTTGTGAGGAGTGAGGAGTCTCCTGACCCGGAGCGGGCAGTGGACCGTATCCAGGGCCTCTCTGCAGCTCTTTTCCACCTGGAGCAGGTTGGATTCTACCCCATCCAACATCTCATCACAATACAGCCAAACAGCCGAATACAGATCAGTGTCACATAAGTCTGCCCTGGAAATGAATAGCTTGTCTTTGTCCTGTGTCACACTGTGGTGCTGCCACCTTTAACTTTTTATATGTCATTGACTTACTGTTGCATTATTGCCTTGTCATGACTCATGTGGCTGGAGACAAGCAGTATCTCTCTGTCCTTTCTTGAAACTCAACACCCAATAACCCCCGTTTCTGTCTGTTTCTTCCACACACATTCACACACACACACACAAACACACCATGTACTCGCTCACTCATTCAGGTGGAGCAGCCGCTGAGGTCTAAGAAGTGTGTGTGGCAGAAACTCCTTTCTAAGCAGCGTAAGCGTGCAGTGGTGGCCTGCTTCCGCATGGCCCCCCTCTACAACCTGCCCAGGTACGCCTCCCCTGCCCTGCCCTGCCCTGCCCTGCCCTGTCCTGCCCTCTAGCCTTCTCTCTTCTCCTCGCCTCTGACTCCCTCACGCTCTTCTTCTCTCCTCTCTTTACTCTCTCTCCACTTCTATTCTGTTCTCTTCTCTTCTCTCCACAAACGTTATCTGTGTTTTCTTCGTGTCTCTTCTCCTCTCTTTTTCTTTTCTATTTTGCTCATCCCTCCTTTGCTCTCCTCTCTTATGTCTTTCCCCTCCTCTCTCCTCTCTTTTTACATCTCCTCTCCTCCTCTCTCTCTTCTCTCCATTCCTCTGCTCCCTAAATAGTTAGCGACAGTTATTTCTGCCTTTTTTGCTTTCGTCTCAAACTCATTTAGCAGACAGTGCGATCACATCATTTGTCTGTGGCCACTATGACGGGTCTGGAATTATTTGTGCAGCCTCCCACACACTGTTCACTCTGACAGAGTTGCCCCAAGCTACTGGACAGTCTCAAACTGTAATTAATAGCTCTTATTTGAGAGGCAGTCATTTGTCTTTTTCAGGTCTGTCTGTGTCTTCAGGCTGGCAGCACAGGCATACATTCACTCATGAATACACACACACAGACACACGTGTGTGTGCCCACACAGAGACACACACCTCCCTTCCTTAGATGTCCCTGCCCATCAGTCTCTCTCTGTGGGTGTGTGCCAGCGTCAATGCCACACTTCCCCACCATTCTCCATCAGTACGAAACACACACACACACACAGAGTGCTAGTATTAAATCCACGTCCACCCTGTGTTAATACCACACCTCTTGTCTCACCTCTCCCCTGTTAAACAAATGCCACCCCTCTGGCCCTGCTAGGAGAGAGAGAACTGCAGCAATTTCACACCCTAGTGCCTACTAACTCAATCTCAGCCTCCATCCCAGCGCCACAGGCCATAACACACAGAGAGAGGGGGAGAGGAAAAAGACAATTATGACTGTTCCTCACTTCCCTTATTCTAGCCATTCCATGACATGCCATTGGCTCAGGTGACTTCTTTCATAACAGAAGAGTGGAATATGTCCACTTGTATGTGGCCTGTAAGGGAAGTCACATGAGGACTTGAACTACCATATAGTGAATAAAATCCATCATGGTTTCGGTAATGCAGTGATCTAATCAGTACACTCTTAATCTGTGACACAGATCTCCATATGATCAACCTTCATCCTCATTCATGTTTTCTGTTGTAACTCATCAAAGAGACACAAAATATGTGCAACTGGAGTTGTGCTTTTTTGTGTATGTGCCTTGACCTTCTTGTCCTCTCTCTTCCATCTCTACCTTACCCCCTCTCTCTCTCTCTCTCTCTCTCTCTCTCTCTCTCTGTCTTTCTCACACACTCTTGCTCTCTCTTTTTTCTTTGTCTCCCTGCTCTTCCATCCCCAATTGACATCATTGTGGTCTCCCTTAGGCACAAAAATAACAATTACTTCCTCAACGCCTACCGACATTTATGGCTGGAAAAAATGCATGAGAACACAGACTATGACAGTCTGCTCTCCATGCTAACGGTAATGTAATGCTAAAGGAACACGTTTCTGACTGCATCCCTACTCCCCTTCCCTGTCCTTCTCTTCCTTCTTCCCCCCTCTTCTCATCCTTACCCCCTCCTCATCATGGTGTGGACCTTAACCCTCATTGGTTGATTGTGCTGTCAATCTCACTGGTCAGCCTGTAGGGTTTGGACATCTGTAATGCTTTTGGTCAGTGTCTTTGCTGGGTAGTCCAAGACCAGGTCAGGTGACCTTGAAGATGATTTTGCGCTTTGCTTTATGTGGTTTTGCATTGCCGTGGTATCACATGGTATCTTAGAAACATTCACCTTGTAATGCACATTTTATCCACATGAGTATATTTTGTACTTTTGTGAAAGATTTCCATGTAGTATCTGAGGTTATTACATGGTTTAATTTATGGTCACATCTACATTATGTATCCAGTACTGGAGTTTTATGGGAATTACATTCCAGTACATTAAGTATTAATGGAATTATATTGTACAAAAAAATACATTTTAGTTTTATCATATGTATTCCGATGACCAGTTAGATACACAAGTGCTTTTGTACTAACCATTTAACCTCTTCCTGTTCAGCTCTTCCTGATTTGAACCCCTGCTTCCTGTTTCACCGTAACCCTGGTAACCCTGCCTCACTTTCATTCTCCCCTCCTCCTCCTCCTTCCTCCTTCCAGGCATCGCTCTATTAATCTCTTCCTTTTGGGCTATCAGAGAATTTGGATAGAGACAGAGACCTACTCCTTTGAGGAGAAACTAGTGCAGGACCTAGCAGTAAGTACCAGCATCCCCTCACCAAAGATGTGGGCACTCTCTCTTTCAATCTGTTCCTTTCTTCTCTTTCTCTCCTCCTCGTCTTTCTCTTTATTTGTGTTCTGTGGATATGGATCGTTCCACAAGCACAATTGGCCATTGTTGGAGTCACCAGTTGCGTTCATTGTTTCTGGCTCTCAGTCGGTGTTGTGCTCCAGCCCCCCTACAGTGCCCATGTTCCACATCTGGCATTCTGTGTTGATGCCCCGGCACCCACCTCAACAGCATGGGCCAGCATGTCAGTGCCAGCCACACACTCCACGTACTAAGCCTCACAATGTGCTTGTGCTGTGAGGTGATGACCAGTGCCTCACCCCTGAAATTTATGGAAGGAGCATCTTTCCTAAATTTTATATTGTGATGTCATCAAAGTCATTCTCCAAAACATCATCTGCCAAAGATGCTGTGAAGAGTATCAGTGTCTTCAACAGACGTGATCTGTAAGAAGAATTGATTGTCTTCTGCTTGATTGATGTAAATGAAGCCATCTCTCTGGATGACGGGTAGATACAGTTGGCGTTTGTGTCTACTATGTGCCATTCTGATGTAGGCTCCTCTACTGATCTAAATATGATAAACTGCCCAGTGTCTTCTCAGAGATCAAGTTGAATTTTTGGGTGGATCATTTTGCCTCCCTCATATGTGTATAGTATACTAAGAAGCCTGATCAACTCATGCTTAACCAGCATCTCCTGATAACCTGCACCTCTTAGAATATCCTCATGTGAACAAACATACACTGTGTCATCTGGTCATCTGAATGCTGTGTGCTTGGGACTGTGTGTGTGTGTGTGTGTGTATCTGTTTGCTTGCATGCCACAGTGTTTGTGTCCACCCTGTGCATCCTCAATCTCTCCTGTGGAATAACAAGGAGCAGAATATAAAGGAGCAAGCAGATCAGCGTAGGCCTATTTTATTAAAAAAATATTTAGAGAATCTTCAGAGTATCATGGGGTAAGTAAGCTAATGATTATGAATTATTAGGCTTGCACTGTAATTGTAATATTGTCTATGTAAACTGGTTTAAATATCCTAGGCTGTACTGCAGGCTGTACAGTGCTGTAGGCTATGCTGTGAGTAGACAGTAAATTAGCTTTGCTGAAGTTGACATATTGCTGAATTTCTCAGTAAGTAAGAGAGCATTGTTACATATCCTTAATGTACTGGAATGTGTGTGTGTGTGTGTGTGTGTGTGTGTGTGTGTGTGTGTGTAGAAGACGCAAGTGAAACTGGAAGAAGAGGAGGAAGTGGAAGCAGAGAAGCAGCCAGATCCTCTCCATCAGCTCATCCTGCATTTCAGCCACAATGCTCTCACAGAGCGGAGGTACATACAAACACACACATCCACACATTCATATGTGGACAGTGGGCTCTATGTGAAGTCTATCCCTGCACCCTCTGACCAAAGGCTGTGCCACTATCAAGACCCTTCTGCACTGCGTGTCCATAGACTTTGAACAAATTCAGAAATCCAAGCACAAAACATTTTGCATTATACAAGCTATTTTATTTATTTTTTAAATGCAACTCATTTAATGACAATGTTTTTTAAACTAATTTTTGTTTCACAAGTATGTATCACCATATAGGATATAGTCAAGATGGAGTATTTCATGTAGCAGCAGTGCCACAGTCTAGTAATACTGTATTTCAGCATGCTGTAAAACTCAGCGTGTCTGTTTTAGTTTTGTGTCAGTGCTGTAATATTACTTGTATTTTATCATGTTTGTGCAGCTGACATACGGTGTCACAGACTTAAGCAAGTGACTGTTACATTAACATTACATTACATATGTGTTTTGTGTCTTTTCTCTCTAGTTATCTGGATGAGGATCCTTTGTATATAGCATATGCAGATATGATGGCAAAGGTAAGGAGGCCATATATATTGGACTCAAGCCAACCCTTGGATACCTACAGTTCCAGTGGTGCTTGTTCCATGTGAATGGGTCAGTTCTTTTTGAATGCCACTGTCTGATCTTTTTCCTGCCCATGTGTGTGTTCTCAGAGCTGTGCAGAAGATGGAGAAGAGGAGGAGGGAGAGAGCAAGACGTTTGAGGTGTAGCATTTCACTTCAGCATTCTGCCTCTGTGTCCCTGTGCTGTAGCCTTTCCATTGGAGTAAATGTATTGTGTGTGTGTGTGTGTGTGTGTGTGTGTGTGTGTGTGCGTGCGTGTGTGAAATGATAGGAAAAGGAAATGGAGAAACAGAAGACCCTCTACCAGCAGGCCAGACTACATGACAGAGGGGCCGCTGAGATGGTACTGCAGATGATCAGTGCCAGCAAAGGTAAGGACATGCATGCGCGCGCGCACACACACACACACACACGCTCATGCATAAAAGATGTGCATTCTCGGTCGGCCCCAAAGGGTGACACACACATACACATTATGCTGACTCCTTGTCTCTGTGACAGGTCGATTGGGCCCCATGGTGACGTACACTCTTAAATTAGGCATCTCCATCCTTAACGGTGGCAACATTCTCGTCCAGCAGGTAATCCACAGCACAATAGATATGAGCACACATAAGCTCATCCTCAGATAGCACTATAATGGAACTGTCTCCCGTGTAGAAAATGCTGGATTACCTGAAAGAGAAAAGGGATGTTGGCTTTTTCAAGAGCTTATCAGGGCTCATGCAGTCATGCAGGTAAGATGGCATGTGTGGGTTTTGACTTGTTCAGCATCTGACTCATATTAACAATAAGAGAGATGGACCTGTTGACCAGATGCACTTCTGTACTGTCCACTAACAGACACATCATCCATAGCAGTCAGTGTTTGTTCACTGGGGTATATAATATGTTATGTCAGTCTTTTACTTGTCAAGAAGACTGAATTTCCCTTTGATTAATAGAGTGTTTCAGTGCTATATACCACATCTCTCTCTGTCTCTCTCTCCAGTGTGTTGGACTTGAATGCCTTTGAGAGGCAGAATAAAGCTGAAGGCTTGGGTATGGTAACTGAGGAGGGATCAAGTAAGTATGAAAAGCAGGAGGGTGAGAAGTCTCTCATCCTTTCTCTCTCTCTTGCAGACAAAGACTGTCAGATTGGGGTGAGCTAGTCAGACAGGCCGTATACAGGCAACAGTGATCTCTCCTGACCATTGCTTTTCCAATGACAATCTCATATATAACAATGGGACAGTTTCCCGCTCACAGACACCAAATTGCAAGCACTGGAGCTGTCAGAAGCACAGGAGACAGTAATGGTATTCAGAGCTGATATGAATCCTCTTACAGGAAATTGCAGTGACTGGAGAGGGAATTTCATTAGCCTGTGAGGGAGTCCTTTGAAAAGCAATCCCTGAGTATAAAAAGCCTTGTCTCTGATGTACAAGAACAGCTGTGAAAAAGAATAGGAACAGATGCCATAGAGTGTATCCCAGAAGTATTAGGCTATGCCACCACTGCGCTGTGACAAAGCTCTTTTTTGGGGCCTGTTGGACAGTGCTGTCTGTGTTTCTATTGGTTACCTCTGGTGATGTTGACATACAGGTTGTTGTGGCATCAACATCTTTTTTGTGAAGTCTGCTCAAACCCTGTTGTCATAATGCTGGACCCTGATCAACGGTTTCAGTTCAATTGTCACTGTGTCACTTCAACTCAAACGTTCAAACAGAGGATTGCAAATGCAATTTGCCTCCTGCTCTGTGGGAAGGGGTGTTAGATGTGGCCACCCTGAAATCCTTTCAGTGGAATAACAGAGACTTGTAGTGTAACTGCTGAAGTACCTGTGTGGGCTCTACAGCACAAAGCAATTAACACATGAGAGAGACAGAGTGTGTACTGGGGGTAAACACAGTTTGTGCAGAATGCGTTATTGCTCATTCTGTTGATTGAGAGGTTTTTTTTCATGATCCAGTTTACACACTACAGGATGGTTGCATATATTTTTTTCTGCAGGAATGTTTAGTATGCTGTGGAACAACCCTGTTTAGTAGGCGTCTGAAACACAATCAGCAAAAGCTGCCAGCCACACATTGATTTATTTTATGTCAAACACTGAATTCCCTTAAGCAGTGCGGTCTAGAGAGAGGGAACAGTTCAGGCAAAAGCGAAATTCCACTGAATAGTTTAGAATAGAAAGCCCTGTAAGATATTAGGGACAGAGTGCTTCAGTGGACTAACTAACTAACTTGACAGGTGCCAGTTTTAAAACTTAATCAGAAGATGTTTTTCCCACAATATGCTCTAAGCAGTTCCTTGTGAGCAATCTTAAATGAAATTAGCAATTACAATCTGGGTTGTTACCTAGATTTGGAAGAGTTTTCAAAAGACCCAACTCTTCCTCCAAGTACCAATAGGTTAATAACAGCATAGACACCTAATCTGAACAAAAAGAGATTGTAGGCTACCTCATAATTAATGAGCAATCAATGGCTGCTGCTTGCTGGCCATTAAAACATGTTGATCTGGCATCTGTCTACCTATTTGGATGGTAAAGTTATGTCTCAAATGGCCCAATTTAAGGCCCTGATTGTGAGAGCCAGGACTCCACATGACTGTGATGTGATTTTGAGAGCCAGGGTTTCACATTACTGTGATGTGATTCTGAGAGCCAGGGCTTCACATTACTGTGTTGCAGGCTAATGCCCTGATTATGAGAGCCAGGGCTCCACATTACTGTGTTGCAGGCTAATGCCCTGATTATGAGAGCCAGGGCTCCACATTACTGTGTTGCAGGCTAATGCCCTGATTATGAGAGCCAGGGCTCCACATTCTGTGTGCAGTGCCTATTTCCACATTACTGTGTTGCAGGCTAATGCCCTGATTATGAGAGCCAGGGCTCCACATTACTGTGTTGCAGGCTAATGCCCTGATTATGAGAGCCAGGGCTCCACATTACTGTGTTGCAGGCTAATGCCCTGATTATGAGAGCCAGGGCTCCACATTACTGTGTTGCAGCTAAGGCCCTGATTATGAGAGTCAGGGCTCTACATTACTGTGTTGCAGGCTAGCTCTGCCAGAGCCTGGAGAGGGAGCCAGTTTATACATAGTGACTTGTTAGATGGCTGTTGCCTTAATGACGGAGGTTGCTTGAATTAATCATATGATCCATTTAATGCATGTTCTTTGTGATGTAGGGACCCCACAGGTGTAGGATTGCACGTCTTTCACAGGAGCTTGGCTTCCTCTAGGTCGCTCGTAATTGCTGTCAATTAAAACAGTCAAGTCTCCAAACTCTTTGCTAATGTACAAGAACATGGTACAGCATTAGCGCAGCATCTAGAAAGCAGAGATAAACTCCACTCATCCCATGTGTGCTACTGTGTGTGTGTGTGTGTTCATCTAGCTGGCCAAATGTTTGATTCCTTACGTTTGTATGTGGACACTTTTGTCTAGCAGAGTATGGTATCACCTCCAGCTAGAGGACAATGTAAGAGGGAACACACACTACATATCATGCCATGATGGGCCATTGAATTCATTGGCAATAATGCTATTTGAGTTTTAATGCGTCGGCATACATAATTCAGCCCATTACCACTTCATATTACCAGGCATAAGTGATGGCAGTCCAATTATGTTGGTCCTCCAGTTCAACACTTTTTTCCCTTAAAATAATAAATTATCTGAGAAATACTAACTCTGGAAACTCAGTAAATGTGTGTTCAATGTTGTCTGGTTAGTGTTGTCAATATATATCTATATATCTCTCTCTGTTTGTTCCTACTTCCTGTTACTGAAATTCAATGTCTTCTCCTTTGCTTATGTCTGCTGTTATGTTTGTTTGTTTGTGTTTGTTTGTTTCTTCCTGTCATTTTCTTTAACTCATCGGTCGCAGTCAACGTGAGTGAGCGGGGTAAATACATGGTTTAGATTCTTCTCATTTCCCTTAGTGCTGCATCTCCCCTGCCCCTCTTTCCCATTTTTCTTGAATGCAGTGATCGATTGCTCTGGTCTGCAGATCCATGCATGCATGACAGCCATATCTCAGGAATGTATAACTCCCACAATAAAATGAACGTAAAACAGATCTATGCATATGCACATGCAGATAGATCAGTGATCTGAGCCTCTTTGTTGTATTGCACAAGTGCTTTGTATGTTGATAAATCACACATATAGACATTCAGGACCTTAACTCTTATCATAAATTTAGTGGAAACTCTTATCTACCTCTCTATACTCAGCTAGCACTTCTTTTCTAAGTTTGATTCTGTCCTCAGCATTTTGGCTATACTAACCACTCTCTGAAGACTTTTCCATTGAAAATAAGAATAAGGAACACCCACCATTTGTCTGGGTCTCTTTTTTATTCCTATTTTCTAAGGCACAGAATAATAAACCCCTTTGGTGAAAATGGTATTGCTGCTGGGTGGAGCTGTACAGTAGTCCTTTTTAGAGGGGTGTGTGTGTGTGTGTGTGTGTGTGTGTGTGTGTTAGCCCAGGCTGGGGAAGTGACAGCTATTGCACCAGCCATGAATGGGCCTGAAAGGCGTGATCTGAGGTGGCATTTCTGAATAACTGAATGACCATCCTCACCTCCCCTTCCCTCAGGGGAACTTCTCGTTCCAATTACTTAACATAACCTCCTGTCTCCAAAAGGCTCCAAGGTTCTTCAGAACGATGAGTTCACAAAGGATCTGTTTAGGTTCCTTCAGCTGCTGTGTGAGGGACACAATAACGGTAAATGTCGTCCTTATTAAGCACAAGAAAACACTAACATATAACATCAACTTTACTCATTGCTGTTCTTGATCATCTTTGTCTAATATAACAAAGTGATTCAAAAGATTTCAATTAAGGAAGAGAGTCATTAGCCTGGATATACAGATGAATTTGTATTTGCTATGCAGGTCCATCTTTCCGTGAGCCGTTTGAGCTCATGTCCTTAAATCTCAGGCACTAAGCATGTCAGTCTGTCTGATATCGATGGAAGCAGATTAAAGCGTAACTCTTTAAAAATGCCACCTTAATATAACTACTCACTGAGAATTCAGCCTTGCAACTTCACTTTGGTGCCCCATCAAAAAATTAAACTGAAAGCAACTTTAAGACATTTGTGTAAATTGGAAAAAAAAAATTAATTTTAGGGGGATCTCAATAGTTAAAAAATCTCCTGAACTAAAAAATAGCCATGTTTAATTTGGCAATAATAGTGAAGTAATTACAAGATCTTACATTTGGTTACGATTGCCTGGTTTGAATTCATATTCATTACCCTTTTTTTAGATTTCCAGAATTTTCTGCGGACTCAGACAGGAAACACAACCACAGTGAACATTATCATCAGCACTGTGGACTATTTACTTCGATTGCAGGTATGATTGACTCTTTTCTCTGGGTTTCATTTAAATGGCCAGAGGCAGAAAGTGAGCTAACTTTGCCTCTAATTTCAGTTGGAACCCATAAAAATGTTCACCTTGACTATCCTCGAAAGTGTAGATGATGTCAACTCATGAGTCTGGTCACAAGGTTGTAAGAGTAGCAACAATACTATGATTTTGTCATGTGGACAATTGCTTCAACCTCAGGAGTCAATCAGTGATTTCTACTGGTACTACTCTGGGAAAGATGTTATGGACGAGGCTGGGCAGAGAAATTTCTCCAAGGCTCTGGCAGTGGCCAAACAGATCTTCAACTCCCTCACAGAATACATACAGGTAAGCCACACACACTGCACTTTACACCAGTAGCTCACACAGTATCTTTTTCATGCTGTCATGGTATAAGAGCAATTTCTCACAGTAAAACACAGTTTGTCTCCTTCATGAAGGCCAGCTATTTTGGAGGACAGCTATAAAATGTAATGTTGAATTGAACTATTTGCTATAGGATACAGTGATAACCATCTCAGGCCAGACTGGCCTCAGATGAGCTGTCATCTATTTGGTTTGACAGACTTATACCAATACCATTATCTTCTTCACACTCACTCAGGGTCCATGTATCGGGAATCAGCAGAGTCTGGCACACAGCAGGTTGTGGGATGCAGTGGTGGGATTCCTCCACGTGTTTGCCAACATGCAGATGAAGTTGTCACAGGTATCACACATGGAAGGGGATGGGGATTGAGGCCCTTGTCTCTGTTGATAATGAACAGACTTTCATCTTTGGATGGTTCTATGATGTATTTTATAGTGATGTGTGATGATGGAATGTTAGTACCTTATTAGCACACTTGTCTTGACCTTTTCAGTGGACCTACTCAGATTGACTGTGTGTGTGTGATGTGTTAATGTGCCACTAGGGGGCACCCCTTGTTCAAGAAACAGGAGGCTGCAAAGGCTGTGATGTAGGAATATCAATCTTGCTGTTTTATATCTTTTATTATGAGTGCAGCTGCAGACTGGGCCATATGTCACAGCTAGAACAGGTCGCAAAACACCGCACACACATACACACACATACAACACAGATGGACAGGCAGACAGACACACACTAATCGACACACACACACAGACACACACACACACCCCACACAGAGACCCATTCATGCTCTAAGTGACTATCAAAAGCTGACCGGCAATCAGGAGCCAGATCGGCGGGCGGCGGGATGGCTGCTTGATTAACCTAATCAAAGGGCCTCCTGTCAGATTTACGGCGCTCCGGGAGCCCCAGAGCCTTGAGCCCGGTGGCAGCGGGGATGGCTCCATGGCCCTCAGGATGAGTCAGCCGCCGACAGCCATCTGCTCCCGTCGACGGCAATGACATTAGCCAGGGCCGGTGATGGATGGACAGGCTCGTCTGGGGAACGCCGCCCAGCTCCACTGACACAGAGGGGGGCCGTGATGTTTTGCAAAATGCCACTCACCCAGTATTAGACACTCCTAGGAGCGTCATTTCATTTAGTCTCAGTTGCACCTGTTTGACCTCTCCGTGACACCTGTTTGACCTCCATTAAATTTGAAATAAAAAATAGTTTACATTTTTTTGTTCTTTGGTTATAACTAGAAGTAATTTTAAAAAAGAGTAGATTTTCAAAAAGTGAAAAAAAAAAAAGCTTGAAGATTCTATTTGCCTGAAATTTGCATTGTATGGGGTGGCCCTCATTCGTGTGTGTCGATGGTCACTAGTTTGAGGACAGTGTGAGTGGACAGTGTTGGAGAGTAGGAGAGGACAGTGTTGCTGTAAATGTATTGTTTTTGTTATTTATATATTCACTTTTTTTGATCAAGCCATAATCATTCTCGGTTTGTTTTTGGTTTTTTTTCCCCACAGGACTCAAGCCAGATAGAGCTACTGAAGGAGCTGATGGATCTGCAGAAGGATATGATTGTCATGATGCTGTCTCTTTTGGAAGGTTCCCTCTCTAAGGATCATTCTCACATTCTCTTTGTCTTACACACAATCACATACACACATAATATTTTACTCAGCATTTTCTAATTGCACAGAGCACAGGTAGCCACTGAAACGCATTGAACACTCCGTACCCTTGTACGTTTTAAGAGACACATCTGCCATCTGAGCATATTGAACATAAGGTGTAATGTAGGCTCACTTTCCTGTTCCTGAATGCCTTCTCTTTCACTAACTTTTTGTCTATGCTTTGTTTAAAATAGTCAGATATGGACATCATTAGGTCTGTATAGGGTGGCTGAAGTTAAGATGTTCTTCACCCCTATCCCTGGCTGGCCCAGTTCACACTAGTGCATGGAGATTTACATCTCGGTTAAATTGTTCACAGAGTTCTCAACATACAAATAGCATATCATGTGAAACAGCACAATCTGAAGTTCCCAGTGGTCCAGTAATCACTTGTTACTGTGAGAAATGTTTTTTAAACACAATGCAAACCATATATCCAAATAAACACAAGAACCTACCAAATTTGTTAGTGTAAGGCCTACCTCTAATCAATTAGCCATTTCTGAGTAATCGATTTAGAAATCACAGCAAATTTCTGCATGGTCTCTATCATATTACACCAGTTTAAAAGAAAAAAATAGAAAAGATCAAAATTAAAAGCCATATTTAAAGGGATTATCAACCTGTAGCCTTGTTGTTTCATGTTGGCGAGTGCTATTAGGTACGAGAATGACGAAGCGGCAACACTAACAGATGAGGGCAAGGAGGCTTTGTTTTCTTATGCAGGCATCTGTTAACGTTAGCTGCCAGCCTCAAACATGTAGGCTTTTGAATAATACCAGTTCACTGGCTTATTTAGATTTCGTTATGAAAAAACGGAAAAAAATAAGTGTGCTGAAAATTTCTCCTGTTAAATAGCACCGGCAAGAATCTGAAACTACCTGGTCTGTTTTTTTTTTTCTCTCTTTCTCCCTCATTCTCTCGCTCTGTCTTTCTCTCTGTGTCCTCTATCTCTCTGGAGTTATAAGTGAGCAGATTGAGCGGATATATAATTGCTGTACTAATAAGGTTAGCGGTAATTGTGATCCTCATTACTGGTGATGGATTCAGAGAATGCCACAGATGCTTATGATACCTTAATCTTCAGACCGACGCTCCCTGCACATCTTCTGACTACTTACTGTACCTGCCATAGCTGCTACATTAACAAATACGCAGCTGCCATATGGGTTATTTATTCATGGTCGTCGACAATCATTATGGTTGCATCGACAGTTCTATAAACTAGTTTGGTCTCTGTCAGTTATGTTCAATGTATGGAACTGTTTATAAAGACCTCTGTTCCCTCTAAACTCCATGCAGGAGAGCACCTGACATTCCTGCGCACACGGTTTTAAGATTTCACACAAAATGATATTAGGAGGAAAGTGATGATTTTGTGTGATTTACAAAACACAATGAAACTTCCTTCAGTGCATCAAACAATGGATCGTTACCAAACTGTCTGTAACTTTTTTAGACAGAATAGTGAGCACAGAAAAGACAGAATATACTCTGTCTTAATCTTCTAGCCATAGATAGGCAAAATAGGTAGTTATAATAATTATGTACAAAGTTAAAACGATTAAATATCACTTTATCTGTTTGGCAACGTCAGAGTTATTTTGCCCCTCTCTGCTCAACTTGTGCCTGTTTAAATATTGTTCTTTGTTGCTTTTGTACAAATATTAATCTGTAGCCTCCCAAGAACGCACAAATAAACATCAGTGAGTTTTATTTTATAGGCTGTTTACATTTATATGTGCTTGTCAGATATTTTTTATCCAAAGCAATGTACAATACAAAAATACTATATTAAAGCTAAAAATTACTTGGATGTACAAATTTGACAGTGCCCCTAGTGCAGATTGTAGTTATGGCAGAAAGACATTTTTTCTAATTAAGAATATCTTACATGTGTCTATGGGTGTCTATAGCTAGTATAAAGATTCAAATTTGGTGGCTCAGCTATACCCATACCCCATAATACAGACTCTATGTATGCCAAGGTAAAAATGTTTAAAAACAAGTGACTTTCAGTAACAAAACAGTATTCATTTAAACAGCAGTGTTTTCCACTCATTGAGATGGTAACCATATGGACGCGTGTATAGCCTACCAAAGTTGAAAGTCTCTCTTTTGCATATTTCAATTCTTTCAGCACTGCTGCATCATATGTATTTTGGACAAACCCCAGGAATTATAGAGGCTCTTCTATAGTCGCACACATGGTAAAAAATGGTGCCTGTTGCCTCAAAGTGTCCAGATTACAACAAGAATGTCATCTGCAAGGTCTCTTAACCAACAAGTTAAAGCCCTTCAGAAACAACATAATTCATTCTTCTATATTTCAAACAAAAATCAGGGGAAGGAAATCTTGTCATTTTGCCTTGGTCTACTGGATGTCTTCTAGAAGTCGGGCAAATCTGTGACATTAATGATTATGTTACCTAGACATCATTACAGCACTAAAGTTTTGAAAAATCTTCTCTTAAAACAGTTAATAATAAATATTTTATTTAACCTACATTCCAAGTCAAGAGGAGTTTATGTAGAGTATGTGAGACTATTATGATGCCTTGACTTAATAGCAAGAGGGACATGAATTTTAGCAATTAGCATATAATATGTTGGCAGCTCTTCACAAAATTCTGCTCCCTGTATCTTGTCTAGGTAACGTGGTGAATGGGACCATTGGGAAACAGATGGTGGATACACTGGTGGAATCTTCCAGCAATGTGGAGATGATCCTGAAGTTCTTTGACATGTTCCTCAAGCTAAAGGACCTAACTACCTCAGACAATTTCAAGGAGTATGACCCTGACAGCAAAGGGGCCATCTCCAAGAAGGAGTTCCAGAAGTCAATGGAGAACCAGAAGCAGTACTCACAGTCAGAGATTGAGTTCCTTCTCTCATGTGTCAAGGCTGATGAAAATGACATGTTCAACTATGAAGAGTTTGTGGAGCGCTTCCATGAACCTGCCAAGGATATTGGCTTCAATGTGGCCGTGCTGCTCACCAATCTTTCGGAGCACATGCCCCATGATGGCCGCCTGGCTGCCTTCCTTGATTTGGGTGAGAGCCTGCTGAGCTACTTCGAGCCTTATCTGGGACGCATTGAGATCCTGGGCAGTGGCAAACGCATTGAGCGTGTCTACTTTGAGATCAGTGAATCAAGCCGCACACAGTGGGAGAAGCCACAGGTCAAGGAGTCTAAGCGGCAATTCATCTTCGATGTGGTAAACGAGGGCGGTGAGAGTGAGAAGATGGAGCTCTTTGTAAACTTCTGTGAGGACACCATCTTCGAGATGCAGTTAGCCTCTCAGATCTCTGAGCCCGATGCCCTTGAGCGTCCTGAGGAGGATGAGGAAGATGATTCAGCAAGCGTGGCTGAGGAGCCTGATGAGGACGAAGATGAGAATGCATTAGAGTCCTCCTCTGCATTCACTGCCGCTTGCGTCTCAATGAAGAAAAGCTTTTCAGGCTTCCGGAACCTTCTGACGTTCAAGAGCATGCGTCGGCAGTACAAACGCTTCCGGAAGATGAGCGTGCGGGAGATGATACGCGGCTTCTTCTCCTTCTTCTGGGTGATCTTTACGGGCCTCTTCCGCTTCCTCTACAGCCTTGTCTGGGGCTTCTTCCACATCCTGTGGAGCTCCATGTTTGGTGGTGGCTTGGTGGAGGGTGCCAAGAATATGAAGGTGACAGACATCCTGGGTAACATGCCTGACCCCACACAGTTTGGCATTCACGGCGACGTGCTGGAAGCTGAGAAGATGGAGGCGTGCGAGGGGGTGCTCTCGGTGACGGAGTTGGCTCAAAACGCCGCTGCAGACCAAGCAGAGGCTGACCTCATGGCTGAGCTGCTCAACATTCAACCCAAGAAGGAAGGAGGCAAGCATGCCTTGGAGCCAGGGCTTGGCGATGTCTCTGAGGTGGTGGGAGTGGACGCCCCGTCAATAGCGGCAGCAGTGAAGCAGAAGAAGGCTCAGGTTTGTTCACAGGTTTACATGTACCTAGATATTTTTTTAAAAATTTTATCCATTTCAGTTTTAGCCACCCCAAATGGATATTTTTTTAAATGCCCTCCAAAGTGGAGATATTTCAAAATACTACATTGTGTGGATACATGTAAATAAAAAAGATAAAAAGGATAAAAGAACATCTAGATACGCGTAAACAAGGCCTTTTTCTTGTGCAGAATACTCTTTCCTATGTTGTGCAGAAGACCTTTTCCTATGTTCTCCTCACTAAGTAGATGTTCTCCCCATTACCATTATACTGTACCTGCTACTGTTAGCTGCATACCATTAAAAAGTCAACGTAAGTAAGTATTTCTGCCGTACAGTAAACATTTGTGAGACTGTTTCAGAGAAAAGTATGTGTCATGTGTGTTACCCCACAGAAGGAGGCAGCCCATAAAAAGGCTGAGGCTGAAAGAGAGCAAGGAGGAGATGCAGAGAAGACTGAGTGAGTACTTGTCAAATCTCACAGAATAAACACAGACCATTTATATATGTCTTGGTCCTAAATATTCTCCCCATAAATTGTTATTTAGGTGGACAAGATGCAATGCAGTATGATACTGTCATCCACATTTGTGTTAATTTGTGCAGCCTGGAGGATGGGGAGAAGAAGGATCTGGACAAGACCAGAGATGAGAGTCCCCTTGACACACCTGTGGAGGAGGAAAGGAGGCCTTCCAAGAACCGTCCCCGGCAGAAAGAGGAGCCACCAGAGGCTGTCATGGCCAGCTTCTTTGCAGGCCTTGAAATCTACCAGACCAAGATGCTTGTATGTATTAGAGCTCAGTATCTATTCACTCTACAGTATATCTAAACCACAGGGCTCTAGATTAACTTTCTACACTGGTTGCTTTGGTGTGCCTAAAAATTAGGCACTAGCTCAAAAGTTAGGTGCACCCAAATTTTCGACCGCGTTGCACCACAGTTTTACCAAGTTTTTTTTAATCGCTGTCCATATAGGCAATATTGACTTGTAAATGACTGACTAACAATCTGGCCCCTGTAAAGTTCTTTGAGGCACAATTCAGGATTCCCATGTGTCCTGGAAAACCAGAAATTTTAGAGGTGGCATTTCCATCATGGGAAACACCTGGAAATTGATTTAAATGTTAAAAGGTCCTGGAAAAAAAACACACACACCCACACACCTTCCAACAAAACTATACATTGTCGAAAGCCTATAACCTCTACATGTGATTTAACATTCACTGAGATATGACCCAATTTCCTCCAAACTATGGATTATGGATAGTCGTGCCATGTATTTTAGTGGAGTTAAATGTCATAAAAAGACATTGATTTTGGTGTGGACAGCTATTCATGGGGAAACGGGTAGTGTATCCCAAAATGTTCAGTGTAAAAATTCAGGGGTAGGTCTACTCTATTGCATCCACATCCCTGATATTGCAAAAGTATGATGTCTTCCCTGCAGAGAATATAGCTTGACCAGCATTAAATGGCCTACCTGGCGTAAGGTGGTTTAAGATGGTTCAAGCTGATTTGACTAGCTAGATTTTACCATCTTATGATTTTGCATGAGTTTTGATGTTTTGGCTGGCTGGACTAATTTATGATGGAGTTTTGCTGGCCACATACCAGCTATTTTAAGCTTCCACACCAGCGTAATCAGGCTCCTCCAACAATGTTCAGTTTGACCATTTTACCATTGATACATGTGGCCATTTTATCAAGCTATTGGTTCAACCAGCTAAAACATCAAGGCTGAAAAAAAACCTCGACCAGCATAAAATGATTAAGATGGTTGACTGGCTAGATTGACTAAGGTTGGTTGGTTGTTGGTTTGAAGAGAAAGCCTCAGGGTGCTAAGGCTCCCTCTTGGGCACACTTCCTAAGGTCCAGGGACCCCACTGGCATGCCACCTCAACTTGGCTCAGTCGCTGTGTCCCATACAATATATTCAGCATCCTAAATGAAAATAAAGCAGGCCAAAATGGAGTGGAAACCGCATCATCGGCTTAGATGTTAACAAAGCCAACCACCACTGTATCTGTAGTTGCAGTTGGGTATGTCCTAATGCATATCCAATAGCACCAGGGCTGTATCATTGTTTTGGTAAGACGTCACCTCAATCTGTGCCATTTCATGTTGAATCCTTGAATTTGCAGCAAAAGGCCTGGAAATGTCCATGAAAAGCCCTTAAATTTGATACTGAAAAAAGAGTAGGAACACTGCAATTCAACAAGAACGGACTCTGAAAGTGTAGTGTTAGTGTTTTAAAGGTGCTTCGCCGAGCAGAAATTTAAACTTCAAACATCTCCTGCAGTTTGGCTTTCTTGATTTTGGCCTTGGCTAAACCAGCTTGCCACGCTCTGTAGTAGAATCTTCCATAGAAATGTATTTGAGTACCATTTAAAGAGATGTTTAATCGTGAAAAACAAAACACTTTTTTAATCTACTGTTAACTACATAATTTTATGAGATTAATCGTGATTAAAATGTATCATTTGATAGCCTTGTTTATAATGCAATCTACATTTTAATTTTCATTTTAATAAATGTTTTTTTCTTTTAGTAATAATAATATGACACGTGGTAAATGCAGTGACGAGACTGTAGGATTATTAGTGCTACATGACATGATATGCCTTGCGCGACCTCAATATGTCCATTTAGAATGTTCTTCTTCTCCACAAGATATGACACAATTGATGCATTCCTATGTGGTGATATCTGTGTCTCTGTTGATCAGGAATGCCATGTATGCACTGTGTCTTTTTGTATTTGCGATGACTCCTAGAAATTGTGTACATCAGTGCTGTATGTCAGGTTTATGTTCAAGTCATTTTTCTCCTGAATTATTTATATATACTGACTTTAACTTAGTGAAGGGAAGTTCTTTTTCAGTAATGTAGGATGTTAAACTTGCTTATCATCTGCTGCTGCCTGCCACTGAAAGGCAGCGGGGAGAGGGAGGTTGAACATTCTTAACGAAAAATCTTTCTTTTTATCTTCTCTCATCATCCGCGGCTACATCCACTCTGTTTATCTGACGGGCCTAGGCTGCTCACCTCTCTCTGTCTGACTGCATCACACACATTTTCAAATGTAGCCTACACACATGTACAGGTATATCTGGACCAAGGCCAATCAGAGGTAGGCGGGGGTGCCCTTCACTATCTCTGATTGGTTTAGGCCATGATATGGGCCTAATGTGTGTCTGTTGTTGAACCACAGGGAGACTGTCTACACAGAGACTTTTTTTTTCCCCTTGAACAGCTGGTCGCACCAGTGCAACCTCAGATTTTTTTTAGTTACGCCATTGAGAAATTAGGTTGCACTCTAGAGCCCTGAACCAGCTCAGTGCATTTAATCACCTTCTGTTCTTTTTGACCTGTACTATATCAATAATGAGACTTATGTTACACTACTACACCATGTTTATCCAGCATGTCTTGCGTTGAGGGGGTGTAATGTAAGTGATAGTAAATAGATATGCATTTTCTTTTTTCAGAACTACCTTGCGAGGAACTTCTACAACCTCCGTTTCCTGGCCTTGTTTGTGGCTTTCGCCATCAACTTTATTTTGCTGTTCTATAAGGTAATATGACACAAATTCAGATACACCTTACTTATAGATGTGCTATGTACATGTTCTTAGGTCATGAGCAATCTGTTGACACATTGTTACCACAACAACAATTTGAAAGAATTCGACAAACCATTTGTAATCTATGCAGTTGTAGGTGGGATATCCAAATAAGGTGTTAACCAGTCTCCTGTACGGATTCTCTAAATGCTCCTTGATGCACTGAAGAGATGACACTGGTCTAACCATACTCCCCACCCTCAACCCCACACTACCTGCAACCACCAACACACTCACAAACACATGCAGGTGACAGGGGACGACTCTGAGGAGGAGGACCCGTGGAACGGGAGCCAGGTGGAGGAGGAGGAGGGAGCCATGGAATACTTTGTGCTGCAGGAAAGCACAGGCTACATGGCCCCAACACTGCGCTTCCTGGCCGTACTGCACACCATCATCTCCTTCCTGTGTGTTGTTGGATACTACTATCTCAAGGTACACACGACTGAGGCAGGGATGGACTATGGAAAGGGATATTTTAAGAAATAGTAAATTATGTGATTTGCGGCAAAATAATGATATTGTGATATAAAACATAATTCAATTACCTTGCATGCAGGTAAAAGTGTTTGAATATGGAGTAAAAGTATTATTTTAATTGATTCTGGATTTTCAGTTGTTCAGTGTTTTTCTCAGAAGTGCCATTTGATCTGGATAACACTCAGTGCTCTGTAATGTACTGGGTTCAGCTGTGAAGGGATGTGTTGTGAGGCTTACTATTGGCAATTGTTTTTGCCAGCTTCTTACAACATTTAAAATGTCTCCACTACCTGCATTCTACTGCATTGGGTTCTGTTAGATTTTACTTAATGCTGTTTTGTTGTTTTTTGACTTAACACACTGCTGTATTCTGCCAGGTTTTACCATGGACATATAGTATGTTCTTTAGCAGGCAAAGGAGACATGTTTATTCATATCAGTCTGCTTGCACCTCCTATTGCACACATTGAAATTGCTTGGCAGGGTTGCTGATTGGAACTTGTCCCATCATGTACATCACAAACTCACTACAATCAAGCACACACATACACACTCAAACACACACACAAGGGATACTGAAATAGGAATTTGACTGTTTTTCCATGTACCACAGATGAGTGTATGTGTTAATCTGGCATTGACCGACTGCTCTGTGTACTGGAGATGTCTGGTAGTACTGTGAAAGAAAGTTGTCAGGAAGCATGAACACACACACATGAACACACACTGAAATACTGACCTGCAGGTTCTGTGTGTGTTGAAGGTGCCTTTGGTGGTGTTTAAGAGGGAGAAAGAGATCGCCAGGAAGCTGGAGTTTGATGGCCTCTACATCACTGAGCAACCCTCAGACGATGACATCAAAGGCCAGTGGGACCGGCTGGTCATCAACACACCGTAAGTGACCACAGGAAAACCAGATGCAGACGTGGCCATAGCTAGGGGCATGAAGAGAACTGAACTGAGTTTGGTACTAGCTAGAATAGTTCTGCCTGAGCTGTTTGAGATTCTACAATTTTCCCTAACAGTTTAAACGAATCTGCATTTGAACTCCAGACACAAACAGCAGGGAAGAACTGTGATTGGTTGTTCAGCTTGAATGTCAACAACCTTTAACCTGAATTGCAGCCTGATTCCAACTTTATCCAAACTGTAGCACTTGCCGCATAGCCATTAGTAAACATGGCTGCTTCCCCAAGTAACCTCTGCATTTGGATCATGGAACTACACCATGGTTTTCAAAAGAGTTTTGAGATTTACATAGTTTTCTGTGTTTCAGTGTTTATGTAGATTGTGTAAAAAGTTTAATTTCAATTGTTTTATTTGTTGTTTTTCTCTTTCATCCAGATCCTTCCCAAACAACTACTGGGATAAGTTTGTCAAGCGCAAGGCAAGTTTAAAAACAAAAACCTGGCTGAACTCAGCGCTAGATGACTGTGTTTATCCCAAAGCCTTTCATCTTTCTGAGACAGCTCGAAAACACACATCTGCATTCAAGAGCATACACTATTGGAGTGTCACAGAAAAATAACATACCACCAACCCCACTTCGTAACAATTAACATTAACCTTCTCTAACCTAACCTTCTCTCAAAAAAATGTGCTAAAAAATATGTCATTAAATCTGATATATCTTGTCATACGTTTTGAAGACTGTCTTTAATGTTATATTAGTGTGATGTAATGGTCTGACCATTAGAATTATTAGTAATTGTAATCAGTTGATTTTAGCAATAGTTCATTGTTCAGTTCATGGTAGGACCAATAAAAAAGATTGTATGGTAAATGCTGCTATCAGCACATGCTTGTTAACCTGTGCTTGGAAGAAGAGTGCATTGTCTAAATAAATAATTATAGAAGCATCACTGGCAGGCTAATCTTGAATTCACTTCGGCATTCTCAGCGTATTGATCTCCACATAGCTGTGGTTGTATTCTTATGGATCTAACGCAGTAACCTTTAGCTCTTTCCACCTCCGCGCGTGTGTGTGTGTGTGTGTACACCCACCACAGGTAATCAATAAGTATGGGGATCTGTACGGTGCTGAGCGCATTGCTGAGCTTCTGGGCCTGGATAAGAGTGCACTCGACTTCAACCCCACGGAGGAGGCAGTGGTGAAGGAGGCATCCCTCGTTTCCTGGTGAGAATGGGTTTAAAAAATACACAACATGGCACATGCAATAAATGTATAAATGACATGCACTAGGGTATGTGAATGGAGGTAAAGTTCTGGCAGTGAGAACCTTTGGTGCACACACCTGTTCATGCTGGTGTGGAGTTGCTGTACACACAACTATAATGAGTCTCTAGCTAGTCTCAAGCTAGTTCAGTTCAGTTTAGAACTTAATTGTCCCTCAAGGGCGAAATTGGTTTGCAGTAGTAGTTTAAAAGACAAAAGAGTGATACAAGCAACCTGACCTAATTCAGCTGCAAAAAAGCTTGTTTTAAAGACTGATGGGAATATGAACAGTTCAACAGTGCAGTCCATCTTCAGAAATATTCAAAAAAGAGTTGTTATAATAATTTCCAAGTAACTATCTAAATTAAAATTTTATTATCAAGCAAAAATAAATCAAGCCAAACAATCCAGTTGGATTTGGACTGATAATAAAGTTGAAGTCTTCACACTGAGAATGAAGAGATAAATATATAAAATAATACAGTGCTGCTTAAATGATGGATTTGGCTGAGATGGATAACTGCTAATGATCTTACTGGCTGTATAGGACAGACTATTTTTGTTTTGTATTGGAAGGTTACCATACCAACAGACAAGGCAAAAAGTTAAAATAGACTAAAGCCTTGTTCAGACTCCATTTTTTTGCATATCCAGATTGTATCTAGTTTGAATTTATGATTGTCTGAACAGCAGAAAATCGCATGAAGTGTGATTTTTCCAAAACTGATTCAACTCACGTATAGAGGTGGTTTCAGTTGCAGTTCCAGTTGAATTTGTCATCTGAACAGTCTAACCACTTGAATAGGATTTCAATGTTTGCTTTTCGTCATTTGCAATGCAACACAAACAACAACATGCCAAATACAGACGGATGAAAGTATAACAATTTGTCAGTGCTCGATATGGGGTTACCATAAGTTGCAATTTATCTGTAATGTTATCTTGTGCATTGAGAGCAACATCAGTGAAAGTTATAACCACGCACCAGATCTAGTAGCCCATACACTGTTCTGCAAAGATGCACATGAATAAAGCACAGTATTTCTCCATCTCCGATACTTTTTTGTTATTTGTAGCCGTGTGCTACAGCTCCACCTAACCATCTGAGAGAGAAACCAAACTAGTTCTATCCTCCTCAGTCTGTTTCTAGCCATGTGTTAGGCTACTATAGTAGACATGCAGATCAGATCTTAGTAGTTTTATTATGCAATGCAAACAGTCAGTCAGGTAGATCAGATATGCAAAAAAATCGGATTTGGACTGCAATGTGAACATAACTTCAGTGAACGACCTGTAAAATATAGCTGTCAGTGTTTTGTCTATATTAAAAGCTCAATCTCCGTAAAAAAAATATGCAGGCCCTTCTTGCAGATTGCAGTTGTTTTCAGGTAAAAGTTACAGTTCTTGTCCACTACTGTACCACAGTTCACGCTCTCAACAGATGTACCCTAGAGCTAGAGTTGGAACAGCTGAATGGGAGGTTTTCTAAAAGTCCAAGGTGCTGTTGACATTTGACGGTTGGAGTAAGAACGAGACAGTTTTGGTGCAACAAATAGCAAAACAGCAGCCAACGCTGCCCGATAAAGACTAGGAAACTTTGTTTCATTTGCCTGGACCTTGTTAGTGTTAGCTGCCAGTTAGCCAATTCAGTCTATACCAAATTGTCTCGTTCTTATTCCTACTGATGGCTGATGGAAAAAAAGTTCATGGACATTCTACAGTCATTTGTTAATAAGATGCATAGGAGAGGGGACAAGACCCATCTCTGAGGTTAGCCTGTCGATGACAGCAGTTTCTTAGACAGGATGCCATTTGCCCTGCCTGCCTGGGTCCTGCATGTTAAAAAGTCCCATATCCATTTCCCCAGCCCTGCATTAAGATTAAAGGAGAACAAGTGTTTGTTTGCCAAGATGTGGGGTTGGATATTATTAAAAGCAGAGGAGAAATTCACAAATAAAAGTCTTGCATGAGATTTTGTGTTCTATGAGATACTCATATAAATAATTTAAAAAGGTTCTAAAGGTCATTTAGTTCTTTTGGAGATTTTATTTTATCCACAGGTACAGTAATAGATTTCTAGATGCTGAGCAAGAGACAAATTAGATAGTGTGAGCTGGTGCTTCTTGGTGCTGTAAATTTACATATTTATATTTACATTTATGCATGTAGCAGACACTTTTATCCAAAGTGACTCACAAAAAGAGGACTAATGTTCAAGCTACAACACAATTAAAAACCTTAGTAAGAGTGCAACCTCTAACAGGAAATTGGCAGCAGATGAAAGTACAGTAGTGTGATAAAAGTGCAGTAGAGAGAGAGAGTGGGGGTGCATTGTAAGTGCATTCCAAGTAGTTAGAAGTTTTAAGCCAAGAGATAGTCTCGGAAGAGCGGGGTCTCAAGAATTTCTTGAAGGTGGAGAGGGTATCCGTTGCTTAGGTAGCACTTGGAAGGTCATTTCACCAGCGTTAAACAGTAGATGAGAATAGTCTGGATTGACATGTGTGAGGTGTTGGCAGTGGTGGACTGTAGACCCCGGCAGTGGCTGAAAGAAACATAGGGCTTTAAGAGGGTATTAAGATAGATGGGAGCAGATCCATCAATCATCCTGTAGGCCAACATTAGTGCTCAGAATTTGATGTGAGCAGCAAAGGGTAGCCAGTGGAGGCTGGAAGACCTGTTAGGAGGGCCCATGAGTCACTATGAAACCGACACGCTCATTTTTTGTAGGTTTTTTTATAGTGATATCAAGGAGATTGGTGAATAGACCAGAGGATGATTAAGTGGTCGGCTGCTTCCTATAAACTGATTAAGAAGCCAATTAAGAGAGTCTGTTCCTAAATTAAGCGCTCCCTGATGACCATAAAGACAATTCAGATGAATGTCATGAACTTGTTTCCTGGTGTTCATTAAGAAATCCATAATGGCCCCATGTCTAAAGTTTGCTGCACCTTCCTTCATCTAGTCGAAGAGATGGAGAACACTTTATATTAAACATTTGTCACCGAATTTAGCTGATGGTGGACTTTTAAACATTCAAAATGTGTAAGTTCTTTACTGGTATTTTAAAATTTGAATCTTTTTTTGGACAGGCTGAGCTCCATTGACACCAAATATCATATCTGGAAAATGGGAGTGGTCTTCACAGACAATGTAAGCAATGTCTCCCTCTTCGTAAAAATGCTATTGGATGGCACTTCACACATTCTGCATGGCATACTACGAGCCTCTTTATTTCCTTTGTGACCAGTATTTATTTTACCGTTTGTTTGTGTTTTGAAGTCTTTCCTGTACCTGGTGTGGTACACCACCATGTCCATCCTGGGCCATTACAACAACTTCTTCTTTGCTGCTCATCTGCTGGATATCGCCATGGGCTTTAAGACGCTGAGGACCATCCTCTCCTCAGTCACCCACAACGGCAAACAGGTGGGTGCAGCACAGCCTCCAAATGCCAGGGGGCACTGTTGCTCTCTGCTGGTCCTGAAGGTAATTTGAGCAGTGTCCAGGTGACAGTGATTGACGGGTGCATTTGTTGTTGCCTCCTGTAGCTGGTGTTGACTGTGGGGCTGCTGGCTGTGGTGGTCTACCTCTACACTGTGGTGGCCTTCAACTTTTTCCGCAAGTTCTACAACAAGAGCGAGGATGAGGACGAACCTGACATGAAGTGTGATGACATGATGACAGTGAGTGTTTTTAGCCTTGGCGAGGAAAGTGTTGTGCACGCTTCTCAATTTGGAAATCACATCTCTCTCTCTCTGTCCCTCTCTCCCTCCCGCTCCCCCTCTCCCTTCAGTGCTACCTATTCCATATGTATGTTGGGGTGCGTGCTGGTGGGGGCATCGGTGATGAGATTGAGGACCCGGCAGGTGATCCATATGAGCTCTACCGCATCCTCTTTGACATCACCTTCTTTTTCTTCGTCATCGTCATCCTGCTGGCCATCATTCAGGGTGAGCACTCCACTCCTATATGAGACATGTCCATGCATTGCCACAGACCATATCTATGTATGTGCATGCAGGTAAGGTTTTGTGTGTTTGTTTTAAGGGGAGCTGGGTTCTTTGTTGGGCTAGGTGTGTGTGTGTGTGTGTATATGTATGTGTGCTGTATGTCTTTGTATTTAGTATATGTGTGTGTTTGTGTAAGGGTCAGACCTGTGGGTGTGAAAGTCACTCTGGAGGCGAAAGCGGACGGCCATGCTGAGAGACAGAGAGAGGCAAAAAAGGGGCAGAGGGGGACACGACGGGGTAAAATCAATTCAGCTCCACTCCTGCTGCTCTCCCTCTCTCTCACTCCTCACACACTCATACACACACACACACACACACACACACACACACACACACACACAGGTAAACATGTACACGCACACACACACCACAATGTGGTAGTGCATGGGGTCATATACTTATTGCTTCTCTGTATCACACATGCATAGACACACATATGCCCGCTTGAAGTCTGCAGTACATTTATTTTCCCTTAGACTAGTGAGCAAACATGGAATGCACGAAAGGCCTTATGTCGGTCATGTTCATGGATAGTCTGATTCGGGATATGGACAAGCATATAGGCTGGGTCTGAATGCAGTTGAGTCTTTCAAACTGGAGGAAAAATGGTCACACATTCAATACAGGTACTTGAGTTTCATAAAGACTCATTTGGTGTGATTTTGACATAACATGCAGTAACTCACTGAGAGTGCTATCTTCCACTCCCTTTAAGAGCTAGGAGCACTTGCAACCCTGGTGCACGGCTATTATAATGACAAACTTCCCGAGTTAAGGTGTACAACCAGATAAGTTATGCAAGAAAGTGTGAATGTTACAAGTACAGAATTCATGTTTTCTGAACCCAAATATGACTGGGCCTGGTAAATTATACTCTAAAGTTTACATTTAATCATTTGCTTTCTCAGTAGAGTATTGACAGTGGGTTGCAGGTGGAAACGTATCAAGAATTAACAGTAAAATACTTGCCCCAACAATGTTTAAATGAGTACAAATTGGCACTGCTAGGTACTCAGTGGTGGACTAAAATAACAGTTATATCATTTGCCCTCATTTTCCTTGCAGCTATTTCTTGGTTAGTCATGCAATTACTTCAGAGCTTCCTCAGCTTCTTCAAAATAGCAATGTGTCATGTCATGTGCCTGAGCACAGCTTATTTCCTTACCTACATACCTTTAGATGCATATCTGAGTGAAAGCATGGATTTGCATCTCACTCAAACCTGAACAGCTGGACACACACACACACACACACATTCACTCACTCACTCACTCACTCACACTTCTTGGTGTGTCTGTGCGAGCATCCTGCAGACAACTCTAAAATAGCCTGGCATTTGTCCCCCCTGTGCCTCTATGTGAGGGTGCTGAGTGGCTGTGGGCGAGGAGAGAGAGAAACACTGGCACACAGATGCATGCAGTGCCACTTTGATCACAAGGGAAGAGCAGTAGCTCTGCACTGCCAAGCAACAGGAGAAGTGTTGGGCTCACCACTGTGTGTGTGTCTGGGCGTGCGTGTGCATGTGTCTGTGTCTCTGTGTGGTGTTGTATTTATAACCTGGAAATATAACAATGTGCGCAGATGTGTGTGTTCTGCCATAATTTGCCAATTATTAGCTGAGGTTAATACATAGATTTTACAAAATTGTTCCATTTATGTCGTTAATACCTGGGCAAGAGTGATACATGGGAATACATTTTGTATTTCATTCTACTTTCTCATGAAATCATGATCTACATCTAATGTATTTAAGTGATGTTAAGTTAACTGTGGTTAATACATTGATGCAGTTTATACAAGGTTGGGTCAATATATTGGGTTTTTTTTTTAAGTTAGAATAAAACACTGAGCTGAGGTTTATACGTGGCTGTATTGGAAGCAAGATTGAAGATTGAGAAAGACACAAGAGTGCTCTGTGTGTGTGTGTGTGTGTGTGTGTGTGTGTGTGTGTGTGTGTGTGTGTGTGTGAGTGTGAGTTGGGTTCCTTGTATTCTCTGCTCTAGTTTTATGGTGTGTAAATACTGTATAATACTGTCTACACAGTATATCTGTATATAGTAAATGAGCAAGGTTTGTTTGTGTGGGTAAATTATACTATATCAATGTGTGTGTGTGTTTGTGTGGGTGTGGATGTGAACAGGTTTGATCATTGATGCATTTGGAGAGCTGCGAGACCAACAGGAGCAGGTGAAAGAGGACATGGAGGTAAGCTAATAAAATGGACCACTGAGAGTCACTGAGATGTCTAGAACTGTGGACATAGTACCCACTAAGTATTTACATTAGTATCTGTTGAAGTGCTACATGACTTCTATGGACATACATTGCATTGTATGAGTCTGAAGGAATATATAAATGTTTCAGATCCTATGTTCATATCCAGTAGTCACACTGGCATGAATTCTGCAGTCATCATACATACATCAACATACATACATACATCATCCAAACATAATGAAGAATGTGAATGTTAAGACACAACGGTATTGATGTAATGTCAAAAATGCCTAAGCACCCTGTTCTATAGATTTGCTCCAATGTTAGCATATAAATTGCACCTGGGCCAACTTTTCTATAATGACGTTCTCCCTTGTGTGGAGTCTTTATGAAGTACAATGTGAGTTCATGCATAGCTGTGTACAAGACTACTTCAATCCAGAAGTTTTCCATGAAAACGCTGCATAGCAGCTTTAAACTTTGTGTCCCAGAAAACACTAACCAAGTCTCACAACCCCCCTCACAACCCCCCTCCTGCCCAGCCCACTGATGTGTGTGCGTAAACTGCTCACTACCACGCCAAATTTGTTAACCACTGCATAAAATGTATAAGCAGTGTTGCTACCGATTCTAAATTGTTAAGCGAAGGAAGGTTTATCTTGCTGAAATGGGTTGAAATAAGTTGATATTGTGGTTCAGCTTATCATGTGAACAGGCTTGTAGTCTTATGATAGTCATATGAAAATAGCACACACAGCACACCTGTTTTGCACTGAAATATTTCTGCCTTTTAAAAGCAGGTGTAATCCAAGTTGTGTTCAGTGCTTCAATAACAGAAACTTCCAGATATTTCATGATCAGTATTTTGTCATTAGCATTCAGCTCCATTGAACTGATTGAACTATTAGATTTATTTGTGGCAGCTCATATTACGTAAGATGGGCAGAGTTGAGCGCTGATTACCTGATGAAGTGAAACATCAGGAAATTTGACATAACGGCACCAGGAACAGAAAAGAAAAGAAAGACTTGCTGTTTGCACATTAATCCATTAACACAAGGTACACACACCTACTCTGTACCGTCTCTCAACACTATAATTTACAAAGAAAATTTTGCGCCCCCCTCCCTAGGCCTGGGGGGTCACAATCCGCAGTTCAAAAACACTAGTCTAGAATAGGAGTAACACATCTGTGGACACACACCTAATCACACAAAATTAATCTGAAGGAATTGCATAAACTTCAGGGATCTGTCTGCCTGGAGAACCATCTCTGCAATGCAGTAGCTGTCTCAAGAGGTGGTACAGTCCATAATCAGCCTTAATCTAAAAGCCTTACTTGTGTTTCCACTCCTAGATAGGAGGTGCTTGTACCAGATTAGCGCCAGATTTGGGCCAGTTCAGAGTCAGATCAGGTGCAAATCTGGCTCTTATCTTGACAAGTACATGACAGCATCCCACTGTGTGTGACAGGAAAGTCACAACCACTCAAGCTGCCTTTCTCTCTCTCTCTCTTTCTTTCTCTCTCTCTCTCTCTCTCTCTCTCTCTCTCTCCAGACGAAGTGCTTCATCTGTGGGATCGGCAATGACTACTTTGACACGACACCCCATGGCTTTGAGACCCACACACTACAAGAGCACAACTTGGCTAACTACCTGTGAGTGTTGCTTGACTGCTTGCCACCCACGCTGCTCTTCTTCAGCCACAGCCAGTGTGGCTTGCCGTCACGTCCCACCCCCAACCAACATACACACACAGACAGACACTCACACATGAGGTGATGAACACACACATCGCTGTGTTTACTAAACACATGGGCTTTGTCTTAATCATTGTCCTACACACACACATACCACAGACAGACTAGACCATGCTTGTTTTGATGTCATTGAAATATGTGTTGGGGGTAGAGGGACAGCAGGAAGTGATGTGTGGATATTTGACTACATTTCTGCAGAAGGAGCCAGTCTATTTTACATCATCTATGTCAGACGTGAGCTGTGAAGTTCAGCCATCGGCTTGAGATAGTGTAGTTCAGCAGCCTTTGGTTTGAATGGTCCTGTACCTGTGACAGAGGATGTACAATGTGGAAGTTGTGACAGCAAATTTTCAAGTGAGAGACAGAACAGACTAGATTATTTTCACCAGTATGGAATTTCTGATGTTGAGATGTCTGTTGGTGTGTATACAGGCATGTACTGGCCATTGGGCGTAACAGGCAATGCCCGCTGGGCCGACGCACCTTTTTGAGCCGGGTCTGTCGTAATTTAAGCAAAAAAAGTATATTATAAATACATCTGTCGCGATGGAGACATAAAACGCGGCCCATTGGTTGATTTTCTTGATCAACATTGGGCTAGTCTTCTCGGGGCTCTACTCCCTCCTTTCCCTGCCCCTCTCCTCCCCCTTTACCTAGGTTATCAAATTTTGATATCAATCATTGGAGTTCGATCGGAGTTAAACGAGACATTTGTGGAAATGGATTATAAACCACAAAAGCACAAGCTGGCACCGAGAAGCTGAGAGAAAAATGGCTCAAAAGCCTACAAGTGAACACAGCAAAATGTGCCAAACTCCCAGATAGGCTGTTTGCCACCACAAGTTTGACTGCAGCAGCGCGGCCGCAGGGCCGTTGACATAAGTGCAGAAGCGGTCCCATCGAGAGTACAGGCTGCCGGAGTGGAACAGGTGTAATGTGCATCAGAGTAATAACACAGAGGAAGGGGGAGTAGCTGTTCCGCTACTGATTCAGAGGCGGCAAGAGACATGACCCAGCAGGGAGGAGCAGGTCAGGATAGCTACTCTCAACCCGTGAGTAGACGAAATGTTAGCAGAATGAAGAGGGACTTTTCATGTAGGGATGACAGAGGGCTATGTGTGTGTGTGTGCATACGTGTGTGTGTGTCACTCTCAATTGGCGTGGATTGAGTGTTTGTCAGCAACCAGCATCAGTAGCAAATAAGCCACCTGCATTTTACATTGTGCAATTCGATTGTTGTCGAAAACTGAAATAAGTTATCCACAACAAATTAACTCGTGGTCGGCTTCAGAGCACCCTCAACTTTCTGAGATCTGAGGTCAGTCATGATTGATCATAATTGTTGTCAGTATTGATGTACAACAAACTAATTTCTTGGCGGATACACACGTAGGCTGCACACCCACACAGTCAGAAAGACACTGCATGAAACAGAAATGATGATAGCCCTTGGAATTAACAATGTAAATGTTTTGGGATGTGTGTACATCTTCACTAAATTGTATCTTTAGAAATTGCAGGCTAAAAGGAAATTATTAACATAGGAAATTATTACTTAACTCATTTTATTCAGTCAGACTTAAAACATTTAATAGTAGGCCTAGCCTGTAGGGTTTTGTGCACAACCTCGTCCTTGCTGGTTTGCAGGTAGCCACGAATGAAAAAATAATGCATTTCACCCTCAAGTGAAGTGTGCTTATGCAATAAAGGCCTATGTACAACAATATTTGCACTGTGCCTTGTAGCTTTGCCATTGCGAATATTCCCAAAAAGGTTAAAATAGCCATTTTATTTTAGAAATAATTTTTAAAGGTACATTCCTTAATAAAAGGCATATATTACATTCATACTCCATACACCAGTTGGGGCTGTGTTTCATCAAAAGGTCAGTTCAAGTTTGGAACAAGAAAATGCACAGTCCCTTTTCCGCTCACCGCATGCTCTACACCACAGCCTCCCAACAACCACATTCCTAAACGCATCCACAGATGTAGGTCTTTTCCACCCAAGAAAATGGACAATATAAAATTTTCATCAAGAGAGTCTGTGCTATGGTAACATCAAGCTATTTCCCTTCACTGAACCAGTAAATATGTCCAGTGTATTTTCAGTGTTCATTTCAAATAGCAATATGAAACCTGACCTTGCATTCTCTGTGATCTCAAACCAATTGGCCAGCCGATCAGCACTACATAGGATGTAATTTGAGCATGAACCTAACAATACGTTGTCCAAACAACCTAATGTTAGGTAGGTAGCTCACTGAAGTCAAAATGATACACTACTCACAGCGCCACATGAACATGAAAAATGCAACTAAAATGACCAAACTGGGACATCATAACATACACTTTTGCCATTTGTCTGATGTTGAACAGGGGACACTGGCCCTGATGTAATTGATAGTTGACAAAATGTAAGTCACTTTGGAAAAAAGTGTCAGCTAAATGCATATATGTAAATGTGAATTATTTTGAAATGTGCATATATAAATGTGAATTCACAGTTTTCAAGTTAGCCTGTTAGTTAGGCTCTCTCCACTAGCATTCAAGTTTTGTTGCTCACAACAAAACATTTTGTCAGCGTTCATTACCACAATATTTTGTTACATTTATTGCTTTCAATTAGGTTTGAGATCCCTTGCATTACCATCAAAGCAATTCTCTAACAATGTAAACATGCTCTTGACAAATAACTAGGTAGCTTACCAGCTTACATTACACCCTCGGCAAGACAAATTAGCAGCGATTTGTTCAGTTTAGTAATTTAACCGAGAAGTGGCAAGTTCAGCAGCAAACTTAATTTTATCTTCGTTATCTATTAGCCTTTGTATTGTCTCTTTGCTTCACTTTGGAATGAGTTTTTATAATTCCTCTGTGGCCGCGGCGGGTAGTTGTGGTGGTGACGTGGTGATATCTCGCTTCAGTCATCCTTGGATTCAGCTTTGCTGTTCATTTATTTCAGTTTCCTATTTTATTCTAATTGTGACGGGGGATGGGGGGCGGTAGTATCTTCCACAGGTTTGACAACAAGATCAGAAAATGCTTGATGGCAATAGACAGTAAAGTTAACAATCTATAAACAAGCTCATCTTTAGGTATCTTTGCACTGGTTTGGCCGGTATGTGACTCGCTCTCACTGCCTCAGACATACTGGTATTACTAGACAAGATGACCCGGCACTAGTCTGTTAGCACACTGATTCTAGAGGAGATATCTGTAATGCGATGCATATACTTCATTCACAAGATGACAGTGCTGTTATTTTTTAATACTCAGATACTATCAGATTTTTAGATGTATTACACTTCAAGAAGACACATAAAATACACATATACCCTTTAAATATCTTACATAATTCACATAAGACACACACAATTATTTTCTCTTTCTTCTGGTCCTCCATAGCCTACATCAATAATGCCAAAAAATAATTTCCCCTGGATAAAAAGAGACTCAGCATCAAAACGTGTATTGGGGGGCTGTGAGACTAATGATGACATTATGGGCCTTTTCTCCCCAGGTTCTTCCTCATGTACATAATCAACAAGGATGAAACTGAGCACACAGGACAAGTGAGTTCTGCCAAAGATACTTTGAGTTTGAAGAGTGACATTTTCAGTTGTTTCAGTTTCAGGAAAACCACCAGTACACCACCAAGGTACAAGTACAGGGCAGGATGGCATGAAGTGCTATTTGAAAAAGATCAAATTCTCTTTTCTCCCTCATAATGTTCTCACTCATAATGGTCACGTTTAAAGGCAGTTCAAGGGAGGCTGGCCCTGAAGTTTTTGACAAATATATGTTGCTTTGAATAAGTGTAAATGTAAATGTTAAACAGTATGATTAATGGATGGTCTATGGTGGATCTTATGAGACACCTGGAATCAAGGCAACAAAGCACTTGGATTGCAAACCATCATATGAAGCTGAATCCTTTGGGATCTCCTCTTATTAGCCTGCCATTACCAGCAGCACACTACTGATTGAGCTAGAGGAATACAGCTGACAGTAGTAAATCTTTAATGGCCAAATTATCAGTTACAGAGAGCATTTTGATATCATCACAGAAGTAAGGATCTAAGTATAGAGAAGAAAATTAACTTTTCCATTATACTTAAAAAAAATGTGTAACCATGTATGGTACTGTGCCTCTATTAGTGTCTCATCTGTCTGTTTTATTTCCCTTAGGAGTCTTATGTGTGGAAGATGTACCAGGAGAGATGCTGGGACTTTTTTCCAGCCGGAGACTGCTTCAGGAAACAGTATGAGGACCAGCTGGGCTAGACGACACCTCTCTCTGTCTCTCTCTTTTTGCATCTCTATCTCTTCTCTTCTCTCTCTCTCTCTCTCTCTCTCTCTCTCCTCCACTCATCCTGCCGTCTCAGTCCCTGAGATGAAGTATGAATGCTAAGCTCCAAGTATATTCAAAACAGCCAACAGCATCTGACTACACCACAACTCAAAAGGAACACCAGAGAGAGCAGTCAGGATCTTGGTTTTTGTATAATGGAAGGACCATTTCATGTCACTTGTCAAATGTACCCTTTGTGATTTTCGGTACACTGCTACGTCTAACAGATAGACACACCAAAAGAGTCAAGAAAACCAAGAAAAAGGCCCTGACATTTCAGAATTTTCTTTCAGTTTTGGAAAATATATGAGTATATTTTTCCTGCTTTTAGTTTTCGACAAAACGTGTTGCCTTTCTTCAACTTGGCCCTAAACCATTGCACAAACTTGTTGGTCTCTTGGAGAACTGTCAAATTGCGTTGGGGTTGGGTGGGGTGGATGTTTTCCAGAGAAAGACATTAGAGATACCCACCCTATTATGCACAAGAACATTTCTTCAGTCTCTCCTAGAATGTTGAAATCGAGACTTATGCTTAACAGAGAAGGTGAAATAGATTTCTATGTCAAGTGTAAAATGTGTTTTCTGGGGACATTTGCAAATTCTTTACCATGCTTGCTGAGATGATGTTTGTGAAAATGTGGACAAGTTCAGTCTGAGCGGAAGACAAAAAAGGTTGTTTATGCGATGAAATGCCTAATATCAAGTTCTGATAAAGTGCCTTACGTACATGACGACAAAGCTATGCAAACTCGTTGATTTTATTTACAGTCTATTTGTGCTGTACTCCTGGATTTAGCAACAAGCAGATGTTTGGAATTGTCAGTGGCTTGTGTTATTTTCTTCATTTGGGAAAAGGACAAACTGTCTCTGAGTTTCTTGCCAAATATCAGTACTCTGACTGCAAATGTTCATGGTACTATGACTACAAAATATTCACAGAAAAAATCACAGAGTTTATTGATCATGTTGAAATGAAATAGAGATAAAATGCTATTGTATGGCCATTTGTATGTTGTAGCTTTGCTGATCTGTGCATTTCTTTTGAAGGGGAAAATAAAGAAATGATGCAATACGAGATGAAATATTTTGGAGTTTCATAGCACTGCACTAGTTCAGTGGAATCATGAACAGAATTCTTTGAATTTCTTTTTTTCTGTTTATTTTTAGAATATGAGTGTATAGTTGCAGCCAAAAGTTTTGAGGATGAAGTAGTTTGTGTTTCACTAACTTTGCTGCTAGTATTAGCATGCATAAGTAGCACCTTGTAACAGATTGGAATGAAGTAGACTTGACTTATAATGTAGAAATGTGGGCCTACGCATTACAGTGCATTTACAGGGATCCCTGAATAGTATTACATGTTGGACTTATTAGACTGACCTTGGCGTCAGCTACATAAACATGATTTTGACATGAACACTTTTTTCTTAAAAGATCCTTTAACTTGTAAGCTACCATTGTTGTAAAAAGTGACATCACCTGGTTGCATCTAATCAAGGTCCAATCCAAGAAATAGACAGATCAAGTGCAGCAGTCAAACTATTACTGTATATAGACACAATCAATATCAACCAGGTGATGTCACTTTTTACCCAGAAAGCACTGAGACGTAAAGTTTTAATAAAAATGAAAGCATTTTCAGTGTTTTTAAATCCTGTTAAATATTGCAACACCAGTGTCAGTCTTACAAGGCCAACATGTCTTACTAGCCAGGGATTCTTTTAAAAGTTCACAAACAAAACATAAATAAGAACGGCTTCACACACATAATAATGAAAGAAGTAAACAGTGAAGACATCTGAAATTTTGCAAATGGTTTTAGATAATATATAGCAAATGTTTTAGATAGCTCATCAAGGATGTCACACTTGAACACTCACAGCCCAAACACATTTAACACACACTGACACATACCTGTCGTCTTGTACTGTGTAAACGGACACTGCCTTCAAACAGGGTCCATTAAGGCACCTATTCACAGTTAGTGGGAGATATTTAAAGACTCATGCACACACACGAGACAAGCCAGGTTTAGTGTTTGTTTTTCACTAACCTGTAACCAGCTCACCTTGAGCCTTGAGATCACATGTCAGGTTACCTGATGCCCTCGCTCTATTCTATGTCCTTCATGAAAGTTGACACTTAACCTGCTCTGTGCTACACTAAAGATAGCAGCATCTGCAACATACGTCACACTTGACATGGAATCGATCCTGATGCCTGGATGTTGTTCTAGAAAGTTCCATGTGTAATCTCTGGTGAATCGATGGGCCCCCATCAGCTCCATATTGAGGGGAGCTGTGCCTTGCATTGGTTGATTTCTGTTTGATCAGCGACTCCAGTGCAGGGCTCTGGGGGAAATGCCAATGTGTGATTACCATCAGGCCACAAAGAATGGAGAGAGGGAAGGCCTTCAGGTGTTGGCAGGCAGACACAAGGTGAGATTATCTGGTCCGATAATTTTGTCTTTCGGCCCACCTCAAGGCTTCAGGAGATGCTGCGTGACCTTCACTGCTCTGCCATAGAGGCAGGTTAAAAGTAGAGGCTTAGGAGCTTCCACCAGGACCACTGGTTTTGGCATCACATCACATTGTGTGTGTGTGTGTGTGTTTGTATGTGTGTGTGTGTGTGTGTGTATGTGTTTTCACATCAATTTTCCTCCATAGTGCTTTACTTCTATCACACTCTGGTTCACTAACCGTATCCTTTTGTGATCCAGTAGTACATCAGCATTTTAGACCCAGATGAATTGTGCATTAATCTAATGTAGTTCCTGTCCACGTCATCTCAACTGTGTAGATTGTCTGTGTTTAAGACACTGCATGTTACCACAGCACTACAACTGAAAATATAACCATGTGGAGTGAGAAGTGATTCAGTGCTCATTACAGGGCTGATAAAACAGCCTCTCGAGTTAAATTAAAAAATGCTAATGCTCCCTCCTTGGCTAATAATAGACCCCAGCAAAACATGTTCCCTCCACATGCATTCCCTCCACACCTCCCCTTCAGATAGACACTCTCTCTGGAAGAGGCAACCATCACTCTCAAACATCTTGGCTGTCTCCTGCGGCCGTCTTGCAGGTCCCCCTGCTGCTCAGCCCCATCCCCTAACCCCCCAACACCATCACAGCTCCCCCAGGGCTCGGGGATGAGAGCTGGCCAATTCGAGGAGATGAAGGACAGGCATAGAGAGGATGCCCCCCACAGCTTTGTCACCTGCAGCTGGGAGCCAGTGTTGAGTAGTGGCCCTCTAGAGGGGAGATGGGGGGTGGTTGGGTGCAGAGTGGGGAAGTGGGGGTGTATAATTAGCAGCCTCTTGCTCTCAGGCAAAGGAGTGTGTATTATGCCTATCTACAGCATGTGTTAACACATGCATGGACACAATTTGATGATAAAACACACACACACACACACACACACACACACACAAAGTATGGACACACAAATAATAGCATTTATTTAAGACAGAGAGTTAAATAAAATAATAATTAAAGCAAATGTTTTGTCTTGGTAATAACCCTACTCTCTCTCTCTCTCTTACTTGGATTAACCAGGAAAATGGAGCGAAGAGCCAAGTGGTTTAGAGACATTCAGTCCTGATTAGATGTTCAAACAAAGAGTCTGTCTATAGTACTCTTTATATACAGGCAAAAATTAAAGCTGTAATGCACCCAATGTTCTCACATTAAAACTCAGTATACACACACAACGTCTTACTTACTTATTTTCCACCCCCTGACCTACTCAAACACACATGTGCATACACACACACACACGGACATGCACACATACACACACGCACACCACACACACACACACATTGTGCTCCCAGCTACTCTATCAGACTGGCAGGTAAACACCATTTATTCCAGTTTCTAATTGTGGCCGTGGACTCATCAGCAGTGCAAGTGGGCTCCTTCACATGATTTACATTCCTTGCAGTTACACAGCAAATGATCCCTGAGACAGAAAGAGAGAGAGGAAAACAAGTGTCTAATTAAGACGGAGGAGAGATTGATTTGGTGGTCATCATCTCATAATGCAAAAGGGGGAATTATTGGAATGTTATGTCTTAGTAGGGAAAATGAATTGGCACGGTTTGGGAGTTAAGAAGGCATCTATGCCCACATATCCAGGGAGACAATTGAGATTGAAACGCTCACTTTACCGATCTGTCGATTGTGTCCCAAGGGAACTTTCAAGAACTACACAATTGCATTGGATTCCTACCCGGAACTTAAATTGATAAAGATTACAGCCATTTCAAGTCTTAATTGAGATTTAAATTACTGATTGTCCTACGGGCCACAATGCTAAGATCAGGTAAATATCTACTGATTGTGAGGCTTTTCATCCAGATGGAAGTATAGCCAGGATAGACAGATGTTTGTCTTTTCTCTTTGTCTGTTTTAATTCAGTATATTCCAAATTTTCTTTTCTGAAATGTTTTTTCATCAGGTTGTTTTCTGGCTATCAGAGGCTCAGACCACCTTTAAACAATGGCCATTTTTCATGCCTTTTTTATAATTCCTGAACACTGTAATTAAACCCATGCAATGTCCGTGGGTCTCTTGCAAAGTGCCAATTTCCTGTTAATAGCACTGTTTCAGAGAGGCTAGTTTACTGTGATAGAACAAGATACCAGTGACAGGAGAACCAAACCCCTACTCACAGTTGTCATTTCAGATGACTGGAAGCAGTACTATTTAGTTAGAAGTGCTTTTCCCAGTGTGGTGCAAAAAAATGAAATAATATGGACATTATGCATGCAATGCACAGCACGGGAACATTGCCCCATAGAACTGCACTGCTGGTTAATCTGAAGTGAAATGTGTTTGGGGTTTGAGAGAGTTTATGGAGATGGCAGATGGATTCTTGGGCTCAGATGATTCTGTTAGGGCAAGAGGGCTTCAGCCCAAACAGGAATGAGGTTGAACATATTGTGTAATCTCTCCAAGCATTAGCAAGCAAGTACGTGTGTGTGTATCTGCTGTGTGTGTTTGTGTGTGTGGCATGGCAAGGGTTTGATGGAGAGATCAACAGTTTTTGAGGGGTGACAAAAAGAGTGTGTTTGACAGAATATGTGTGTGTGTGAGAGAGAGAGAGAGAGAGAGAGAGAGAGAAAGAGATAGACAGAGAGAGAGAGCACACCCTCATTGCTGAGTACCCATCATGCAGTGTATCCAGCTCATGTGGTGAGCAGCACAGTGACAGATGAGGCTGTCTCTCCATCCCTCCAGCATTCCTTTGGGAGAGAGGCTGAGGGTGGGGGGGACTGTATGAATAAAGAGAGAAAGAGAGATATTAACAGATTGAGAAGATGAGGGAGAAAATAAAGTGAAGAAGCAGAAAGGAAAAGAGGCAGAGTGGAAGAGAGGAAATGAAGGAGGTAGAGAAGAGTGGAGGATTACCCTTCAATAAGTCAGTGTTTCTCATCACTCCTGAAAGACTGTCCAACATCTGCTTTCCTAGACCTTATTTACTGTCCCCACCCCCATCTCTCTCTCTCTCTCTCTCTCTCTCTCTCTCTCTCTCTCTCTCTCACTCCAGGATTTGTTTCTGGTTGTCCTGGAAATTGGAGTAATTATGCAAGTGCTCAGTGGGATTGCCTTAATCCTGCACAGGCCCCCTTCCGCCCCAGGTGACTGACCTCGCCTCCGGACCTTTGGGGGTGGGGTGGGGGTGTTGGGTATTTGTCTGGTAGTTAGCATGTTGTTAGTGGGTCACCACTAGCATTCTTTTTATGGTATGGCATAGCCAGCCAGATTGGAGAACAGGGTCATTGGGGAATCATTTACATTTATGCCTGTAGCATAGTATCAGGAGCTTTCCCCCACTTTCTCTCTTTCTCTCTCTCTCTCTCTCTCTCACACACACACACACACACACACACACACACACACACACACACACACACACTGTGCACAAGTGATGGTCAGTTGTTTTTGAATGAACTGTGTAAGACCTTTTAAAAATCCTCCTCTTGATCTATTCAGTCACCCTGAGGCAGAAGTGAAGGCTTGGTGGAGACAGTGGCGGAGCTTTGAGTCTAGGAGTTTCTGGGCTTGTGTGTTACTTGGGAGCGATGAAGTACTGCTTCATTTTTTAAAAAGGGACATGTGTGTGTGGGGAGGCACAGGAAACTTCCTCTGAGTGCTGTTAGACACACAGACTGTACAGACACATACACACACACACACACACACACACACACACAGAGAGAGAGAGAGAGAGATAGAGAGAGACTCTTCCTTTTTCTCCCTGCTGTGAGCACGGATTTGAAAATATGAAGGACACAAAGGAGAGCCCGAGTCACTGAAACAGCAGACATCTAACACACACACACACACACACACACACACACACACACACACCAAAGCAAGAACCACCCCATCTTCTGTACCTCCATCAGAGAATCCTCTTTTTCTGCACATCACACTGAGCCCATGAGAAAAGAAAGTCAGCTTAGCAGAAGGTTCCAGCTTTTCACTTCCAACAGACCCAATGACTGTTGTCATATTCTGTTCAAGTGATCCTAAAGAGTGCAATGTCTTCTTTTGGGTTCGGTGGCCACTTTTACAGTGCCATTTTGACCGCTGAAACACACACACACATACACACACACACACACACACCTTTGGTGTATTTTTTAGCAGTGGCAGTTGTCTACTGAGTAGGGATTGCAAACTGTCAGTGAGTTTGCAGTCGACTTTGACTCCTGCAGTTCCGACCTTGTTGATGGTTCTAGTGCTGAACAGACATTTCCTTAGGAGTGAAAAACACCTCACTGGCGGGATTGGTTACAAGGTCGGCATGTAGGAGTGTAAAGGAAGGGAGAGGGTCAGAATGTGTGTGTGTGTGTGTGTGTGTGAGAGAGACAGAGAGAGAGAGAGAGAGACATACACAAAGAGGAGGGAAAAGACATGGAGAGAGAGAAAGAGAAGTGTTACAGAGTGGGAGAATTACAGAGTGAAAAAGGCTATTGTAGACACACAAGCAGTGATTGATGTAAGTTATTAGAATGCCAAGTGAGACAGGAGGAAGAGAGACTGAGTTAGAGGGAGAGAGAGAGCATGGGAGAATGAACATAGCAGAAAGAAAAGGAGGGAAGGTGAACTCCAGAGAGGTTAATAGGAAGGGAGACAGAAGTACAGAGTGAACTGGAGAGAGTGAAAGAGAGAGAGGCTGAGCTGATTCAGGCTGCACTAGGCACCTTTTACTCCAGAGGTGTTAGGTTGCGCTGATCAGGCACCCCAGTGACCTGCAGGCAAAACAATAATTGACACATACACTGCAAGTGCACACACGTACACACGCGCATGGAAGCAAACTATAGCTCAGACAGCAACGTGAAATTCAAATGTTTGGAAAGCTATTCCAAATGAACCAAGGAGAAGCTGATGCTAATTGCCTACCAATGCTATGAGATCACTGCACATACTGAACCTGAGCATTTGCATTTACACTGAAAGACAACTCTGTCTCTCTCTCCCTGTCTCTGCCTTCCTCTTTGTGTGTTTCTCTCTTACACACACAAACACACACACACACACACACACACACACACACACACACGGTGCATCATCCGTCATTTTAAGTGTTCATTCATGAACAGTCAAAAATAATGATGTGAGGTGGCATTCAAGCAGCCCTCTGCTTTTTAATAAAGCAGGGGAAATATGTGGAAGAAATATGTCCTATTCCCTAGAACTGTGTGTGTGTGTATCAGCTACACAGACACACACACACACGCACGCACGCGCACGCACACGCACACACACACATGCGCACACACACACACACACACACACACACACACACACACACGCACACATACTAACTATGTGACATAACTGCAGTCCTAGGGTCCTTGTGTGCCAGGAGGGAGGATGGCTGGTAAAGGGGCTAGTAAGTCTCCTGACCTTTGCCAAGAGCACTCAAACCAGCACAATGCTCAGATGGAAGCCTACCTCAAGTGTGTGGCCACTGGCACTAGAACTGTCTGTGTGCTATTGTGGGAAGGTACAAGACTGTACAGAAGTGTGTATGACACTATGCTTCTCTATGAGGGTATGTGTAAATCGCCTACATGCATTAATTTGCTCTTCTACTCTAACACTCACACACACACACACACACACACACACACACACACACACACGCACATACGTGTCCTCTGTTTTCATGCAGCGCTGTAGTCCCTGACCTGCCTTTAACTACCATTTCCCATAAGCATTGATGAATGCACACGTAAACCTGTGCGGTGGAAAAGCAGTCTAAAAATGTGAGTGTGTGTATGCATATGTGTGTTTGTGTGTATGTGTGCATGTACTGACTGCACCATGTCAGTAGGGAGCCTATCAAAGGCTGTTATAGAGCTCTGCGCTGTCACTAAAGATGGATGTGAGAGTCCAGCCTCCCAGCCATGACACGACAGCACAGGATGCATATCACTGCGCCAGCCCCACCCCCTTTGTTTAGCCACACTCACAAGGACAAACATTACAAACACCCCATTACAAACAGGTTATATAGACAAGGGTCATTAATCTGAACACAAAAAGTGGGTGCTTGAGAGATAAATGGGTGTGCTTTTAAAAGGTTGTTTGAAGCTTCTTTAGGTTTGCTTATTTGATTACAAACTGCCCATTTCAAAGGTAGAAACTATCTCATTAATATGAGTTTATTAGTGTTGTTGTGAATAATTGTTTTATTGGCCAATCAAGGTAACATTTTTCATGACTGTGTTATAATTCCCTCCCGAGAAAGATAGCATGTAATTAAACTGAAGAACCACATGTAAAATTGTTAGGGGGTGATATAATTGTTGTTGATAAGGTGTTCTTGCCTAAGTCCTTTCAAACATAAGGCTTTTCCACAGGACCCAATATGCTAATAAAAATGATAATTAAAAAGAAATAAAATCAAACATCTCATGTGTCCTTTGATGGGAAACTAATTCTTACCATGATGGAATTTCAAAGCTGAAGAGATTAATCTCTACCTGAGAGCACACACTGATCCAATTGTACCTGATATATTTTACCATTACATTTCCATCAGGATTTACATCACTGGACATCTGGTCTAAGGACACAGTGATTCGCCAGTGACTTAGAGATAGTCAGTTTAACGTAGCACTGACCAACTTTTTGAGTTGGCCTGATTTGTGTTTACTTCTTTTCATTGCCTATTGCAGACAGTGAAGATAGTATTACATTTTCACATGCGTGAACACATACTGTACTCTTATAACCTATCATATTTCAATAATAACAGGTACAAACGGTTTGGTGTGGCAGGGCACCATTAATGTTGTCTGAATAGGAATGTAATTCAAAGTAATGTATTCTACTATTAAGTCCTTTAAGTTAAAAAAAAAATTTAAGTGCACTTTTAATTAATACAATGTACAATAATACAGACTATAAATTCCGAACAATTTTGTATGTTTTCTTTTGTATATTTTCATGTACATCAAGTTCATTTCAGTATATTCTGAGAAAGTGTGCTTTACATTACTATATTTCAATCATTATTTTACACTATCTGGAATTCACTTCAATGACTTTAGGGAAAAGGATAATAAAAACATGTATATTTCTATGTATATTAACCAGAGACTGTGTGGATTGTAACCTTGTGTAACCAATTAGCTGTCTCCATCAACACTAAGAGGTCAAAGTCAAGACCTTTTCCCTCTGTGAGTCCTTGCTGGTAGAATGGGCTTGTGCTCTATATTCCTGGGGTTTCAGTAAATGTTTGAAATGAATTTGGTCACCTTATATTTCATTAATTTGGTCACCTTATATTTCATTCATTGATTTTCTCACAGACGTATGTTTTTGCACATATTAAACTCATTATTATCTGATGTATTCATATATATTCGTGCTATGATATAATTTTATTGTTATTGCTACTGTTGTCATAATTGTTTCCATTACCATAAAGTCTAATTTTGGCTTATCATAAACTACTTAATTTTTTAACCATTTAGGACAAAAGCGTCCCACAACTATAGCCATAACATCCCTGGTGTGTCTGCATGTTTGCATGTCTTATGTGTGTGTAAATGTGTGTGTGACCCCCTTCTTCTTTGCTCCTGTCAAAGAGAACAGTTCTCCCATGAGTAGCATGTGGTGATGATTGTGTGTGCTGCTTTGAGCTGACAGAAATAGCAGTGATTTCACAGGCAGTCTGCCACTGTGCTGATTACAGAATCCTCTCTGGCTTTCTCGCCCAGCTTTGACCTCTAAAATAGTCACTTCAGGGGGGGCAGATGAGGTGAACGGTCAGCTTTCTCACCCTCACAGCCAGTCCGACTTGTAGGTGAGAGGACCAGCGAAGGGTAAACAACAGGGGTTTGCTTTCAGCATCTCACCCAGCAGACCTTGCCCCTGTGGGGCCAATAACATTTGACCTATCAGCATTGCATTATTTAACATAATGTTGTTCAAGTGGAGCTGCATGTTTTGGGCTACTTATAGGCACACTTGGATTTAATAACATGGATACAAAAGAACATGACTTAGAAGTCACACATACAAATAAAAAAGCAACAGATCTCTCAGATCAGATCATGTCTTAGTCTCATCTTGCAGATGGACAGTGCAGAAAAATATTGTTGTGGATCAGGAGGCTATGGCAGTGAGCCTGACCACCCTGATGCTGGCTCAGTGTGGATGGAGAAGACCCTCTGTGCCGTGCGGTGTGTGAATTATGAATCTTAAGTGTTTTGGCACACCTGATCCTAATGAGAGAGACATCTGTGTGCGAAACCTCCAAACAAGCACACACACAACAGCAACACACACACACACACACACACAGAGAAAGAGAGAGAGAGAGAGAGAAAGAGAGAGACCATCTTCCCTGTGGCTACTGCCAGCCTCACACATTTGTCCCGGCAAGCTGTTGAGCATGGCCAACCTAATCTCCTGCTTCTTAACTGTAGTTCTGCTTTGGCCAATTAGGACACACAAACCTAAGAAACAGACACTCAATTTATAAATAAAACAGAAGGCATTAATTGCAATTGCAAATATTGATCTTAGAGACACTGTGAAAAGGAGGACAACTCTCCCGTTTTCCCAACATACCAAGCATTCACTAAGCATCAGTGGCACTTAGGGCTTTGGGTGAACAAGCATATTGACCTCAGGAAGTGTTTGCTTAATTTTATTCAAATTGATACGGACAGATAAACAAAACCGAAAACAATTATCCCTCTCAGGGATTTCAGCACAGCGTGTGAGCCCTTCCATTGAGACTTTAGCGGTAGGGGCTGGCAAAATATTACTGTGTTTACTCTGCATTAATTGAGCTTCTCTCTGGCTGTTTAAGTGGACAGCAATATGATTTTGGCCAGAGGCAGTCCCACCTCAGATCCATCTCTCCCCACCCCAGATCCAGGTTGGAAGAAACAGGAGGGATAAAATGCTGACGGTAACAGTCAGAATGTGCCCTGCCTGTCTGTGCCAGGTCTGAGAAAGCTCTGCTGTAGGAACTGCAGGAAGCAGGCAAAGTAGAGCAACGCAAGGAGTGCAGGACAGTGGGCCAGGCGATGACTCAGAAACGTGTAAACTGCTTAGTATTCACTGCTGGCATTCACAGATGCTCTTCAGGGAGAGTAATATGACAGGGATAGTTTAAGGCAATTGTGCTGGCCACACTTCACACATTGGTGGGGGTAGAGGGGGATGGGAGAGACGTTTCACAAGGAGGGGATGCAGGCAGCGTTAATAAAACACCACGTCCCCATCGCCATGTTCTACAAAGTGGGTTGTGGGAGTGGGGGTGATGTGAGACAGTGAAGCTCTCATCAGACACGGATCCCCGAAGAAACCTCAGCTGTGAATCCATACTCGACTAACTCTCACTCTCAGAACTTTATCCTTTGATCCTTTACATCCAAATGCAATGTGAAGCATAAACAGTGCAGC